>CM061536.1:7555077-8093717 GCA_030545055.2 Neoaliturus tenellus | reverse complement strand
ATTCAACAAAAATTTTAACTAAAATAGCAGATTACACAATTGATTTATCTTTTAGTGCGTACTAAGTTAATGTTTAATTTAAAAAGGTGGCAGTACAGTATTTTCATTTAAAATTAAAAAGCTTTTTTATTTCCTGCCCCAGAAAACTATCTGATTTCAAAATTTTGCGACCAAACATTTTTACCCAAATTAAATATGACATTATTTATTTCTACTCTAGCGGCCAAACTATAACATCTGAGGCAATCCTCGCGAACATCTTTCAAGTTACTACAAGTTTGGTTCTATGAGTTTTTGCCCCCCAGTCCACACAATTAAACATAATTAAATGTTTATTTATTTTTGCGGGGAATTTTACCCCATGTAGACGTAATTTTGCAACTACTATAATATTTTACTCAGAACCTTCACTTTGCACATAGACATATCTTGCACAGTACCAATATCAATTAAATTATCAAACTTAAAAATTATCATGATGATTTTCAATATCACGTATTCTTCTTTTGACTGTGAGTCGGAACGAATTGCTATATCAAGCAACTGATTGTTTTACTTTGATTGTTACTTACTGACCTGGTCCTATTTCTAAAACATACGTCCTTTGATGTGTATGGTAATTTTAATATTTTAACCATTATTTACCATACTTTTGTTAGTAACTACTGTGTTATTGTATTTAGAAGCTTGAAGTTTTTTTATTTGCCTTGACAGTAATTTTTTAGGAAATTAGGTAAATTTAAAAGTTTTACACCATTAAAAACTGAAATTAAAGAATTGTAATGAATGCCAATATTACATTATGTATTTATCATTGTATGTTCAATATTACTGGATCGTTATGTTATTCCCTGGAATTTCAACACAACTAATTGAAGGATAGTAACTGAATAGTATTTTTGTAAATAAAAGGGGTTTTTGGCAAGTTTTATCCACTTAGTTAAGATTTCCAATTATATTGTTTTAATGGAATTTTTCATTGTTTTCGATGATCTACTGCACATTTTTATGCAGTTTATCCATTTAATTTTTTCATACATTTATTTATACGTATTTTATAATTTTAAGTAAATACTTATACAATACCTACATAATAAATTTATTCACAACTCCATTAACCTTTATAGAATTCGGGGGAATTAGGAAGGGGGTTTGGGGAAAGAGTCTCGGAAAACGAGCCGTAGGCGAATATATTTTCATTCCTTAGATTGAGTTAGTTGCATAAGTTCAAATTTAGGTTATTTCTGCAGTCGTGGGAGTTAATTTATGTTATAAATAAATGATAAACTCATTTATTTTGCTCATTTACAAACTCTTATATTTATATGTATTCTGTTCATTATATGCGACTTAAACAACAATTAACGAATTTCTGGGCAACCCCTGAGGGGGCATGGGGGCGGAGCCCCCATCGAGCCGTAGGCGAGTCCTATACTATAATCTGCGCAGTGTCTGAAGGGATGTGTGTTCCACGATCTCTAAATGTAGCGGGTAGATTCTGCTTAAACTTTGCATTTAAGAATGTTTTTGCCAAAAATAATTTTAAATAAGTAAGTTCTATCAAAATGTTGAAAATTATTCCCAAACAGTGTTTTCGTTTTAGCACTGCAATACGGTTTCAAATACACTGAAAATTGTGGAATGGGCGTAGGGCCTACATTACTATCCATTGAGTCATAACAATAGTTCAACAAGGAAATAAAGTTACACTCACTCACTTTCCTTATAACGCTAACAGTTTACGCAAGTTTTCATTATCATACTCGTATGTCCTTATGTTTTTTTTCAATTTACTTCATTTCAAGTATAATGGAAAATGGATGGAATTTGTTATATTTTTGCAATGCAGAGCCGGAGATGGTAAGCTCATTCGCTTAGTTCTCACTTATGTAAGCACACTATAAAAGTCATTGCTTGAAAAGTATACCTTTTTTTAGATCGGCCTACACCAGTTTGTAACAATGATAATTTTGTTTATTTACTTTTTTCAGCGCACAGTTTTAAAGATGCTAGAGGGCATTTGAAACAATATTTACAGGGAAAATTTCAGAGATGAATACCAAAATAACTAGGTATTTAATGTAGGCCCTAACCTATAAATAAATACCCCCGTAACAGCTGGCCTGCGTACTCAGGGAATTTCCAAATTAGTAATATTAATTCTAATATTGACCTGATTTTTCAAATGAACCTATAAAACAATATTTCATCTCGTGCTTATAAATAATTAAATTAATGTCTATCCTCCATGTGATAAATATAGGGAAACAGTATGTAGGTGCTGCCATGATGAACACTAAAAGTAGGTATTTTTAGAAAAAAAATTGACCATATGGAGCCATATACTAAGTTTAATCAATACCTGTCAATAAATAAAGGAATTTGCCTATTCTCCATAATCCTATACTCTTATACGAGCAATGTTTGCTTGTTTGCTTGTTTGCTTGCTTGCACAATTATCTCAAAAACGGCTCCGACGATTACCTTCAAATTTTGGAATAAACTTAGTTTTACCTTAAAAATACGATTGAGATGGGTCTCGCCCCCAGGGAAAATCTAATTTTGGTAAAAATTAAAGTTTAAAATTACAAAATTTTAACATTGGGCTTATGGGTTGCCATGTTGGCAACGAATTAACAACATATAAACAAGAAGTACATTCAGAACTTCATATCACCTGTTCCTTCTTTTCCTATACTTTCACAGATGGCTGCCACTCATTCTGATATTTAAATTTACTAATATTTCACCGAGCAACGCTCGGTCCTCCTGGTACTATATGATTAAAATGGGAAAAGAGTATGCAGGTTTGCTGCCATGATAAGTACAAAAACCAAGATTTTTTAGGGAGACGTCCCCTAGAGCTCTATGACACAGTATCCTCTATGATTTCCTCTTCCCCCGTGTTGTGCCCACTCTGGAAATGTGGCAACATCGATTTTTTTACATCCACTAAATGTCCCCAACAATAATCAAGAGTCAAATTTCGTTAGACTTTCAGTTCATGCTCAACCTGTTAAGGGCCTGGAATAACAGCGCTTCTTTCGACGCAAGTGAAATAGATAAATTAAACTAGATAGAAGCTTTAAAAAAACTCCACGCCCGACGGTCGCCCGCCGGGCATCATATGAGCACAGAGTAAGGAACCTTAGGTAAAGGTTCCTTACTCTGTGATATGAGTGAGGTTTTCATACAAAACACGTTTGGCCAGGCCCGTGCTGCTGTAGCCAAAAGAGCGGGGGACAGCTACGACCAGGGCGCCAACTATAGGCTAGTAGTGTAAAATTAGTTATTCGTTTAATGAATTAGGAATATGATAATGGTAACAAAGGGGCGGTGAGTGGCTTTTTATTTCATGCATTTCTATCGTAAAAAATATTTCAAAGCTTAAAACTATGAATTACTTGCTTAAGTCGCCTAAATACAAACAGTCAAAATTGAATTAATAAATTAATAATAAGAAAATAAAGGGACAGGCGTAAATAATGGGACAGGTATTCGACTTGAAGGTAAAACTATAGTTAAAGTTTATAAAGAGAATATCCCAATAAAAATACCATATTCATTATAATTTATGAAAAAAATTATAGTTTTAAACTTATTCTTCAAATTGGACCACTTTAAATGATATTCATCCAGCGAACGACTAGCCTGATCTTTACTGTGCAGTTTTACAATTGAGTCATCGAGGCGTCAACAAACAAAACATCATTTCTGCAAGAGACAATTTCAGAGTTTAACAATAAAAAATGAATATTAAGACTATCATCGTCCAACCACATATTTTTATCATTTATCTTGGACAGTGTATTTCCCTTGGCAGGCAACTTCAAGCTACTTCGATCATTCGAATTGTTACGATATGCTGATTCGAATTGAGTAATTCAATATGATACGAATCATACTTCGTTTGTTCATTGAGTTCTCACTTTTTTAAGTAGCTTATTTGCCCTGTAAAAAAACTAGGCAATAAATACGACTCCAAATCATTAATACTGAAGATGGAAAAAGTTTGTTTCCCTGTAAAAATTAGGTAATAAATACGATTCCAAATCAATCATATTGAAGAAGGAAAAATGCACACGGTTACTTGGAAAAATCAACTTATCACAAACCTACTATCAACGGCAATTCCTTATTGCCTGGAGTTCATTGACCGCAAGCAATGCACAGAAGTGGTGCAAGATTGCCTCGGTAAATGTGAAGGGGCAGACCAGTGGCCGATAAACTCCGTGTGCTACGTGGCGCGTTCATCACCGTTCTGTATAACATGGTCGTTGCTATCGCTGTAACTGTTTTAGTCCAAATAATGAATAGGTTTAGTGGCAAACCTCTATAAGTTTCATAGCAATGACATTTATTAAGACATTATTTAACATTCGTAGTATTTTTGAAATTTAACATTACTTTGAACTTTGAGCTAATGTGGTTAGCTGAGTCTGTGTACAAACAAAATCTTCTTAAAATAATGTAGGTTCATACCTCAAACCGTCGTCAATCTAACTAGTTTAATGATTTATTATTAGTTTCGGGAACAATGATCCATTGCAAAATCTCTAAAATGTCGAAGTTGAATTCAATTAATTGTTAGTCGAAACGTGTCTTTGGGCGGCCACGCTATTTTTAACTCCCCGTCCTAATGTTTTTTTTTTATATTTTTTTAATTGTATTTTGTGTTCTGTGTACATGTCATGTTGATTGTTTGACAACAACAACATGTTCAGTGAATTCAACTTTGACATTTTGAAGATTTTACATAATGGGACTTTGTTCCCGAAACCAATAATCAATCTTAGAACTAATCCTGATAAATGTTTTCATTTTCAAAATATTTAATTACGTAAATGTATAAGTACATAAGTTATTTATTGATTGTAATATATAGTGTCAGAGGTTATTTTTTAGTTTGTCAGGTTGGCACAATAGCGGCGCTGTTTTCCAATGTAAAACGGTTAAGATTTATTCTTTGGTGTGAGCGTTGTTTGGAATGGCATAGAAAAATGTAAGTTTCATAAAACCTTAGAATTAGATATTAAATCATAATTATCTCATAAAACTTATAAATAATTGTAATAGAGCGTAGACGTTTTAGATTGTTGTTTGTTGTCCTAGGGAAATGTTATATAAGTAGTCTAAGCTGACAAGTTATTCCTGTTGCCTTCTCAACTCTTTGTTATAATATAATTTTCATGTACACTTGGATATTTTTAAATCATACTATTGTTTATAAATTAGGTTTACTTACTTTGAAACAGTTTGTGTTTTGTTAAACAGATGCACCATAAATTCTTCAAGCGGTAGGCCACTGAGGTTTCTTTCTCGAGCCACAGCACACCCGATTATTCTTCTTTAATATGGCACCTTAGTTATAGCTCCTATGCTGCATTTAGCACAAGATAACAGGATTCTAAAAAAAACTTGCATTTGCATCGAGAAAAACAGATGATTTTAGACAGTTATAGCTGCAACTAGGAATTTTATTTAAAGATTCTAAAAACAGAGCCGACTAGATCCGTCTTTTTGCTTTTAGAAAAAAACAACAGTCAATCTCTATCTTAATTGGTTAGTTTTAAAACACTATCCCCATAAACCTCTGCATCTTATACTTTTTACTTATGCATTTTAAACATCTGTTAATAATCAGTTGTAAATACGTGTAGTTTTGGTGATTAAAGAGATTCACAATATTGGATTGGTCGTACGTCATTGATTTATAGATAAAAGTAACAATTGTATTATACTAAACTAAATTGCTCGATTTCGAGCAACACGTATACTAGCGAAGTAATAATGTAACAATGAAAATTGCACATAATTAATTGTCAAAGGCTAGGTTTGACAATAATAATTGTCGTGATTTACTTGGTTAGTCAAAAGTTCCAAACCAATTTTAAGAACAACTACGAGTGTCATATTGTAGAATAATTTTAATAAAGAAGAAAGGAAGCTGCGTCCAGTTTCAGACCCTCGGAATGCTACAAACCTTTCTCGAGATCGAACTGTCAACCTCCGGTTTGAAAGATGAGCTCTAAAACGTCTCAAATACCCAGCATTTGTTAGTTAATGGTCATGAAATGCATTGATGGTTGGTACTTAGCCCAATATGTTAACTTTACGTGATAAATAATTACACGCATGAATTTAAGCGTAAATAGTTTATCTACAAGTTTACAGATGCAAATTTTCATCACTTTCTAAGAGTGCTTTATTTGCACGGTGGGTGGCATGTTTCTTCAATTTATTTCACAGATTAAGGTGTTTGCCAGACAAGAAACTATATTTATAACAGTGTGCATTCAATTTGGTTATGTTGTCTATATTTAAAATAACAAAAGATATGACTCACTTCAATATTATCTTGATTGTGTCTACTTTAATTTTGGAGTGTTCATGTCTGTAAGTTTTTTATTTTTATTTTATTAGTATTACTAACACCATATAATTAATATTTTTGCCATATTAAATGTGCAATGTTAAAACTGGTCACTACAACTTGGTAACCCAGTAAGTTGTTGTTTGAGATATGGTCGAACTATACTTAGGGTTTTCGTAGTTTCCTTTATGCCAATCTGCCCCCGATTTTTTAAAATACTATTACAGAGCATTTTTTCATTTTCCATTATTTTTTATTATTTTTTTGAAACGATAAATAACGCTCTTAGGCCTATGATCTATTCGTGGGACTCTAACTAAATACAGTAGAAAACAAACTAACAAATAACCTTTCAACTAACCTTTCACATTCGGACACTAGCCTGGGATCGCTTATTGTATAACATCAGAAACCCGAGGATCATGTGATGCGAGACTCATCGAGCAGGTCAACAATGGAACACCCCCCCCCCCCCCCTCGCCATCGCCCTAGCCGAAGCTGGGTGTTGAGCATGCATCTCCTCGAGTCCAATGTAGGCCCCGGTCCAATTCAATATCCCAACTGGCCGAAGCCAAGGGCTTGCACCGGATCCCGAGGTCCCCATTTTAGTTTTTACTTGAGTCATGGGTAGTTTTTGTTGTGTATGTTGCATGTCACATTTAAAAAGAAAAACATACGGTATGTTTTAATTTTGTTGTCATTAATTCATTCAGAGAGTCAGTGGTTTAAGTTGTGACTAGAAGCACAGTTTTTCCTCCGGAATATTCTGCTATAAAACTTGACGATTGACACCTTTTTAGTGTTTTTGTTATTAGTTTTACTTGCGGATAGTTTCTTTTTCCCATTTCAATAGTTTTTACATCTTGTAGTTTTGACTATGTGAATATTTTTACATATTTGTGTTTCTAACCTAAAACTGTGTTTTTGTTTGCATTTGACATGTTACACAATTACGGGTCCTAGTGTTATGAATGAGATCATCCCTCCTAATATGACTGGGCATCACAGTCTAAGTGATCATAACTACGTTGGCAAGGAGTCTACTACCTCGTCTGAGATTATCAGCGACGTTAGCCGGCAAAATAATCCATCAACCGATTGGCAAATCGTCACCAAGCGCGGGTCTGCTGATCAGTTGTCTAGAAGAGTACAAAAGAGGGCAAAACAAGACACGTCAATGTCTAGCGCGGTTACTCTTCAAAATAGTTTTTATGTCTTAAGTCAAGTTGATGGCAATGATATGGAATTTGATACTACAACTTCACCGCCTTCAGAACCGAAGCCTCCACCAATTTTTGTACCTAATGTCGGAAATGTGCACGCAATGGTCCAAACTTTCAAAACTGTGGTTAACCCTGATGACTTTGTATACAAATGCATCAACAACAACACAGTTAAGATTCTTCCAAAATCTTCCGATATTTATAGGAAACTCGTGCGGAAACTAAATGAAAGTAATATCAGTTTCCACACCTTCCAGCTCAAACAGGAGAGAGCGTACAGAAGTAGTGTAAAATTGCGGCCGCTGGCCCAGTTCAAGGTCACCTGAGGGATGACGTCATCGAGGTCAATGACCTCACCGATGACGTCATCGATGACGTCATCGATGACGCAATCGATGACGTCATCACTAATGACGTCATTTCGATGACGTCACACCCATGACGTCACAGAAATGACGTGCTGATGACGTCATCACCCTTTACGTCATCAAAATGACGTCACCGACGCCACTGAGGTCAAGGTCATGCCGAAACTTAAAATTTTTTGGCACTTTTGCTGTTTCTCGCACTACGCTCCGAGTTTCAGTCAGAGTCCCCGTGACCTTGACCACTTGGAGCGAATTTTCGACGAGAAACGGCAAAAGTGCCAAGTTAAACTCGAGTTTCTGACATGACTCTGCCTAAATGGGCAATCGGTTATCCCTCAGGTGACCTTGAACCAGTACAACGCCCGCAATTTCATGTTACTGCGACCTTGAAAACTTAACAACGGAGCGCCGACACCGATGCGCACCCCACGACAGCCACCGAGTGACTGACTGTCAGGCTCTGTGTATGCTAGGTATATCGGCTTGAGAGACTAAGACTCTAAACTGTCAGGAATGGGAGTAACTAACTGAATTTTGCAAGGAAAAGTCATTTTATCCAATATTTTAAACAAATCCTCATCAGTAAAACTGACATTAGTCCGTTTTGTATAAAACTTAGGGTGTCCGCGCAACAGTTTGCGCCACTTAGCTAAAGTCGAAACCCTCTTAACTTTGAGTGGTGGACAGTGAGCAACTAATAAAGCCTTAACACGGCTAAGTTTCTTACCTAAAGTGTCCCGCGACTTGGCGTCTCCTCACAAAAGTCCACACAATACTGAGAGACTGCTTGTAGCGCACGAGTCAAGGGAAAAGAGGTGGGGGAAACAGCAGGAGTGGGGGAAGGTCACAGTGGTGGGGGAAGGTGAGGCTTAACGCTGGAGTATCGCATCACTTCACCATGAGCTGTCCTACAGTCAACACACTGTTCTCTTGGCCCGAGTTGGCACTAGAAGAAACATTTCTGTACAGCTTAGGCTGTGAGAGCCGAGGAAGCAAAGTCAAAGTGGAAATCGCGTTAAACTCCAAGATGAAGAGTCTCCTAAATAAACTAATTGTATCTCTGCAATCCCCTATAACTCTGGAGAAATACCACTTTATAAAGCGACACCTTATTCTTTGGCAAAACGAATTGGAAATGGAAAAGATTACAGTAAAATTAATTTAACTTAAAATTTGGACAGGACACTCATGGCGATACCACGTGGCGTGCAAACGCCACCCTATACATTACAAGTTAGGTTATTGAGCACCTCTGGTACGATAACCGACGTGCTAGAGTTAAAGTGTTGTGACCTTGAGTAAAAACACAAAAATATTCAACCCATGTTGGTCCAGAGGTAAAGTGTAGTGACCTTGAGCCAAAAACTTGTAAAATACTTACATCAATAGAGACGAAGAACAGCGAAGCGCACTGCACGCAAGTTGGAGACAGACTGACGGAGCGTCGTTGTGCAGCCTAGGGATTCAATTGTAGTGGGGGTATTGCCAACACTTAGAGTATAAGTGTAGTGGGTGACCTCCAGGGTGACCTTGAACCAGCTCGAGAAATGACCCGTACTCTAGGTATATGGGAAGTGGTGGGGGAAATCTCAAGGTCATTCAAATGGAGTTTAAAAAAAGTCAAAGAGTAGAGAGACTACTCTACTCTTCAGAGTCCTCGTGACCTTGAGGATTTGGAGCCAACTTCTACGAGAAATAGCAAAAGTGCAGTAGCACCGTTTTGGTGCTACCTTAAATGTAAATGTTAATTAGTCCCTTAAATGTTAAAGTGTGATGACCTTGAGCATAAGAGTTAAAGTTTTCTTGGGGAGACAATTCGATGTTGTCCCAGAGTTAAAGTGTTAAGACCTTGAGTCAAAACACAGAAATATTACAAGTCGATGTTGTCTCATAGTTAAAGTGTGGCGACCTTGAGTAAAACTCAGAAATATTTAGCCTATGTTGTTCCAAAGCTAAAGTGTGGTGACCTTGAGGAAAAAATTAGAAATATTTACCCCATGTTGGCCCAGAGTTAAAGTGTAATGACCTTGAGTCTGTCATGTGACACTGCTCGGGTGACCTTGAACTGGCCCGGCTGCCTTACTCTAACCATTACTGCAACCGCGATGTGCACCCTACGACAGACACCGAGCGACTGACTATTAGGCTCCGCGTAATCTAGGTATATGGGAAGTGGTAGGGGGAATTGCGATGACCTTGGGAAACTTGAAAATGTCACGCCAGGTAGCACCGTTTTGGTGCTACCTTAAATGTAGATGTTAAAGTGTAATGACCTTGAGTAAAAAAAAACATAGAAATAATACAAGTCGATATTGTCCCAGAGTTAAAGTGTGGTGACCTTGAGTGAAAACATAGAAATATTATAAGTTGATGTCGTCCCAAAGGTAAAGTGTGGTGACCTTGAGCATAAGAACTAAAGTTTTCTTGGTATGACAAGTTTAAGTAGATTCAGAGTTAAAGTGTGGCGACCTTGAGTGAAAACATAACAACATTACAATTTGAAGTCGTCCCAGAGGTAAAGTATTATGACCTTGAGTGAAAACACAGAAAAACCACAAGTCGATGTCGTCCCAGAGTTAAAGTGTGGTGACCTTGAGGGAAAAGTTCTGAAATATTTTAGCCTATGTTGGTCCAGAGTTAAAGTGTAGTGACCTTGAGCATTTGTCTTGGTACGACAATTTGATGTTGCAACAGAGTTAAAGTGTTGGGACCTTGAGTGAAAACGTAGAAATATTACAAGTTGATGTCGTCCTAGAGGTAAAGTGTGATGACCTTGAGTCAAAACACAGAGAAACCACAAGTCGATGTCGTCCCAGAGTTAAAGTGTGGTGACCTTGAGGGAAAAATTCTGAAATATTTAGCCTATGTTGGTCCAGAGTTAAAGTGTAGTGACCTTGAGCCGAAAACTTGTAAAATACTTACATCAATAGAGACGGTAATCCCCGCTCTCACCCCTGCGCCCCCAGTGGCGCCCCCAACCCTGCACCCCTGGTAGCACCCCCACCCCTGCGCCACCGATGGCGCCCCTGGGTGTGGTTGCCCGGTGGAGATATAAGGCGGCCCCGCTCATAGCCGGCTCACAGCCCGTCCCCGTGCGTTGAGCTACCTAAAGGTTTGAGCAAACACTTAGAAATATTTACTCTTCGTACGATCAGAGTTAAAGTTTTCATCTCAACAGACGTACCCCCAGGTTTGAACCAACACTTAGAAAAATTTACTCATGGTACAACAGTTTTATGTTTTCGCCAAATAAGTGTAAGTGTGGTAAATTGAACTGGCTAAAATGTTATAATTTGCTAAGTTTGTATTGTTGTACATGATAAATCCTAAACTTTAACTTAAAACCGTACAGCAGAGTGCCGACACAAGTGTGCACCCCACGACAGTCGCAAAGCGACTGACCGTACGGCTCCAGGTGCCCTATGTATAAGGAAAGTGGTGGGGGGAATTTCGATGACCTTGGGGACTTTAACAATTGTGACTATACGTAAAATTTCGTCTTTCATTATATCAACCTAAGGTCTTGGTTTTTCGCGTTTCAGAGTGTATTAAAGCGATCTAGCTATTAATTGTAAAATTGATTTCTTAAAAGATAGTCATTTTTACGCTGGGTGTTGGTAAATTTGTTAGAGTCCAGATTGCACATACAAAACCAAACTTTTTTATTATTCAATATTTCAGTCTGGGATTTCGGATTTACATGTTTCAGCGTATTTTAGAGTGTTTAAGCTTATCTTAAAAATTTGAAAAACTTTAACATTTAATACTAAAATTTGCGATTTGACTGATAGAATATTTCTATGTCAGGAGTGACTATAGGTAAAATTTAAGTTTTCGTTATTTCAACCTAAGGTCTTGGTTTTTCGCGTTTCAGAGTGTATTAAAGCGATCTAGCTATTAATTGTAAAATTGATTTCTTAAAAGATAGTCATTTTTACGCTGGGTGTTGGTAAATTTGTTAGAGTCCTGATTGCCCATACAAAACCAAACTTTTTTATTATTTAATATTTCAGTCTGGGATTTCGGATTTACATGTTTCAGCGTATTTTAGAGTGTTTAAGCTTATCTTAAAAATTTGAAAAACTTTAACATTTAATACTAAAATTTGCGATTTGACTGATAGAATATTTCTGTCAGGAGTGACTATAGGTAAAATTTAAGTTTTCGTTATTTCAACCTAAGGTCTTGGTTTTTCGCGTTTCAGAGTGTATTAAAGCGATCTAGCTATTAATTGTAAAATTGATTTCTTAAAAGATAGTCATTTTTACGCTGGGTGTTGGTAAATTTGTTAGAGTCCTGATTGCCCATACAAAACCAAACTTTTTTATTATTCAATATTTCAGTCTGGAATTTCGGATTTACATGTTTCAGCGTATTTTAGAGTGTTTAAGCTTATCTTAAAAATTTGAAAAACTTTAACATTTTTTACTAAAATTTGCGAGTTGACTGATAGAATATTTCTGTCAGGAGTGACTATAGGTAAAATTTAAGTTTTCGTTTTTTCAACCTAAGGTCTTGGCTTTTCGCGTTTCAGAGTGTATTAAAGCGATCTAGCTATTAATTGTAAAATTGATTTCTTAAAAGATAGTCATTTTTACGCTGGGTGTTGGTAAATTTGTTAGAGTCCTGATTGCCCATACAAAACCAAACTTTTTTATTATTCAATATTTCAGTCTGGGATTTCGGATTTACATGTTTCAGCGTATTTTAGAGTGTTTAAGCTTATCTTAAAAATTTGAAAAACTTTAACATTTTTTACTAAAATTTGCGAATTGACTGATAGAATATTTCACTAAGTCACGAGTTTTTATTGTTGTACATGATAAATCCTAAACTTTAACTTAAAACCGTACAACAGAGTGCCGACACCAGTGTGCACCCCACGACAGCCGCAAAGCGACTGACCGTACGGCTCCAGGTGCCCTATGTATAAAGAAAGTGGTGGGGGGAATTGCGATGACCTTGGGGACTTTAACAATTGTGACTATACGTAAAATTTCGTCTTTCATTATATCAACCTAAGGTCTTGGCTTTTCGCGTTTCAGAGTGTATTAAAGCGATCTAGCTATTAATTGAAAAATTGATTTCTTAAAAGATAGTCATTTTTACGCTGGGTGTTGGTAAATTTGTTAGAGTCCAGATTGCACATACAAAACCAAACTTTTTTATTATTCAATATTTCAGTCTGGGATTTCGGATTTACATGTTTCAGCGTATTTTAGAGTGTTTAAGCTTATCTTAAAAATTTGAAAAACTTTAACATTTAATACTAAAATTTGCGATTTGACTGATAGAATATTTCTATGTCAGGAGTGACTATAGGTAAAATTTAAGTTTTCGTTATTTCAACCTAAGGTCTTGGTTTTTCGCGTTTCAGAGTGTATTAAAGCGATCTAGCTATTAATTGTAAAATTGATTTCTTAAAAGATAGTCATTTTTACGCTGGGTGTTGGTAAATTTGTTAGAGTCCTGATTGCCCATACAAAACCAAACTTTTTTATTACTCAATATTTCAGTCTGGGATTTCGGATTTACATGTTTCAGCGTATTTTAGAGTGTTTAAGCTTATCTTAAAAATTTGAAAAACTTTAACATTTAATACTAAAATTTGCGATTTTACTGATAGAATATTTCTGTCAGGAGTGACTATAGGTAAAATTTAAGTTTTCGTTATTTCAACCTAAGGTCTTGGTTTTTCGCGTTTCAGAGTGTATTAAAGCGATCTAGCTATTAATTGTAAAATTGATTTCTTAAAAGATAGTCATTTTTACGCTGGGTGTTGGTAAATTTGTTAGAGTCCTGATTGCCCATACAAAACCAAACTTTTTTATTATTCAATATTTCAGTCTTGAATTTCGGATTTACATGTTTCAGCGTATTTTAGAGTGTTTAAGCTTATCTTAAAAATTTGAAAAACTTTAACATTTTTTACTAAAATTTGCGAGTTGACTGATAGAATATTTCTGTCAGGAGTGACTATAGGTAAAATTTAAGTTTTCGTCATTTCAACCTAAGGTCTTGGCTTTTCGCGTTTCAGAGTGTATTAAAGCGATCTAGCTATTAATTGTAAAATTGATTTCTTAAAAGATAGTCATTTTTACGCTGGGTGTTGGTAAATTTGTTAGAGTCCAGATTGCCCATACAAAACCAAACTTTTTTATTATTCAATATTTCAGTCTGGGATTTCGGATTTACATGTTTCAGCGTATTTTAGAGTGTTTAAGCTTATCTTAAAAATTTGAAAAACTTTAACATTTTTTACTAAAATTTGCGAATTGACTGATAGAATATTTCACTAAGTCACGAGTTTTTATTGTTGTACATGATAAATCCTAAACTTTAACTTAAAACCGTACAACAGAGTGCCGACACCAGTGTGCACCCCACGACAGTCGCAAAGCGACTGACCGTACGGCTCCAGGTGCCCTATGTATAAAGAAAGTGGTGGGGGGAATTGCGATGACCTTGGGGACTTTAACAATTGTGACTATACGTAAAATTTCGTCTTTCATTATATCAACCTAAGGTCTTGGCTTTTCGCGTTTCAGAGTGTATTAAAGCGATCTAGCTATTAATTGAAAAATTGATTTCTTAAAAGATAGTCATTTTTACGCTGGGTGTTGGTAAATTTGTTAGAGTCCAGATTGCACATACAAAACCAAACTTTTTTATTATTCAATATTTCAGTCTGGGATTTCGGATTTACATGTTTCAGCGTATTTTAGAGTGTTTAAGCTTATCTTAAAAATTTGAAAAACTTTAACATTTAATACTAAAATTTGCGATTTGACTGATAGAATATTTCTATGTCAGGAGTGACTATAGGTAAAATTTAAGTTTTCGTTATTTCAACCTAAGGTCTTGGTTTTTCGCGTTTCAGAGTGTATTAAAGCGATCTAGCTATTAATTGTAAAATTGATTTCTTAAAAGATAGTCATTTTTACGCTGGGTGTTGGTAAATTTGTTAGAGTCCAGATTGCCCATACAAAACCAAACTTTTTTATTATTCAATATTTCAGTCTGGGATTTCGGATTTACATGTTTCAGCGTATTTTAGAGTGTTTAAGCTTATCTTAAAAATTTGAAAAACTTTAACATTTTTATACTAAAATTTGCGAATTGACTGATAGAATATTTCTATGTCAGGAGTGACCATAGGTAAAATTTAAGTTTTCGTTATTTCAACCTAAGGTCTTGGTTTTTCGCGTTTTAGAGTGTATTAATGCGATCTAGCTATTAATTTTAAAATTGATTTCTTAAAAGATAGTCATTTTTACGCTGGGTGTTAGTAAATTTGTTAGAGTCCTGATTGGCCATACAAAACCAAACTTTTTTATTATTCAATATTTCAGTCTGGGATTTCGGATTTACATGTTTCAGCGTATTTTAGAGTGTTTAAGCTTATCTTAAAAATTTGAAAAACTTTAACATTTAATACTAAAATTTGCGATTTGACTGATAGAATATTTCTATGTCAGGAGTGACTATAGGTAAAATTTAAGTTTTCGTTATTTCAACCTAAGGTCTTGGCTTTTCGCGTTTCAGAGTGTATTAAAGCGATCTAGCTATTAATTAATTGTAAAATTGATTTCTTAAAAGATAGTCATTTTTACGCTGGGTGTTGGTAAATTTGTTAGAGTCCAGATTGCCCATACAAAACCAAACTTTTTTATTATTCAATATTTCAGTCTGGGATTTCGGATTTACATGTTTCAGCGTATTTTAGAGTGTTTAAGCTTATCTTAAAAATTTGAAAAACTTTAACATTTTTTACTAAAATTTGCGAATTGACTGATAGAATATTTCACTAAGTCACGAGTTTTTATTGTTGTACATGATAAATCCTAAACTTTAACTTAAAACCGTACAACAGAGTGCCGACACCAGTGTGCACCCCACGACAGTCGCAAAGCGACTGACCGTACGGCTCCAGGTGCCCTATGTATAAAGAAAGTGGTGGGGGGAATTGCGATGACCTTGGGGACTTTAACAATTGTGACTATACGTAAAATTTCGTCTTTCATTATATCAACCTAAGGTCTTGGCTTTTCGCGTTTCAGAGTGTATTAAAGCGATCTAGCTATTAATTGAAAAATTGATTTCTTAAAAGATAGTCATTTTTACGCTGGGTGTTGGTAAATTTGTTAGAGTCCAGATTGCACATACAAAACCAAACTTTTTTATTATTCAATATTTCAGTCTGGGATTTCGGATTTACATGTTTCAGCGTATTTTAGAGTGTTTAAGCTTATCTTAAAAATTTGAAAAACTTTAACATTTAATACTAAAATTTGCGATTTGACTGATAGAATATTTCTATGTCAGGAGTGACTATAGGTAAAATTTAAGTTTTCGTTATTTCAACCTAAGGTCTTGGTTTTTCGCGTTTCAGAGTGTATTAAAGCGATCTAGCTATTAATTGTAAAATTGATTTCTTAAAAGATAGTCATTTTTACGCTGGGTGTTGGTAAATTTGTTAGAGTCCAGATTGCCCATACAAAACCAAACTTTTTTATTATTCAATATTTCAGTCTGGGATTTCGGATTTACATGTTTCAGCGTATTTTAGAGTGTTTAAGCTTATCTTAAAAATTTGAAAAACTTTAACATTTTTATACTAAAATTTGCGAATTGACTGATAGAATATTTCTATGTCAGGAGTGACCATAGGTAAAATTTAAGTTTTCGTTATTTCAACCTAAGGTCTTGGTTTTTCGCGTTTTAGAGTGTATTAATGCGATCTAGCTATTAATTTTAAAATTGATTTCTTAAAAGATAGTCATTTTTACGCTGGGTGTTAGTAAATTTGTTAGAGTCCTGATTGGCCATACAAAACCAAACTTTTTTATTATTCAATATTTCAGTCTGGGATTTCGGATTTACATGTTTCAGCGTATTTTAGAGTGTTTAAGCTTATCTTAAAAATTTGAAAAACTTTAACATTTAATACTAAAATTTGCGATTTGACTGATAGAATATTTCTATGTCAGGAGTGACTATAGGTAAAATTTAAGTTTTCGTTATTTCAACCTAAGGTCTTGGCTTTTCGCGTTTCAGAGTGTATTAAAGCGATCTAGCTATTAATTGTAAAATTGATTTCTTAAAAGATAGTCATTTTTACGCTGGGTGTGGGTAAATTTGTTAGAGTCCAGATTGCACATACAAAACCAAACTTTTTTATTATTCAATATTTCAGTCTGGGATTTCGGATTTACATGTTTCAGCGTATTTTAGAGTGTTTAAGCTTATCTTAAAAATTTGAAAAACTTTAACATTTTTTACTAAAATTTGTGAGTTGACTGATAGAATATTTCTGTCAGGAGTGACTATAGGTAAAATTTAAGTTTTCGTTATTTCAACCTAAGGTCTTGGCTTTTTGTGTTTCAGAGTGTATTAAAGCGATCTAGCTATTAATTGTAAAATTGATTTCTTAAAAGATAGTCATTTTTACGCTGGGTGTTGGTAAATTTGTTAGAGTCCAGATTGCCCATACAAAACCAAACTATATATATGCGTGTGTGCGTGTGTAAATTCTTAACCAAACATTAGTTTTAACCTTAAAAGTGATAAAGTAACCCTCTTTTGGCAGAAAGGGTAGCATCGTTTTGATGCTACCTTTAAGGTCCTATTTAATAGTGTTTTTTTTAATATATAATATGTTTTTAAAATATGTTAGTAAAACATAAAGCATATTGTGTTGGTATATAATTCTGATATATATTTGTTTTTTTTTTTTTACAAGAAAAGTTTTAAATGTAATGTACAATTGTGTATGTCCTTTAGTATTCCTCTACTGCGCATGCGCAGAAGGTTTTTCTCTATTCTCCGTTGGGTATAAAAGCAGCTCGTTTAACCATGTCTTTCATTATTTGGCGAACTTTTGCCGAGTGAACATCTTTTTCACAACTCCGGTTTTTCGGATATTTAAAAGGTGTATGATAATTTTAATATTCAATTAATATTTAAATTAAATAGATAACAAATTACTTTAGCCTGTCTGCACTGCAGTGTTACATGTTTGATTATAAACCTGTAGCTGTCTTATTTGATCGTGAAAACAATCCATGGTTTAAGGCTAATGATATATCAGAGATTCTAGAATACAAAAGACCACGGAAAGCAATAAATGATCTAGTTAAAGAAAAATATAAAAAGTTATTTAAGGATATAGATGGAACTAGTTCAGTGCTACCCTCTAACTTTCAAAAAGTACCACATTCATCAATGAACCAGGTTTATATTCCTTAATTTTATCGTCTAAGATGAGATTAGCTAAACGCTTTCAAGATTGGGTGTTCGAAGAAATCCTCCCATCTATTCGCAAGTATGGAGAATATAGAATTAAAAAAGAAAACCTTGAGTTGACTCACTCTTTACATAAAGTGTTGGCAAATAATCAAAAACTAATTGAAACGTTAATTAATCAAATACCTAAAGTTGCTGTTATACCTGATAATATGGATTTAAAACATATCTTTTGTGTATTGGAAAAAGACACATACTATGAAAAGTATGGAGTAATGGAGTATAAGTGCATTCGTACAGAAAGAAGACGATATAAAAGAGCGCTAAAGAGAGCTAAGAAAGATGGTTTTGTACCAAGTTTTTCAAGATATCCTGTGCCAAACAGTATAAATATCTTAAATAAAGCTAAAGAGGTTATGCATAGTTATGGCATGCATTATGAATCTTCATTAAATAACATATTGACCTCTCATAATTTTGTAAATATTGTAAAAATTGTTCTTAATGAATAAACTGTATGAGTGTATGTGTGAATGTGGAACTTATTAGATTGAGAAGTTAAAGCTATTACTTTAGCTACTCCTTTGAAAAGTCTGGGGTGAGTGAAGGTCACTGGCGCGGTTGACTAAAAGACCCGTAAACCATGTGTGTGTGTGTGTGTGTGTGTGTGTGTGTGTGTGTGTGTGTGTGTGTGTGTGTGTGTGTGTGTGTGTGTGTGTGTGTGTGTGTGTGTGTGTGTGTGTGTGTGTGTGTGTGTGTGTGTGTGTGTGTGTGTGTGTGTGTGTGTGTGTGTGTGTGTGTGTGTGTGTGTGTGTGTGTGTGTGTGTGTGTGTGTGTGTGTGTGTGTGTGTGTGTGTGTGTGTGTGTGTGTGTGTGTGTGTGTGTGTGTGTGAATGTGTGGAAAATGACGTACATCCACCTCCCCGTGGTATTTTCTGGGTAACGCTAAGAGGTGTACATCTAATATTTTTATAACCCACGTGGACCAGTTAATGTAATAAAAGAAGGTTTGAAGCTAAAAATACACTAAACACTAATCTTAAGACCTATATTAACTATTATAAAAGAAACTTAGCATAAAAGTGGTTATCTTTCAAGAAATCAATTATACAAATAATAGTTAAATCGCTTTAAAACACTCTGAAACGTAAAAATCCAAGACCTTAGGTTGAAATAACAAAAAATTAAATTATACCTATAGTCACTCGGGACTTAGAGAAGTATTCTATCAGTAAACTCGCAAAATTTAGTGAAAATTGTTAAAAGTTTTACAAATTTTTAAAATCGTCTTAAACACTCTAAGACACGCTGAAACATGTAAATCCGAAACCCCAGACTGAAATATTGAATAATAAGAAAATTGGTATTGTATGGGCACTCGAGACTGTCGAATTTTACAACACCCCGCAATGATCGACTATCTTTTAAAAAATCAATTTTTCAATTAATAGTTAAATCGCTTTAATACACTCTAAAAGGCAAAAAGCCAAGACCTTAGGTTGAAATAACGAAAACTTAAATTTTAGCTATAGTCACTCCTGACTTAGAAATAATCTGTCAGTCAACTCGCAAATTTTAGTATAAAATGTTAAAGTTTTTCAAATTTTTAAGATAAGCTTAAACACTTTAAAATACGCTGAAACATGTAAATCCGAAATCCCAGACTAATATAAAAAAAATATTGAATAATAAAAAAGTTTGGTTTTGTATGGGCAATCTGGACTCTAACAAATTTACCAACACCCAGCGTAAAAATGACTGTCTTTTAAGAAATCAATTTTACAATTAATAGCTAGATCGCTTTAATACACTCTGAAATGCAAAAAGCCAAGACCTTAGGTTGAAAAAACGAAAACTTAAATTTTACCTATAGTCACTCCTGACATAGAAATATTCTATCAGTCAAATCGCAAATTTTAGTATTAAATGTTAAAGTTTTTCAAATTTTTAAGATAAGCTTAAACACTTTAAAATACGCTGAAACATGTAAATCCGAAATCCCAGACTGAAATATTGAATAATAAAAAAGTTTGGTTTTGTATGGGCAATCTGGACTCTAACAAATTTACCAACACCCAGCGTAAAAATGACTATCTTTTAAGAAATCAATTTTACAATTAATAGCTAGATCGCTTTAATACACTCTGAAACGCGAAAAACCAAGACCTTAGGTTGAAATAACGAAAACTTAAATTTTACCTATAGTCACTCCTGACATAGAAATATTCTATCAGTCAAATCGCAAATTTTAGTATTAAATGTTAAAGTTTTTCAAATTTTTAAGATAAGCTTAAACACTCTAAAATACGCTTAAACATGTAAATCCGAAATCCCAGACTGAAATATTGAATAATAAAAAAGTTTGGTTTTGTATGGGCAATCTGGACTCTAACAAATTTACCAACACCCAGCGTAAAAATGACTATCTTTTAAGAAATCAATTTTACAATTAATAGCTAGATCGCTTTAATACACTCTGAAACGCGAAAAGCCAAGACCTTAGGTTGAAATGACGAAAACTTAAATTTTACCTATAGTCACTCCTGACAGAAATATTCTATCAGTCAACTCGCAAATTTTAGTAAAAAATGTTAAAGTTTTTCAAATTTTTAAGATAAGCTTAAACACTCTAAAATACGCTGAAACATGTAAATCCGAAATTCAAGACTGAAATATTGAATAATAAAAAAGTTTGGTTTTGTATGGGCAATCAGGACTCTAACAAATTTACCAACACCCAGCGTAAAAATGACTATCTTTTAAGAAATCAATTTTACAATTAATAGCTAGATCGCTTTAATACACTCTGAAACGCGAAAAACCAAGACCTTAGGTTGAAATAACGAAAACTTAAATTTTACCTATAGTCACTCCTGACAGAAATATTCTATCAGTAAAATCGCAAATTTTAGTATTAAATGTTAAAGTTTTTCAAATTTTTAAGATAAGCTTAAACACTCTAAAATACGCTGAAACATGTAAATCCGAAATCCCAGACTGAAATATTGAGTAATAAAAAAGTTTGGTTTTGTATGGGCAATCAGGACTCTAACAAATTTACCAACACCCAGCGTAAAAATGACTATCTTTTAAGAAATCAATTTTACAATTAATAGCTAGATCGGTTTAATACACTCTGAAACGCGAAAAACCAAGACCTTAGGTTGAAATAACGAAAACTTAAATTTTACCTATAGTCACTCCTGACATAGAAATATTCTATCAGTCAAATCGCAAATTTTAGTATTAAATGTTGAAGTTTTTCAAATTTTTAAGATAAGCTTAAACACTCTAAAATACGCTGAAACATGTAAATCCGAAATCCCAGACTGAAATATTGAATAATAAAAAAGTTTGGTTTTGTATGTGCAATCTGGACTCTAACAAATTTACCAACACCCAGCGTAAAAATGACTATCTTTTAAGAAATCAATTTTACAATTAATAGCTAGATCGCTTTAATACACTCTGAAACGCGAAAAGCCAAGACCTTAGGTTGAAATGACGAAAACTTAAATTTTACCTATAGTCACTCCTGACAGAAATATTCTATCAGTCAACTCGCAAATTTTAGTAAAAAATGTTAAAGTTTTTCAAATTTTTAAGATAAGCTTAAACACTCTAAAATACGCTGAAACATGTAAATCCGAAATTCAAGACTGAAATATTGAATAATAAAAAAGTTTGGTTTTGTATGGGCAATCAGGACTCTAACAAATTTACCAACACCCAGCGTAAAAATGACTATCTTTTAAGAAATCAATTTTACAATTAATAGCTAGATCGCTTTAATACACTCTGAAACGCGAAAAACCAAGACCTTAGGTTGAAATAACGAAAACTTAAATTTTACCTATAGTCACTCCTGACAGAAATATTCTATCAGTAAAATCGCAAATTTTAGTATTAAATGTTAAAGTTTTTCAAATTTTTAAGATAAGCTTAAACACTCTAAAATACGCTGAAACATGTAAATCCGAAATCCCAGACTGAAATATTGAGTAATAAAAAAGTTTGGTTTTGTATGGGCAATCAGGACTCTAACAAATTTACCAACACCCAGCGTAAAAATGACTATCTTTTAAGAAATCAATTTTACAATTAATAGCTAGATCGCTTTAATACACTCTGAAACACGAAAAGCCAAGACCTTAGGTTGAAATAACGAAAACTTAAATTTTACCTATAGTCACTCCTGACATAGAAATATTCTATCAGTCAAATCGAAAATTTTAGTAAAAAATGTTAAAGTTTTTCAAATTTTTAAGATAAGCTTAAACACTCTAAAATACGCTGAAACATGTAAATCCGAAATCCCAGACTGAAATATTGAATAATAAAAAAGTTTGGTTTTGTATGTGCAATCAGGACTCTAACAAATTTACCAACACCCAGCGTAAAAATGACTATCTTTTAAGAAATCAATTTACAATTAATAGCTAGATCGCTTTAATACACTCTGAAACACGAAAAGCCAAGACCTTAGGTTGAAATAACGAAAACTTAAATTTTACCTATAGTCACTCCTGACTTAGAAATAATCTGTCAGTCAACTCGCAAATTTTAGTATAAAATGTTAAAGTTTTTCAAATTTTTAAGATAAGCTTAAACACTTTAAAATACGCTGAAACATGTAAATCCGAAATCCCAGACTAATATAAAAAAAATATTGAATAATAAAAAAGTTTGGTTTTGTATGGGCAATCTGGACTCTAACAAATTTACCAACACCCAGCGTAAAAATGACTGTCTTTTAAGAAATCAATTTTACAATTAATAGCTAGATCGCTTTAATACACTCTGAAATGCAAAAAGCCAAGACCATAGGTTGAAAAAACGAAAACTTAAATTTTACCTATAGTCACTCCTGACATAGAAATATTCTATCAGTCAAATCGCAAATTTTAGTATTAAATGTTAAAGTTTTTCAAATTTTTAAGATAAGCTTAAACACTTTAAAATACGCTGAAACATGTAAATCCGAAATCCCAGACTGAAATATTGAATAATAAAAAAGTTTGGTTTTGTATGGGCAATCTGGACTCTAACAAATTTACCAACACCCAGCGTAAAAATGACTATCTTTTAAGAAATCAATTTTACAATTAATAGCTAGATCGCTTTAATACACTCTGAAACGCGAAAAACCAAGACCTTAGGTTGAAATAACGAAAACTTAAATTTTACCTATAGTCACTCCTGACATAGAAATATTCTATCAGTCAAATCGCAAATTTTAGTATTAAATGTTAAAGTTTTTCAAATTTTTAAGATAAGCTTAAACACTCTAAAATACGCTGAAACATGTAAATCCGAAATCCCAGACTGAAATATTGAATAATAAAAAAGTTTGGTTTTGTATGGGCAATCTGGACTCTAACAAATTTACCAACACCCAGCGTAAAAATGACTATCTTTTAAGAAATCAATTTTACAATTAATAGCTAGATCGCTTTAATACACTCTGAAACGCGAAAAGCCAAGACCTTAGGTTGAAATGACGAAAACTTAAATTTTACCTATAGTCACTCCTGACAGAAATATTCTATCAGTCAACTCGCAAATTTTAGTAAAAAATGTTAAAGTTTTTCAAATTTTTAAGATAAGCTTAAACACTCTAAAATACGCTGAAACATGTAAATCCGAAATTCAAGACTGAAATATTGAATAATAAAAAAGTTTGGTTTTGTATGGGCAATCAGGACTCTAACAAATTTACCAACACCCAGCGTAAAAATGACTATCTTTTAAGAAATCAATTTTACAATTAATAGCTAGATCGCTTTAATACACTCTGAAACGCGAAAAACCAAGACCTTAGGTTGAAATAACGAAAACTTAAATTTTACCTATAGTCACTCCTGACAGAAATATTCTATCAGTAAAATCGCAAATTTTAGTATTAAATGTTAAAGTTTTTCAAATTTTTAAGATAAGCTTAAACACTCTAAAATACGCTGAAACATGTAAATCCGAAATCCCAGACTGAAATATTGAATAATAAAAAAGTTTGGTTTTGTATGTGCAATCTGGACTCTAACAAATTTACCAACACCCAGCGTAAAAATGACTATCTTTTAAGAAATCAATTTTACAATTAATAGCTAGATCGCTTTAATACACTCTGAAACACGAAAAGCCAAGACCTTAGGTTGAAATAACGAAAACTTAAATTTTACCTATAGTCACTCCTGACATAGAAATATTCTATCAGTCAAATCGAAAATTTTAGTAAAAAATGTTAAAGTTTTTCAAATTTTTAAGATAAGCTTAAACACTCTAAAATACGCTGAAACATGTAAATCCGAAATCCCAGACTGAAATATTGAATAATAAAAAAGTTTGGTTTTGTATGTGCAATCAGGACTCTAACAAATTTACCAACACCCAGCGTAAAAATGACTATCTTTTAAGAAATCAATTTACAATTAATAGCTAGATCGCTTTAATACACTCTGAAACGCGAAAAGCCAAGACCTTAGGTTGAAATAACGAAAACTTAAATTTTACCTATAGTCACTCCTGACATAGATATATTCTATCAGTCAAATCGCAAATTTTAGTATTAAATGTTAAAGTTTTTCAAATTTTTAATATAAGCTTAAACACTCTAAAATACGCTGAAACATGTAAATCCGAAATCCCAGACTGAAATATTGAATAATAAAAAAGTTTGGTTTTGTATGGGCAATCTGGACTCTAACAAATTTACCAACACCCAGCGTAAAAATGACTATCTTTTAAGAAATCAATTTTACAATTAATAGCTAGATCGCTTTAATACACTCTGAAACGCGAAAAACCAAGACCTTAGGTTGAAATAACGAAAACTTAAATTTTACCTATAGTCACTCCTGACATAGAAATATTCTATCAGTCAAATCGCAAATTTTAGTATTAAATGTTAAAGTTTTTCAAATTTTTAAGATAAGCTTAAACACTCTAAAATACGCTGAAACATGTAAATCCGAAATCCCAGACTGAAATATTGAATAATAAAAAAGTTTGGTTTTGTATGGGCAATCTGGACTCTAACAAATTTACCAACACCCAGCGTAAAAATGACTATCTTTTAAGAAATCAATTTTACAATTAATAGCTAGATCGCTTTAATACACTCTGAAACGCGAAAAGCCAAGACCTTAGGTTGAAATGACGAAAACTTAAATTTTACCTATAGTCACTCCTGACAGAAATATTCTATCAGTCAACTCGCAAATTTTAGTAAAAAATGTTAAAGTTTTTCAAATTTTTAAGATAAGCTTAAACACTCTAAAATACGCTGAAACATGTAAATCCGAAATTCAAGACTGAAATATTGAATAATAAAAAAGTTTGGTTTTGTATGGGCAATCAGGACTCTAACAAATTTACCAACACCCAGCGTAAAAATGACTATCTTTTAAGAAATCAATTTTACAATTAATAGCTAGATCGCTTTAATACACTCTGAAACGCGAAAAACCAAGACCTTAGGTTGAAATAACGAAAACTTAAATTTTACCTATAGTCACTCCTGACAGAAATATTCTATCAGTAAAATCGCAAATTTTAGTATTAAATGTTAAAGTTTTTCAAATTTTTAAGATAAGCTTAAACACTCTAAAATACGCTGAAACATGTAAATCCGAAATCCCAGACTGAAATATTGAGTAATAAAAAAGTTTGGTTTTGTATGGGCAATCAGGACTCTAACAAATTTACCAACACCCAGCGTAAAAATGACTATCTTTTAAGAAATCAATTTTACAATTAATAGCTAGATCGCTTTAATACACTCTGAAACGCGAAAAACCAAGACCTTAGGTTGAAATAACGAAAACTTAAATTTTACCTATAGTCACTCCTGACATAGAAATATTCTATCAGTCAAATCGCAAATTTTAGTATTAAATGTTAAAGTTTTTCAAATTTTTAAGATAAGCTTAAACACTCTAAAATACGCTGAAACATGTAAATCCGAAATCCCAGACTGAAATATTGAATAATAAAAAAGTTTGGTTTTGTATGTGCAATCTGGACTCTAACAAATTTACCAACACCCAGCGTAAAAATGACTATCTTTTAAGAAATCAATTTTACAATTAATAGCTAGATCGCTTTAATACACTCTGAAACACGAAAAGCCAAGACCTTAGGTTGAAATAACGAAAACTTAAATTTTACCTATAGTCACTCCTGACATAGAAATATTCTATCAGTCAAATCGAAAATTTTAGTAAAAAATGTTAAAGTTTTTCAAATTTTTAAGATAAGCTTAAACACTCTAAAATACGCTGAAACATGTAAATCCGAAATCCCAGACTGAAATATTGAATAATAAAAAAGTTTGGTTTTGTATGTGCAATCAGGACTCTAACAAATTTACCAACACCCAGCGTAAAAATGACTATCTTTTAAGAAATCAATTTTACAATTAATAGCTAGATCGCTTTAATACACTCTGAAACGCGAAAAACCAAGACCTTAGGTTGAAATAACGAAAACTTAAATTTTACCTATAGTCACTCCTGACATAGATATATTCTATCAGTCAAATCGCAAATTTTAGTATTAAATGTTAAAGTTTTTCAAATTTTTAATATAAGCTTAAACACTCTAAAATACGCTGAAACATGTAAATCCGAAATCCCAGACTGAAATATTGAATAATAAAAAATTTTGGTTTTGTATGGCCAATCAGGACTCTAACAAATTTACTAACACCCAGCGTAAAAATGACTATCTTTTAAGAAATCAATTTTAAAATTAATAGCTAGATCGCTTTAATACACTCTGAAACGCGAAAAACCAAGACCTTAGGTTGAAATAACGAAAACTTAAATTTTACCTATGGTCACTCCTGACATAGAAATATTCTATCAGTCAAATCGCAAATTTTAGTATTAAATGTTAAAGTTTTTCAAATTTTTAAGATAAGCTTAAACACTCTAAAATACGCTGCAACATGTAAATCCGAAATCCCAGACTGAAATATTGAATAATAAAAAAGTTTGGTTTTGTATGTGCAATCTGGACTCTAACAAATTTACCAACACCCAGCGTAAAAATGACTATCTTTTAAGAAATCAATTTTACAATTAATAGCTAGATCGCTTTAATACACTCTGAAACGCGAAAAGCCAAGACCTTAGGTTGAAATAACGAAAACTTAAATTTTACCTATAGTCACTCCTGACATAGAAATATTCTATCAGTCAAATCGCAAATTTTAGTATTAAATGTTAAAGTTTTTCAAATTTTTAAGATAAGCTTAAACACTCTAAAATACGCTGAAACATGTAAATCCGAAATCCCAGACTGAAATATTGAATAATAAAAAAGTTTGGTTTTGTATGTGCAATCTGGACTCTAACAAATTTACCAACACCCAGCGTAAAAATGACTATCTTTTAAGAAATCAATTTTACAATTAATAGCTAGATCGCTTTAATACACTCTGAAACACGAAAAGCCAAGACCTTAGGTTGAAATAACGAAAACTTAAATTTTACCTATAGTCACTCCTGACATAGAAATATTCTATCAGTCAAATCGCAAATTTTAGTAAAAAATGTTAAAGTTTTTGAAATTTTTAAGATAAGCTTAAACACTCTAAAATACGCTGAAACATGTAAATCCGAAATCCCAGACTGAAATATTGAATAATAAAAAAGTTTGGTTTTGTATGTGCAATCAGGACTCTAACAAATTTACCAACACCCAGCGTAAAAATGACTATCTTTTAAGAAATCAATTTTACAATTAATAGCTAGATCGCTTTAATACACTCTGAAACGCGAAAAACCAAGACCTTAGGTTGAAATAACGAAAACTTAAATTTTACCTATAGTCACTCCTGACATAGAAATATTCTATCAGTCAATTCGCAAATTTTAGTATTAAATGTTAAAGTTTTTCAAATTTTTAAGATAAGCTTAAACACTCTAAAATACGCTGAAACATGTAAATCCGAAATCCCAGACTGAAATATTGAATAATAAAAAAGTTTGGTTTTGTATGGGCAATCAGGACTCTAACAAATTTACCAACACCCAGCGTAAAAATGACTATCTTTTAAGAAATCAATTTTACAATTAATAGCTAGATCGCTTTAATACACTCTGAAACGCGAAAAACCAAGACCTTAGGTTGAAATAACGAAAACTTAAATTTTACCTATAGTCACTCCTGACATAGAAATATTCTATCAGTCAAATCGCAAATTTTAGTATTAAATGTTAAAGTTTTTCAAATTTTTAAGATAAGCTTAAACACTCTAAAATACGCTGAAACATGTAAATCCGAAATCCCAGACTGAAATATTGAATAATAAAAAAGTTTGGTTTTGTATGTGCAATCTGGACTCTATCAAATTTACCAACACCCAGCGTAAAAATGACTATCTTTTAAGAAATCAATTTTACAATTAATAGCTAGATCGCTTTAATACACTCTGAAACACGAAAAGCCAAGACCTTAGGTTGAAATAACGAAAACTTAAATTTTACCTATAGTCACTCCTGACATAGAAATATTCTATCAGTCAAATCGCAAATTTTAGTAAAAAATGTTAAAGTTTTTCAAATTTTTAAGATAAGCTTAAACACTCTAAAATACGCTGAAACATGTAAATCCGAAATCCCAGACTGAAATATTGAATAATAAAAAAGTTTGGTTTTGTATGGGCAATCTGGACTCTAACAAATTTACCAACACCCAGCGTAAAAATGACTATCTTTTAAGAAATCAATTTTACAATTAATAGCTAGATCGCTTTAATACACTCTGAAACGCGAAAAGCCAAGACCTTAGGTTGAAATAACGAAAACTTAAATTTTACCTATAGTCACTCCTGACAGAAATATTCTATCAGTCAATTCGCAAATTTTAGTAAAAAATGTTAAAGTTTTTCAAATTTTTAAGATAAGCTTAAACACTCTAAAATACGCTGAAACATGTAAATCCGAAATCCCAGACTGAAATATTGAATAATAAAAAAGTTTGGTTTTGTATGGGCAATCTGGACTCTTAACAAATTTACCAACACCCAGCGTAAAAATGACTATCTTTTAAGAAATCAATTTTACAATTAATTAATAGCTAGATCGCTTTAATACACTCTTAAACGCGAAAAGCCAAGACCTTAGGTTGAAATGACGAAAACTTAAATTTTACCTATAGTCACTCCTGACAGAAATATTCTATCAGTCAACTCGCAAATTTTAGTAAAAAATGTTAAAGTTTTTCAAATTTTTAAGATAAGCTTAAACACTCTAAAATACGCTGAAACATGTAAATCCGAAATTCCAGACTGAAATATTGAATAATAAAAAAGTTTGGTTTTGTATGGGCAATCAGGACTCTAACAAATTTACCAACACCCAGCGTAAAAATGACTATCTTTTAAGAAATCAATTTTACAATTAATAGCTAGATCGCTTTAATACACTCTGAAACGCGAAAAACCAAGACCTTAGGTTGAAATAACGAAAACTTAAATTTTACCTATAGTCACTCGTGACATAGAAATTTTCTATCAGTCAAATCGCAAATTTTAGTATTAAATGTTAAAGTTTTTCAAATTTTTAAGATAAGCTTAAACACTCTAAAATACGCTGAAACATGTAAATCCGAAATCCCAGACTGAAATATTGAACAATAAAAAAGTTTGGTTTTGTATGTGCAATCTGGACTCTAACAAATTTACCAACACCCAGCGTAAAAATGACTATCTTTTAAGAAATCAATTTTTCAATTAATAGCTAGATCGCTTTAATACACTCTGAAACGCGAAAAGCCAAGACCTTAGGTTGATATAATGAAAGACGAAATTTTACGTATAGTCACAATTGTTAAAGTCCCCAAGGTCATCGCAATTCCCCCCACCACTTTCTTTATACATAGGGCACCTGGAGCCGTACGGTCAGTCGCTTTGCGACTGTCGTGGGGTGCACACTGGTGTCGGCACTCTGTTGTACGGTTTTAAGTTAAAGTTTAGGATTTATCATGTACAACAATAAAAACTCGTGACTTAGTGAAATATTCTATCAGTCAATTCGCAAATTTTAGTAAAAAATGTTAAAGTTTTTCAAATTTTTAAGATAAGCTTAAACACTCTAAAATACGCTGAAACATGTAAATCCGAAATCCCAGACTGAAATATTGAATAATAAAAAAGTTTGGTTTTGTATGGGCAATCTGGACTCTAACAAATTTACCAACACCCAGCGTAAAAATGACTATCTTTTAAGAAATCAATTTTACAATTAATTAATAGCTAGATCGCTTTAATACACTCTTAAACGCGAAAAGCCAAGACCTTAGGTTGAAATGACGAAAACTTAAATTTTACCTATAGTCACTCCTGACAGAAATATTCTATCAGTCAACTCGCAAATTTTAGTAAAAAATGTTAAAGTTTTTCAAATTTTTAAGATAAGCTTAAACACTCTAAAATACGCTGAAACATGTAAATCCGAAATTCCAGACTGAAATATTGAATAATAAAAAAGTTTGGTTTTGTATGGGCAATCAGGACTCTAACAAATTTACCAACACCCAGCGTAAAAATGACTATCTTTTAAGAAATCAATTTTACAATTAATAGCTAGATCGCTTTAATACACTCTGAAACGCGAAAAACCAAGACCTTAGGTTGAAATAACGAAAACTTAAATTTTACCTATAGTCACTTCTGACATAGAAATATTCTATCAGTCAAATCGCAAATTTTAGTATTAAATGTTAAAGTTTTTCAAATTTTTAAGATAAGCTTAAACACTCTAAAATACGCTGAAACATGTAAATCCGAAATCCCAGACTGAAATATTGAATAATAAAAAAGTTTGGTTTTGTATGTGCAATCTGGACTCTAACAAATTTACCAACACCCAGCGTAAAAATGACTATCTTTTAAGAAATCAATTTTACAATTAATAGCTAGATCGCTTTAATACACTCTGAAACACGAAAAGCCAAGACCTTAGGTTGAAATAACGAAAACTTAAATTTTACCTATAGTCACTCCTGACATAGAAATATTCTATCAGTCAAATCGAAAATTTTAGTAAAAAATGTTAAAGTTTTTCAAATTTTTAAGATAAGCTTAAACACTCTAAAATACGCTGAAACATGTAAATCCGAAATCCCAGACTGAAATATTGAATAATAAAAAAGTTTGGTTTTGTATGTGCAATCTGGACTAACAAATTTACCAACACCCAGCGTAAAAATGACTATCTTTTAAGAAATCAATTTTTCAATTAATAGCTAGAGCGCTTTAATACACTCTGAAACGCGAAAAGCCAAGACCTTAGGTTGATATAATGAAAGACGAAATTTTACGTATAGTCACAATTGTTAAAGTCCCCAAGGTCATCGCAATTCCCCCCACCACTTTCTTTATACATAGGGCACCTGGAGCCGTACGGTCAGTCGCTTTGCGACTGTCGTGGGGTGCACACTGGTGTCGGCACTCTGTTGTACGGTTTTAAGTTAAAGTTTAGGATTTATCATGTACAACAATAAAAACTCGTGACTTAGTGAAATATTCTATCAGTCAATTCGCAAATTTTAGTAAAAAATGTTAAAGTTTTTCAAATTTTTAAGATAAGCTTAAACACTCTAAAATACGCTGAAACATGTAAATCCGAAATCCCAGACTGAAATATTGAATAATAAAAAAGTTTGGTTTTGTATGGGCAATCTGGACTCTAACAAATTTACCAACACCCAGCGTAAAAATGACTATCTTTTAAGAAATCAATTTTACAATTAATTAATAGCTAGATCGCTTTAATACACTCTTAAACGCGAAAAGCCAAGACCTTAGGTTGAAATGACGAAAACTTAAATTTTACCTATAGTCACTCCTGACAGAAATATTCTATCAGTCAACTCGCAAATTTTAGTAAAAAATGTTAAAATTTTTCAAATTTTTAAGATAAGCTTAAACACTCTAAAATACGCTGAAACATGTAAATCCGAAATTCCAGACTGAAATATTGAATAATAAAAAAGTTTGGTTTTGTATGGGCAATCAGGACTCTAACAAATTTACCAACACCCAGCGTAAAAATGACTATCTTTTAAGAAATCAATTTTACAATTAATAGCTAGATCGCTTTAATACACTCTGAAACGCGAAAAACCAAGACCTTAGGTTGAAATAACGAAAACTTAAATTTTACCTATAGTCACTTCTGACATAGAAATATTCTATCAGTCAAATCGCAAATTTTAGTATTAAATGTTAAAGTTTTTCAAATTTTTAAGATAAGCTTAAACACTCTAAAATACGCTGAAACATGTAAATCCGAAATCCCAGACTGAAATATTGAATAATAAAAAAGTTTGGTTTTGTATGTGCAATCTGGACTCTAACAAATTTACCAACACCCAGCGTAAAAATGACTATCTTTTAAGAAATCAATTTTACAATTAATAGCTAGATCGCTTTAATACACTCTGAAACACGAAAAGCCAAGACCTTAGGTTGAAATAACGAAAACTTAAATTTTACCTATAGTCACTTCTGACATAGAAATATTCTATCAGTCAAATCGCAAATTTTAGTATTAAATGTTAAAGTTTTTCAAATTTTTAAGATAAGCTTAAACACTCTAAAATACGCTGAAACATGTAAATCCGAAATCCCAGACTGAAATATTGAATAATAAAAAAGTTTGGTTTTGTATGTGCAATCTGGACTCTAACAAATTTACCAACACCCAGCGTAAAAATGACTATCTTTTAAGAAATCAATTTTACAATTAATAGCTAGATCGCTTTAATACACTCTGAAACACGAAAAGCCAAGACCTTAGGTTGAAATAACGAAAACTTAAATTTTACCTATAGTCACTCCTGACATAGAAATATTCTATCAGTCAAATCGAAAATTTTAGTAAAAAATGTTAAAGTTTTTCAAATTTTTAAGATAAGCTTAAACACTCTAAAATACGCTGAAACATGTAAATCCGAAATCCCAGACTGAAATATTGAATAATAAAAAAGTTTGGTTTTGTATGTGCAATCTGGACTAACAAATTTACCAACACCCAGCGTAAAAATGACTATCTTTTAAGAAATCAATTTTTCAATTAATAGCTAGAGCGCTTTAATACACTCTGAAACGCGAAAAGCCAAGACCTTAGGTTGATATAATGAAAGACGAAATTTTACGTATAGTCACAATTGTTAAAGTCCCCAAGGTCATCGCAATTCCCCCCACCACTTTCTTTATACATAGGGCACCTGGAGCCGTACGGTCAGTCGCTTTGCGACTGTCGTGGGGTGCACACTGGTGTCGGCACTCTGTTGTACGGTTTTAAGTTAAAGTTTAGGATTTATCATGTACAACAATAAAAACTCGTGACTTAGTGAAATATTCTATCAGTCAATTCGCAAATTTTAGTAAAAAATGTTAAAGTTTTTCAAATTTTTAAGATAAGCTTAAACACTCTAAAATACGCTGAAACATGTAAATCCGAAATCCCAGACTGAAATATTGAATAATAAAAAAGTTTGGTTTTGTATGGGCAATCTGGACTCTAACAAATTTACCAACACCCAGCGTAAAAATGACTATCTTTTAAGAAATCAATTTTACAATTAATTAATAGCTAGATCGCTTTAATACACTCTTAAACGCGAAAAGCCAAGACCTTAGGTTGAAATGACGAAAACTTAAATTTTTCTATAGTCACTCCTGACAGAAATATTCTATCAGTCAACTCGCAAATTTTAGTAAAAAATGTTAAAGTTTTTCAAATTTTTAAGATAAGCTTAAACACTCTAAAATACGCTGAAACATGTAAATCCGAAATTCCAGACTGAAATATTGAATAATAAAAAAGTTTGGTTTTGTATGGGCAATCAGGACTCTAACAAATTTACCAACACCCAGCGTAAAAATGACTATCTTTTAAGAAATCAATTTTACAATTAATAGCTAGATCGCTTTAATACACTCTGAAACGCGAAAAACCAAGACCTTAGGTTGAAATAACGAAAACTTAAATTTTACCTATAGTCACTTCTGACATAGAAATATTCTATCAGTCAAATCGCAAATTTTAGTATTAAATGTTAAAGTTTTTCAAATTTTTAAGATAAGCTTAAACACTCTAAAATACGCTGAAACATGTAAATCCGAAATCCCAGACTGAAATATTGAATAATAAAAAAGTTTGGTTTTGTATGTGCAATCTGGACTCTAACAAATTTACCAACACCCAGCGTAAAAATGACTATCTTTTAAGAAATCAATTTACAATTAATAGCTAGATCGCTTTAATACACTCTGAAACGCGAAAAGCCAAGACCTTAGGTTGAAATAACGAAAACTTAAATTTTACCTATAGTCACTCCTGACATAGATATATTCTATCAGTCAAATCGCAAATTTTAGTATTAAATGTTAAAGTTTTTCAAATTTTTAATATAAGCTTAAACACTCTAAAATACGCTGAAACATGTAAATCCGAAATCCCAGACTGAAATATTGAATAATAAAAAATTTTGGTTTTGTATGGCCAATCAGGACTCTAACAAATTTACTAACACCCAGCGTAAAAATGACTATCTTTTAAGAAATCAATTTTAAAATTAATAGCTAGATCGCTTTAATACACTCTGAAACGCGAAAAACGAAGACCTTAGGTTAAAATAACGAAAACTTAAATTTTACCTATGGTCACTCCTGACATAGAAATATTCTATCAGTCAAATCGCAAATTTTAGTATTAAATGTTAAAGTTTTTCAAATTTTTAAGATAAGCTTAAACACTCTAAAATACGCTGCAACATGTAAATCCGAAATCCCAGACTGAAATATTGAATAATAAAAAAGTTTGGTTTTGTATGTGCAATCTGGACTCTAACAAATTTACCAACACCCAGCGTAAAAATGACTATCTTTTAAGAAATCAATTTTACAATTAATAGCTAGATCGCTTTAATACACTCTGAAACGCGAAAAGCCAAGACCTTAGGTTGAAATAACGAAAACTTAAATTTTACCTATAGTCACTCCTGACATAGAAATATTCTATCAGTCAAATCGCAAATTTTAGTATTAAATGTTAAAGTTTTTCAAATTTTTAAGATAAGCTTAAACACTCTAAAATACGCTGAAACATGTAAATCCGAAATCCCAGACTGAAATATTGAATAATAAAAAAGTTTGGTTTTGTATGTGCAATCTGGACTCTAACAAATTTACCAACACCCAGCGTAAAAATGACTATCTTTTAAGAAATCAATTTTACAATTAATAGCTAGATCGCTTTAATACACTCTGAAACACGAAAAGCCAAGACCTTAGGTTGAAATAACGAAAACTTAAATTTTACCTATAGTCACTCCTGACATAGAAATATTCTATCAGTCAAATCGCAAATTTTAGTAAAAAATGTTAAAGTTTTTGAAATTTTTAAGATAAGCTTAAACACTCTAAAATACGCTGAAACATGTAAATCCGAAATCCCAGACTGAAATATTGAATAATAAAAAAGTTTGGTTTTGTATGTGCAATCAGGACTCTAACAAATTTACCAACACCCAGCGTAAAAATGACTATCTTTTAAGAAATCAATTTTACAATTAATAGCTAGATCGCTTTAATACACTCTGAAACGCGAAAAACCAAGACCTTAGGTTGAAATAACGAAAACTTAAATTTTACCTATAGTCACTCCTGACATAGAAATATTCTATCAGTCAAATCGCAAATTTTAGTAAAAAATGTTAAAGTTTTTCAAATTTTTAAGATAAGCTTAAACACTCTAAAATACGCTGAAACATGTAAATCCGAAATCCCAGACTGAAATATTGAATAATAAAAAAGTTTGGTTTTGTATGGGCAATCTGGACTCTTAACAAATTTACCAACACCCAGCGTAAAAATGACTATCTTTTAAGAAATCAATTTTACAATTAATAGCTAGATCGCTTTAATACACTCTGAAACGCGAAAAGCCAAGACCTTAGGTTGAAATAACGAAAACTTAAATTTTACCTATAGTCACTCCTGACAGAAATATTCTATCAGTCAATTCGCAAATTTTAGTAAAAAATGTTAAAATTTTTCAAATTTTTAAGATAAGCTTAAACACTCTAAAATACGCTGAAACATGTAAATCCGAAATTCCAGACTGAAATATTGAATAATAAAAAAGTTTGGTTTTGTATGGGCAATCAGGACTCTAACAAATTTACCAACACCCAGCGTAAAAATGACTATCTTTTAAGAAATCAATTTTACAATTAATAGCTAGATCGCTTTAATACACTCTGAAACGCGAAAAACCAAGACCTTAGGTTGAAATAACGAAAACTTAAATTTTACCTATAGTCACTTCTGACATAGAAATATTCTATCAGTCAAATCGCAAATTTTAGTATTAAATGTTAAAGTTTTTCAAATTTTTAAGATAAGCTTAAACACTCTAAAATACGCTGAAACATGTAAATCCGAAATCCCAGACTGAAATATTGAATAATAAAAAAGTTTGGTTTTGTATGTGCAATCTGGACTCTAACAAATTTACCAACACCCAGCGTAAAAATGACTATCTTTTAAGAAATCAATTTTACAATTAATAGCTAGATCGCTTTAATACACTCTGAAACACGAAAAGCCAAGACCTTAGGTTGAAATAACGAAAACTTAAATTTTACCTATAGTCACTTCTGACATAGAAATATTCTATCAGTCAAATCGCAAATTTTAGTATTAAATGTTAAAGTTTTTCAAATTTTTAAGATAAGCTTAAACACTCTAAAATACGCTGAAACATGTAAATCCGAAATCCCAGACTGAAATATTGAATAATAAAAAAGTTTGGTTTTGTATGTGCAATCTGGACTCTAACAAATTTACCAACACCCAGCGTAAAAATGACTATCTTTTAAGAAATCAATTTTACAATTAATAGCTAGATCGCTTTAATACACTCTGAAACACGAAAAGCCAAGACCTTAGGTTGAAATAACGAAAACTTAAATTTTACCTATAGTCACTCCTGACATAGAAATATTCTATCAGTCAAATCGAAAATTTTAGTAAAAAATGTTAAAGTTTTTCAAATTTTTAAGATAAGCTTAAACACTCTAAAATACGCTGAAACATGTAAATCCGAAATCCCAGACTGAAATATTGAATAATAAAAAAGTTTGGTTTTGTATGTGCAATCTGGACTAACAAATTTACCAACACCCAGCGTAAAAATGACTATCTTTTAAGAAATCAATTTTTCAATTAATAGCTAGAGCGCTTTAATACACTCTGAAACGCGAAAAGCCAAGACCTTAGGTTGATATAATGAAAGACGAAATTTTACGTATAGTCACAATTGTTAAAGTCCCCAAGGTCATCGCAATTCCCCCCACCACTTTCTTTATACATAGGGCACCTGGAGCCGTACGGTCAGTCGCTTTGCGACTGTCGTGGGGTGCACACTGGTGTCGGCACTCTGTTGTACGGTTTTAAGTTAAAGTTTAGGATTTATCATGTACAACAATAAAAACTCGTGACTTAGTGAAATATTCTATCAGTCAATTCGCAAATTTTAGTAAAAAATGTTAAAGTTTTTCAAATTTTTAAGATAAGCTTAAACACTCTAAAATACGCTGAAACATGTAAATCCGAAATCCCAGACTGAAATATTGAATAATAAAAAAGTTTGGTTTTGTATGGGCAATCTGGACTCTAACAAATTTACCAACACCCAGCGTAAAAATGACTATCTTTTAAGAAATCAATTTTACAATTAATTAATAGCTAGATCGCTTTAATACACTCTTAAACGCGAAAAGCCAAGACCTTAGGTTGAAATGACGAAAACTTAAATTTTTCTATAGTCACTCCTGACAGAAATATTCTATCAGTCAACTCGCAAATTTTAGTAAAAAATGTTAAAGTTTTTCAAATTTTTAAGATAAGCTTAAACACTCTAAAATACGCTGAAACATGTAAATCCGAAATTCCAGACTGAAATATTGAATAATAAAAAAGTTTGGTTTTGTATGGGCAATCAGGACTCTAACAAATTTACCAACACCCAGCGTAAAAATGACTATCTTTTAAGAAATCAATTTTACAATTAATAGCTAGATCGCTTTAATACACTCTGAAACGCGAAAAACCAAGACCTTAGGTTGAAATAACGAAAACTTAAATTTTACCTATAGTCACTCCTGACATAGATATATTCTATCAGTCAAATCGCAAATTTTAGTATTAAATGTTAAAGTTTTTCAAATTTTTAATATAAGCTTAAACACTCTAAAATACGCTGAAACATGTAAATCCGAAATCCCAGACTGAAATATTGAATAATAAAAAATTTTGGTTTTGTATGGCCAATCAGGACTCTAACAAATTTACTAACACCCAGCGTAAAAATGACTATCTTTTAAGAAATCAATTTTAAAATTAATAGCTAGATCGCTTTAATACACTCTGAAACGCGAAAAACGAAGACCTTAGGTTAAAATAACGAAAACTTAAATTTTACCTATGGTCACTCCTGACATAGAAATATTCTATCAGTCAAATCGCAAATTTTAGTATTAAATGTTAAAGTTTTTCAAATTTTTAAGATAAGCTTAAACACTCTAAAATACGCTGCAACATGTAAATCCGAAATCCCAGACTGAAATATTGAATAATAAAAAAGTTTGGTTTTGTATGTGCAATCTGGACTCTAACAAATTTACCAACACCCAGCGTAAAAATGACTATCTTTTAAGAAATCAATTTTACAATTAATAGCTAGATCGCTTTAATACACTCTGAAACGCGAAAAGCCAAGACCTTAGGTTGAAATAACGAAAACTTAAATTTTACCTATAGTCACTCCTGACATAGAAATATTCTATCAGTCAAATCGCAAATTTTAGTATTAAATGTTAAAGTTTTTCAAATTTTTAAGATAAGCTTAAACACTCTAAAATACGCTGAAACATGTAAATCCGAAATCCCAGACTGAAATATTGAATAATAAAAAAGTTTGGTTTTGTATGTGCAATCTGGACTCTAACAAATTTACCAACACCCAGCGTAAAAATGACTATCTTTTAAGAAATCAATTTTACAATTAATAGCTAGATCGCTTTAATACACTCTGAAACACGAAAAGCCAAGACCTTAGGTTGAAATAACGAAAACTTAAATTTTACCTATAGTCACTCCTGACATAGAAATATTCTATCAGTCAAATCGCAAATTTTAGTAAAAAATGTTAAAGTTTTTGAAATTTTTAAGATAAGCTTAAACACTCTAAAATACGCTGAAACATGTAAATCCGAAATCCCAGACTGAAATATTGAATAATAAAAAAGTTTGGTTTTGTATGTGCAATCAGGACTCTAACAAATTTACCAACACCCAGCGTAAAAATGACTATCTTTTAAGAAATCAATTTTACAATTAATAGCTAGATCGCTTTAATACACTCTGAAACGCGAAAAACCAAGACCTTAGGTTGAAATAACGAAAACTTAAATTTTACCTATAGTCACTCCTGACATAGAAATATTCTATCAGTCAATTCGCAAATTTTAGTATTAAATGTTAAAGTTTTTCAAATTTTTAAGATAAGCTTAAACACTCTAAAATACGCTGAAACATGTAAATCCGAAATCCCAGACTGAAATATTGAATAATAAAAAAGTTTGGTTTTGTATGGGCAATCAGGACTCTAACAAATTTACCAACACCCAGCGTAAAAATGACTATCTTTTAAGAAATCAATTTTACAATTAATAGCTAGATCGCTTTAATACACTCTGAAACGCGAAAAACCAAGACCTTAGGTTGAAATAACGAAAACTTAAATTTTACCTATAGTCACTCCTGACATAGAAATATTCTATCAGTCAAATCGCAAATTTTAGTAAAAAATGTTAAAGTTTTTCAAATTTTTAAGATAAGCTTAAACACTCTAAAATACGCTGAAACATGTAAATCCGAAATCCCAGACTGAAATATTGAATAATAAAAAAGTTTGGTTTTGTATGGGCAATCTGGACTCTAACAAATTTACCAACACCCAGCGTAAAAATGACTATCTTTTAAGAAATCAATTTTACAATTAATAGCTAGATCGCTTTAATACACTCTGAAACGCGAAAAGCCAAGACCTTAGGTTGAAATAACGAAAACTTAAATTTTACCTATAGTCACTCCTGACAGAAATATTCTATCAGTCAATTCGCAAATTTTAGTAAAAAATGTTAAAGTTTTTCAAATTTTTAAGATAAGCTTAAACACTCTAAAATACGCTGAAACATGTAAATCCGAAATCCCAGACTGAAATATTGAATAATAAAAAAGTTTGGTTTTGTATGGGCAATCTGGACTCTTAACAAATTTACCAACACCCAGCGTAAAAATGACTATCTTTTAAGAAATCAATTTTACAATTAATTAATAGCTAGATCGCTTTAATACACTCTTAAACGCGAAAAACCAAGACCTTAGGTTGAAATAACGAAAACTTAAATTTTACCTATAGTCACTCGTGACATAGAAATATTCTATCAGTCAAATCGCAAATTTTAGTATTAAATGTTAAAGTTTTTCAAATTTTAAGATAAGCTTAAACACTCTAAAATACGCTGAAACATGTAAATCCGAAATCCCAGACTGAAATATTGAACAATAAAAAAGTTTGGTTTTGTATGTGCAATCTGGACTCTAACAAATTTACCAACACCCAGCGTAAAAATGACTATCTTTTAAGAAATCAATTTTTCAATTAATAGCTAGATCGCTTTAATACACTCTGAAACGCGAAAAGCCAAGACCTTAGGTTGATATAATGAAAGACGAAATTTTACGTATAGTCACAATTGTTAAAGTCCCCAAGGTCATCGCAATTCCCCCCACCACTTTCTTTATACATAGGGCACCTGGAGCCGTACGGTCAGTCGCTTTGCGACTGTCGTGGGGTGCACACTGGTGTCGGCACTCTGTTGTACGGTTTTAAGTTAAAGTTTAGGATTTATCATGTACAACAATAAAAACTCGTGACTTAGTGAAATATTCTATCAGTCAATTCGCAAATTTTAGTAAAAAATGTTAAAGTTTTTCAAATTTTTAAGATAAGCTTAAACACTCTAAAATACGCTGAAACATGTAAATCCGAAATCCCAGACTGAAATATTGAATAATAAAAAAGTTTGGTTTTGTATGGGCAATCTGGACTCTAACAAATTTACCAACACCCAGCGTAAAAATGACTATCTTTTAAGAAATCAATTTTACAATTAATTAATAGCTAGATCGCTTTAATACACTCTTAAACGCGAAAAGCCAAGACCTTAGGTTGAAATGACGAAAACTTAAATTTTACCTATAGTCACTCCTGACAGAAATATTCTATCAGTCAACTCGCAAATTTTAGTAAAAAATGTTAAAGTTTTTCAAATTTTTAAGATAAGCTTAAACACTCTAAAATACGCTGAAACATGTAAATCCGAAATTCCAGACTGAAATATTGAATAATAAAAAAGTTTGGTTTTGTATGGGCAATCAGGACTCTAACAAATTTACCAACACCCAGCGTAAAAATGACTATCTTTTAAGAAATCAATTTTACAATTAATAGCTAGATCGCTTTAATACACTCTGAAACGCGAAAAACCAAGACCTTAGGTTGAAATAACGAAAACTTAAATTTTACCTATAGTCACTTCTGACATAGAAATATTCTATCAGTCAAATCGCAAATTTTAGTATTAAATGTTAAAGTTTTTCAAATTTTTAAGATAAGCTTAAACACTCTAAAATACGCTGAAACATGTAAATCCGAAATCCCAGACTGAAATATTGAATAATAAAAAAGTTTGGTTTTGTATGTGCAATCTGGACTCTAACAAATTTACCAACACCCAGCGTAAAAATGACTATCTTTTAAGAAATCAATTTTACAATTAATAGCTAGATCGCTTTAATACACTCTGAAACGCGAAAAACCAAGACCTTAGGTTGAAATAACGAAAACTTAAATTTTACCTATAGTCACTTCTGACATAGAAATATTCTATCAGTCAAATCGCAAATTTTAGTATTAAATGTTAAAGTTTTTCAAATTTTTAAGATAAGCTTAAACACTCTAAAATACGCTGAAACATGTAAATCCGAAATCCCAGACTGAAATATTGAATAATAAAAAAGTTTGGTTTTGTATGTGCAATCTGGACTCTAACAAATTTACCAACACCCAGCGTAAAAATGACTATCTTTTAAGAAATCAATTTTACAATTAATAGCTAGATCGCTTTAATACACTCTGAAACACGAAAAGCCAAGACCTTAGGTTGAAATAACGAAAACTTAAATTTTACCTATAGTCACTCCTGACATAGAAATATTCTATCAGTCAAATCGAAAATTTTAGTAAAAAATGTTAAAGTTTTTCAAATTTTTAAGATAAGCTTAAACACTCTAAAATACGCTGAAACATGTAAATCCGAAATCCCAGACTGAAATATTGAATAATAAAAAAGTTTGGTTTTGTATGTGCAATCTGGACTAACAAATTTACCAACACCCAGCGTAAAAATGACTATCTTTTAAGAAATCAATTTTTCAATTAATAGCTAGAGCGCTTTAATACACTCTGAAACGCGAAAAGCCAAGACCTTAGGTTGATATAATGAAAGACGAAATTTTACGTATAGTCACAATTGTTAAAGTCCCCAAGGTCATCGCAATTCCCCCCACCACTTTCTTTATACATAGGGCACCTGGAGCCGTACGGTCAGTCGCTTTGCGACTGTCGTGGGGTGCACACTGGTGTCGGCACTCTGTTGTACGGTTTTAAGTTAAAGTTTAGGATTTATCATGTACAACAATAAAAACTCGTGACTTAGTGAAATATTCTATCAGTCAATTCGCAAATTTTAGTAAAAAATGTTAAAGTTTTTCAAATTTTTAAGATAAGCTTAAACACTCTAAAATACGCTGAAACATGTAAATCCGAAATCCCAGACTGAAATATTGAATAATAAAAAAGTTTGGTTTTGTATGGGCAATCTGGACTCTAACAAATTTACCAACACCCAGCGTAAAAATGACTATCTTTTAAGAAATCAATTTTACAATTAATTAATAGCTAGATCGCTTTAATACACTCTTAAACGCGAAAAGCCAAGACCTTAGGTTGAAATGACGAAAACTTAAATTTTACCTATAGTCACTCCTGACAGAAATATTCTATCAGTCAACTCGCAAATTTTAGTAAAAAATGTTAAAATTTTTCAAATTTTTAAGATAAGCTTAAACACTCTAAAATACGCTGAAACATGTAAATCCGAAATTCCAGACTGAAATATTGAATAATAAAAAAGTTTGGTTTTGTATGGGCAATCAGGACTCTAACAAATTTACCAACACCCAGCGTAAAAATGACTATCTTTTAAGAAATCAATTTTACAATTAATAGCTAGATCGCTTTAATACACTCTGAAACGCGAAAAACCAAGACCTTAGGTTGAAATAACGAAAACTTAAATTTTACCTATAGTCACTTCTGACATAGAAATATTCTATCAGTCAAATCGCAAATTTTAGTATTAAATGTTAAAGTTTTTCAAATTTTTAAGATAAGCTTAAACACTCTAAAATACGCTGAAACATGTAAATCCGAAATCCCAGACTGAAATATTGAATAATAAAAAAGTTTGGTTTTGTATGTGCAATCTGGACTCTAACAAATTTACCAACACCCAGCGTAAAAATGACTATCTTTTAAGAAATCAATTTTACAATTAATAGCTAGATCGCTTTAATACACTCTGAAACACGAAAAGCCAAGACCTTAGGTTGAAATAACGAAAACTTAAATTTTACCTATAGTCACTTCTGACATAGAAATATTCTATCAGTCAAATCGCAAATTTTAGTATTAAATGTTAAAGTTTTTCAAATTTTTAAGATAAGCTTAAACACTCTAAAATACGCTGAAACATGTAAATCCGAAATCCCAGACTGAAATATTGAATAATAAAAAAGTTTGGTTTTGTATGTGCAATCTGGACTCTAACAAATTTACCAACACCCAGCGTAAAAATGACTATCTTTTAAGAAATCAATTTTACAATTAATAGCTAGATCGCTTTAATACACTCTGAAACACGAAAAGCCAAGACCTTAGGTTGAAATAACGAAAACTTAAATTTTACCTATAGTCACTCCTGACATAGAAATATTCTATCAGTCAAATCGAAAATTTTAGTAAAAAATGTTAAAGTTTTTCAAATTTTTAAGATAAGCTTAAACACTCTAAAATACGCTGAAACATGTAAATCCGAAATCCCAGACTGAAATATTGAATAATAAAAAAGTTTGGTTTTGTATGTGCAATCTGGACTAACAAATTTACCAACACCCAGCGTAAAAATGACTATCTTTTAAGAAATCAATTTTTCAATTAATAGCTAGAGCGCTTTAATACACTCTGAAACGCGAAAAGCCAAGACCTTAGGTTGATATAATGAAAGACGAAATTTTACGTATAGTCACAATTGTTAAAGTCCCCAAGGTCATCGCAATTCCCCCCACCACTTTCTTTATACATAGGGCACCTGGAGCCGTACGGTCAGTCGCTTTGCGACTGTCGTGGGGTGCACACTGGTGTCGGCACTCTGTTGTACGGTTTTAAGTTAAAGTTTAGGATTTATCATGTACAACAATAAAAACTCGTGACTTAGTGAAATATTCTATCAGTCAATTCGCAAATTTTAGTAAAAAATGTTAAAGTTTTTCAAATTTTTAAGATAAGCTTGAACACTCTAAAATACGCTGAAACATGTAAATCCGAAATCCCAGACTGAAATATTGAATAATAAAAAAGTTTGGTTTTGTATGGGCAATCTGGACTCTAACAAATTTACCAACACCCAGCGTAAAAATGACTATCTTTTAAGAAATCAATTTTACAATTAATTAATAGCTAGATCGCTTTAATACACTCTTAAACGCGAAAAGCCAAGACCTTAGGTTGAAATGACGAAAACTTAAATTTTACCTATAGTCACTCCTGACAGAAATATTCTATCAGTCAACTCGCAAATTTTAGTAAAAAATGTTAAAGTTTTTCAAATTTTTAAGATAAGCTTAAACACTCTAAAATACGCTGAAACATGTAAATCCGAAATTCCAGACTGAAATATTGAATAATAAAAAAGTTTGGTTTTGTATGGGCAATCAGGACTCTAACAAATTTACCAACACCCAGCGTAAAAATGACTATCTTTTAAGAAATCAATTTTACAATTAATAGCTAGATCGCTTTAATACACTCTGAAACGCGAAAAACCAAGACCTTAGGTTGAAATAACGAAAACTTAAATTTTACCTATAGTCACTTCTGACATAGAAATATTCTATCAGTCAAATCGCAAATTTTAGTATTAAATGTTAAAGTTTTTCAAATTTTTAAGATAAGCTTAAACACTCTAAAATACGCTGAAACATGTAAATCCGAAATCCCAGACTGAAATATTGAATAATAAAAAAGTTTGGTTTTGTATGTGCAATCTGGACTCTAACAAATTTACCAACACCCAGCGTAAAAATGACTATCTTTTAAGAAATCAATTTTACAATTAATAGCTAGATCGCTTTAATACACTCTGAAACACGAAAAGCCAAGACCTTAGGTTGAAATAACGAAAACTTAAATTTTACCTATAGTCACTCCTGACATAGAAATATTCTATCAGTCAAATCGAAAATTTTAGTAAAAAATGTTAAAGTTTTTCAAATTTTTAAGATAAGCTTAAACACTCTAAAATACGCTGAAACATGTAAATCCGAAATCCCAGACTGAAATATTGAATAATAAAAAAGTTTGGTTTTGTATGTGCAATCTGGACTAACAAATTTACCAACACCCAGCGTAAAAATGACTATCTTTTAAGAAATCAATTTTTCAATTAATAGCTAGAGCGCTTTAATACACTCTGAAACGCGAAAAGCCAAGACCTTAGGTTGATATAATGAAAGACGAAATTTTACGTATAGTCACAATTGTTAAAGTCCCCAAGGTCATCGCAATTCCCCCCACCACTTTCTTTATACATAGGGCACCTGGAGCCGTACGGTCAGTCGCTTTGCGACTGTCGTGGGGTGCACACTGGTGTCGGCACTCTGTTGTACGGTTTTAAGTTAAAGTTTAGGATTTATCATGTACAACAATAAAAACTCGTGACTTAGTGAAATATTCTATCAGTCAATTCGCAAATTTTAGTAAAAAATGTTAAAGTTTTTCAAATTTTTAAGATAAGCTTAAACACTCTAAAATACGCTGAAACATGTAAATCCGAAATCCCAGACTGAAATATTGAATAATAAAAAAGTTTGGTTTTGTATGGGCAATCTGGACTCTAACAAATTTACCAACACCCAGCGTAAAAATGACTATCTTTTAAGAAATCAATTTTACAATTAATTAATAGCTAGATCGCTTTAATACACTCTTAAACGCGAAAAGCCAAGACCTTAGGTTGAAATGACGAAAACTTAAATTTTACCTATAGTCACTCCTGACAGAAATATTCTATCAGTCAACTCGCAAATTTTAGTAAAAAATGTTAAAGTTTTTCAAATTTTTAAGATAAGCTTAAACACTCTAAAATACGCTGAAACATGTAAATCCGAAATTCCAGACTGAAATATTGAATAATAAAAAAGTTTGGTTTTGTATGGGCAATCAGGACTCTAACAAATTTACCAACACCCAGCGTAAAAATGACTATCTTTTAAGAAATCAATTTTACAATTAATAGCTAGATCGCTTTAATACACTCTGAAACGCGAAAAACCAAGACCTTAGGTTGAAATAACGAAAACTTAAATTTTACCTATAGTCACTTCTGACATAGAAATATTCTATCAGTCAAATCGCAAATTTTAGTATTAAATGTTAAAGTTTTTCAAATTTTTAAGATAAGCTTAAACACTCTAAAATACGCTGAAACATGTAAATCCGAAATCCCAGACTGAAATATTGAATAATAAAAAAGTTTGGTTTTGTATGTGCAATCTGGACTCTAACAAATTTACCAACACCCAGCGTAAAAATGACTATCTTTTAAGAAATCAATTTTACAATTAATAGCTAGATCGCTTTAATACACTCTGAAACACGAAAAGCCAAGACCTTAGGTTGAAATAACGAAAACTTAAATTTTACCTATAGTCACTCCTGACATAGAAATATTCTATCAGTCAAATCGAAAATTTTAGTAAAAAATGTTAAAGTTTTTCAAATTTTTAAGATAAGCTTAAACACTCTAAAATACGCTGAAACATGTAAATCCGAAATCCCAGACTGAAATATTGAATAATAAAAAAGTTTGGTTTTGTATGTGCAATCTGGACTAACAAATTTACCAACACCCAGCGTAAAAATGACTATCTTTTAAGAAATCAATTTTTCAATTAATAGCTAGAGCGCTTTAATACACTCTGAAACGCGAAAAGCCAAGACCTTAGGTTGATATAATGAAAGACGAAATTTTACGTATAGTCACAATTGTTAAAGTCCCCAAGGTCATCGCAATTCCCCCCACCACTTTCTTTATACATAGGGCACCTGGAGCCGTACGGTCAGTCGCTTTGCGACTGTCGTGGGGTGCACACTGGTGTCGGCACTCTGTTGTACGGTTTTAAGTTAAAGTTTAGGATTTATCATGTACAACAATAAAAACTCGTGACTTAGTGAAATATTCTATCAGTCAATTCGCAAATTTTAGTAAAAAATGTTAAAGTTTTTCAAATTTTTAAGATAAGCTTAAACACTCTAAAATACGCTGAAACATTGCAGGGGATTGCAGAGATACAATTAGTTTATTTAGGAGACTCTTCATCTTGGAGTTTAACGCGATTTCCACTTTGACTTTGCTTCCTCGGCTCTCACAGCCTAAGCTGTACAGAAATGTTTCTTCTAGTGCCAACTCGGGCCAAGAGAACAGTGTGTTGACTGTAGGACAGCTCATGGTGAAGTGATGCGATACTCCAGCGTTAAGCCTCACCTTCCCCCACCACTGTGACCTTCCCCCACTCCTGCTGTTTCCCCCACCTCTTTTCCCTTGACTCGTGCGCTACAAGCAGTCTCTCAGTATTGTGTGGACTTTTGTGAGGAGACGCCAAGTCGCGGGACACTTTAGGTAAGAAACTTAGCCGTGTTAAGGCTTTATTAGTTGCTCACTGTCCACCACTCAAAGTTAAGAGGGTTTCGACTTTAGCTAAGTGGCGCAAACTGTTGCGCGGACACCCTAAGTTTTATACAAAACGGACTAATGTCAGTTTTACTGATGAGGATTTGTTTAAAATATTGGATGAAATGACTTTTCCTTGCAAAATTCAGTTAGTTACTCCCATTCCTGACAGTTTAGAGTCTTAGTCTCTCAAGCCGATATACCTAGCATACACAGAGCCTGACAGTCAGTCACTCGGTGGCTGTCGTGGGGTGCGCATCGGTGTCGGCGCTCCGTTGTTAAGTTTTCAAGGTCGCAGTAACATGAAATTGCGGGCGTTGTACTGGTTCAAGGTCACCTGAGGGATAACCGATTGCCCATTTAGGCAGAGTCATGTCAGAAACTCGAGTTTAACTTGGCACTTTTGCCGTTTCTCGTCGAAAATTCGCTCCAAGTGGTCAAGGTCACGGGGACTCTGACTGAAACTCAGAGCGTAGTGCGAGAAACAGCAAAAGTGCCAAAAAATTTTAAGTTTCGGCATGACCTTGACCTCAGTGGCGTCGGTGACGTCATTTTGATGACGTAAAGGGTGATGACGTCATCAGCACGTCATTTCTGTGACGTCATGGGTGTGACGTCATCGAAATGACGTCATTAGTGATGACGTCATCGATTGCGTCATCGATGACGTCATCGATGACGTCATCGGTGAGGTCATTGACCTCGATGACGTCATCCCTCAGGTGACCTTGAACTGGGCCAGCGGCCGCAATTTTACACTACTTACAGAGTAGTTTTAAAACACATGCACTACTCGATTGACCAGAATGAACTTAAAGAAGCCCAGAGTCAAAGAGGTCATACCGTCGTAAGAAATATTACAAATGTACTACACTCTACCACAAATGAACCTCTCTATGTTTTTCATAGACTTAGAACCAAGCTCGAATAACAAGGATATCTACGACATCCAGTGCTTATTGCATGCCAAAATATCCTTTGAGCCTCCTCACAAGAAAGGAAATATTGTTCAATGTAAACCATATTTTGTCTTAGGTCTACTTTGATTTTGTTTGAAATCTGCTCTGTTTGTATATGGATAAGTGTTTTTACTTACAGTGTCGACATTGGAGTCTTCATTTTGCACTTGTTTTTTTTCCTTTTTTTTCTTTTTCTTTCTTTTTTTTCTAAGGCTTACCTTTAGGGTATTTCAATTCTTTTAAATCAACCTGCTGTCCTTCCTCCAGCCAATGAATGTTTGTTTACGCGGCTTCCACCGACTTACAAAAGGATATGGTCTTCTCTAGGGATATAATTATCTTCTCTTAAAAAGGGTTCTTTTGCATTTTTAGACCTAATTCCCAAAAATATCTGTGCCCTTAACAGTTTTTTCTCTTGGTCCTTAAAATCACATGGTTTTATCAGTCTTTTTAGATCAGCATAAATTTATCAAAAGGCACACCAGGTAGTTGTTTTCTTAAGAAGAAATTGAAAATATCCATAATTTCATTCTTTTGAGGAAGGCAATGTTCTTCCAAAACTTTGAGTATTGATAGGACTGTTTCAATGCTTTCATCTTCAAGTTGACAACGTCTTGTATAATTTCAATCCTTCAGTTCCCAGTGTAGGTTTTTCAATCTTGCAACTTGTACCTGCCTTTTTTTCTTGTCAGTCTCCGTTGCTGAAAAATAAATCAGATTTTCTTCCTTGAATATCTTGAAATTATCTGAAATATTCCGATTAAAATTGACTTAATGTTCTATGTCAACAATACGGGCATACGAAAGATCACTGTTAGATACGGCTATGGCTAGGATGTATTTAGCAAAATTTCATTGTTTTACCGATTCCGAATTGATAGCGAAAAGTTTTTATAAAGTAGCGGAATCTGCTAATTCGTAGTAAATCAGCTTATTATCCTAAATATATGATATACTCTTATTAAAAATATTAATTTGTTCAGTAAAAAGCTCAGTTATGAATCGAGCGTTTCAATAAGGGAACCCGAAATAAAGTAAATAGTTGAAATATAATCTGAATGAAATAGATTATTCATTACGAAGTATGATTATTAACAGTTATAGCCTAAGTGAAGAATTGATACCTGAGTAATATTAAAGGGGAGGGGGGAATGGATTGATTATACCTGCAAGGTACTTCTTCTGTATTTCTTCTTTTGTTTTTGAAGTTGTTTCCTTAAACCTCAATTGCAGCCTTGACTGCAGCTCGTCAGGTCAGAGTAATATTGTAATAGGTAGTGTAGCTGTCATACATTAATAGACGAAAGCAATAGGATGTTTGGGTTTTTGTTTTGTACAAGGAAAAGGTAATAAACTAAACTAACTGTTTATTTACTGTTCCAGGGCATTGGAAAGAGAAACGCCATTTCACCAGGAGGAGACATGCCCGAGCTCTCACGTAGAAGACTTTGCAGATTCCTTGATCAAAGATATTTACATGACAGTGAAAAAAGCTGAAAGTACACTGGCTAACCCAGCAGACTACCCGGCACACTACAGTCCTCAGGAGGGAGAGGAGTTTGACTATATCGTGGTAGGATCAGGATCAGCGGGAGCTGTCGTAGCGAACAGACTCTCCGAGGAGCGTTCTTGGAAAGTCCTTCTCTTAGAGGCAGGTGGCAACCCAACCAAGACGACGGAAGTGCCCGGAGAGTATCTCAAGCTGCAGAAGTCGTCCATGGACTGGCAATACCAAACTGACTCGGAGGAAGACAACTGTTTAGCGATGGTGAACAGAAGTTGCAACTGGCCGAGAGGAAAGGTCCTTGGAGGGTCGAGCACGATCAATGCGATGCTTTATGTCCGCGGGAATAAAGAGGACTACAACAGCTGGGCTCGAGTTGGGAACTACGGCTGGGACTACGAAAGTGTGCTTGAATATTTTAAAAAGTCAGAAAATATCGTAGCTGAAGAAGTTTTAAGAAGTAAAAACTTTAGAAAATACCATGGAGAAGGAGGATATCTGAATGTTTCCACAATTGCAAACTATGGAATCGAGAGTGTTGTTCAAGCGTTTTCTAGAGGAATGAAGGAACTTGGGTATAACACAATAAATGATTGTAACGGTAAATCTCAAATGGGGTTTGCCAAAATGCAAGGGACAATAGTTAATGGAAAAAGATGTAGTACCGCAAAGGCGTTTTTGAAACCATGCAAATTCCGGCAAAATTTAAGGGTTTCCAAACATTCTTTAGTTACTAAAATTTTAATTGACAAACAAACTAAAACAGCGTATGGAGTTAAGTTTACTGATTGTAAAGGTAAAGAGATCAATGTCATTGCAAAGGAGGAAGTGATTGTATGTGCTGGGGCTATAAATTCTCCACAACTTCTCATGCTTTCAGGGATCGGACCTAAGGAACACTTGGAGGAATTGAATATCGATGTTGTAGAAGATTTACCGGTAGGAGAGAACTTACAAGACCATATGATGATGTTCGGACTTTTATATTCGTTTAATTATTCGCGACCGGTAAAGCAGTTAACTAATTACATGTATGACTTCTTGACATCAACATCGAGCAAACTTTCGGGGTTAGGCATGAGATCTTATACAGGATTTATAAACACAATTGATAACTCTTCCGAAATTCCAGATATAAAAATCTCTCATTTCGATTTTGACACAAACAATAAAATCGCATTGCCAAGTACGTTATCTAAATTTGGAATAACAGATGAAATCAGTAAAAAATATCTCGAAATAAACTCAAACAGATATATATTAATTATGATTCTGATATTATTAAAACCTTTCAGTAGAGGGAAAATTTTACTGAAATCTGTAGATCCTAAAGACAAAGTGAAAATTATATCCGGCTATTTGACAGATGATCGAGATGTAGAGACATTATTAAGAGGAACAGAGTTTCTCTCAAAGCTAGCCACAACTAAGGGCTTGGGAACTCTAGACACCAAGTTCCATGAAATCGTAGCTCCTGCCTGCTCCAGGCACCCCATATCATCGAGGGAGTTCCGGATTTGTTCTCTGAGACATTTCGTCACGACTTGCTACCATCCGACATCCACTTGTAAGATGGGCGCTGTAGAAGACCCGACTAGCGTGGTTGATCCTCAACTGCGGGTGAAAGGCATCCAACGCCTCAGAGTGGCCGACTCTTCCATCATGCCCGACATTGTCCGAGGAAACACGAACGCCCCGACCATCATGATCGGCGAGAAGGCCTCTGACCTCATTAAAAAAACTTGGACTAAATGCAAGTAGGCCTAAACTGCAATTTTATCACTTATCTGTAAATGGTTTGGCAAAAATAAAATGTACTTGTATTTTTAAATATAAAAACTTTAATACGCAATTGTTTAGGAAACAAAACAAGATAAGCCAGTTAATACATTTTGGAAGAGAGCAAAATATAAAACTTACACTTCTCATATTTTATGTTGTATGATTCATAACTATACATTACTTTTTATCAAATTTGAGATGGGGATATTATTTTATTTTTTTACTAAATAAATAGTTGTACCAATGCCAAAAACATTTCTTTTATTTTGCACGAAATCAGCCTGTTTTTTGTTTTCTCTAAAGTACCATAAACGTTTTTTTTCAGGTTTAGGACTATAAAATCAGCTAGAATAGTTTATAGGTCCTAGGGCTGTAAAATCAGTTGTTTTCTAAGCATATTAATATTCATTTATTAATTTTTGAGATGCAGAATTTTAAAATTCAAACGTTATATAGAGCATTGTTTTTAAATGACAGAAATGTTAACCCGGCATATTACTTACTTTGTAAATATAATGTCGAAAATACATCTTTATAGTTAATTTTTCAACGATTAAAAGTCTAATTCCGCAATATGACAAAAATAATTGTTCATAACTCAAATAACAACAATAATAACAAAATTTGTAGTTTTAAAGTTGCTCAGTTCAACAATAGCTTTAAAATAAAGTAGCTAATAACATAATTAGTATACCAACCGCTTAAGAGTTAGAGACAAAGACATTTTTCTGGGCCAGCGAAATGCTGGTCCGGTCATGTGTCCAAATCACTCAAAACCGGTGTCAAACGTTAGCTTATAATTAGTATATATTAGTATACAACGTTTCATAATTAGTATACCATCTGGGACCCACCAATAATTAAGAAACCAATATGGCGGAGGAATGTCGCTGGCCCGGTCATGTGTCCAAATCACTCAAAACCGGTGTCAAACGTTAGCTAATAATTAGTATATTTTAATATACCACATTTCATTATTAGTATACTATCTGGGACCCACCAATAATAATAAAAAAACAATATGGTGGAGGCATGTCGCTCGCCCGGTCCACCTTTAAAATTTTTTTAAATCGGTAAAGTACAATGTTGAAGTACAATGCATTACATATTTTTAATATTGTACATCTTGTCTTCCCTTTTAATACTCTTAAACTATCATAACATAAATAATTTTAGATAGCTTATTATTTTCATTTTTATTTCTTAGTTATTAAATGGGAATAAAGCTAAAAATTTAATATTACTTTATTATTTAAGGAGTAAAACATTTATATTAGCATTGCAAAAAATATTCAGTTGATTTAATAATGACGGGATATTTTCGGCAAGTAATAACTGATTGGCGATGTAAGAGAAGTATTAAGTTATTAAAGGTGCCGTTAAAGTATGTGGCACATGGTATACTAATTATGGAATGTAGTAAACTAATATCTACTAATTATAGGCCTAAGCTAACGTTTGACACTGGTTTTGAGTGATTTGGACATATGACCGGGCCAGCGACATGCCTCCGCCATATTGATTTTTTTTATTATTGGCGGGTCCCAGATTGTATACTAATTATGAAATGTAGTTATACTATTTATAAGCCAACGTATGACACCGGTTTTAAGTGATTTGGACACATGACCGGGCTAGCATGTCGCTGGTCCGGAAAAATGTCTTTTAGTCTGGTTGCAGTTTAAAAAACCCGGAAATGAGGTCCACACGATATTTTATAGTGGGTTTTGTTTCTTCAATACCTACATAATAAAAATCTGAAGGGTGCCACTTTGTCATCCTTGAGCAAATTTAAATATCCAAGATGGCGGCCAAGATGGCTTAAAACCCATATAATTAATGGCTATAAAGTTTGTAAAAAAGCCCCAGAACGGCTTATTTTTTTTCAAACGGAATTGGTTTGAGAAATCAAAATTTGCACATTCACTCCTATGTAAAAAAACTACTTTCCGAGATGTTTACTGACTCTTGGCCCCTGGTGGGGGACGGCCCACAAGGAGTCGGTACAAAATCTTAAATGTAAGCATAGGTCGATATGCACATCATTTTAAAGGACTCTTCAAGTAAAGTTCAATGCTGCAAACCGCACTTCAAATGGTCCATTCGTTACAAAATGGCGGCTGATCAAAAATCTGATAGAATTACAAAGTTTTCGCCTAAATATAGTCTAAAAATTGTTAACAGCCTATGTCTGGATAAGCAAAACTCCGGGATTGAATGTCAGACGTAAACGCCTATTTTTAGGGTGCCGAAGAGGATGTTAGCTCCAATGGGGGACGGCCCACGAGGAGTCGGTACAAAATCTTAAGTGTAAGCATGGGTCACTATGTACATTATTTTAAAGGTCTATTCAAATAAAATTCAATGTCGCAAACCGCATTTCAAAAGGATTATAGGTTAAAAAATGGCGGGTGATTTAAATTTTCAACAAAAATACATAGGCTTAGGTTTGATACGAAATTTGATTTATTAAAACTTGTATTCCACCCCCCCCCCCCAAAAAAAAGACCTAAGCCTATGAACTTTTGTTGAAAACTTGAATCAACCACCACTTTGTAATGAATGTACCTTTTGAAGTGCGGTTTGCTGCAAACCGCACTTCAAAAGGTATATTGACATAAACAGTGGTACATAAAAGGTACATAGGTACATAAACAGTGTGTTAAAGTACCTAAGCAAAAATTTAACAATGATTTTATCTTGAGATCCAAAAATAAGGTAAGAGCTGTATGGGAAGTTGTCGCTAAGGAAAGTGGTAATAGGGACAGGAAAGTTGAGGTGGAAAAGATTATTGATAATAATAGTGTAATTTCAAACAAAAAAGACATAGCCATGACCTTGAACAAACATTTTTGTGAAATTACAAGTAAGTTAAATCTTAAGCCAAATGTATACCTAAAGCATTAGAATTAATGACACATCATATCAGTGGTCCCAAATTGTTAGTATGTTTTAGACTGACAACGGAGAGAGAGGTATCTCAGATGATCTGATCTCTTGAACCTAAAGAATCTGCTGGCTGGGATGATATTTCCCCTTTCTTGCTCAAAAGATGCTCCCACTTATTGGTTAAGCCACTTACTTTTATTATCAATCGCTCCTTTCAACAGGGCGAATGCCCAGATTTACTTAAGTTCTCGGTGGTCAGAGCGATCCCAAAGAAGAGTAATTTGCACACTCTAGACAATCTGAGGCCTATCTCTTTGTTGTCCGTCTCTTCCAAGGTTATTGAAAAGATTGTACATTCTAGACTCTGTGAATTTTTTAAAGACAACAATGTATTATCATTTTCTCAGTTTGGGTTTCGTAGAGGCAAGAGCACTGAACATGCAATTTATGAGTTTGTCAGTGGGGTCGCTGCTGCTGTGGATGGGTCTCAGTTCACTGTCGGTGCCTTTTGTGACCTTTCTAAGGCTTTCGACACAGTAAGCATTGAGATCCTTTTCGAAAAATTAAAATTTTATGGTGTGACTGGCACCTCTCTCTGATGGTTGAAGTCCTTCCTGGAAGGAAGGCTGCAGAGAGTAGAGTTGGATGCGGGTGCTCAGAGTGACTATCGCAGAGTAACTTATGGAGTTCCCCAGGGCTCCATCTTGGGGCCTCTTCTGTTCCTTGTTTACTGCAATGACCTTCCTGATATTTCAACTAATTTTCGGATTTTGATGTACGCTGATGACACTTCTCTTGTTGCTTCAAACAAAAATAAAATTAACCTTTCTCAATCACTTTCTGAGGTCCTGGACAATATCAATTCATGGTGCATAGCAAATGGTCTAAAACTTAATCCTTCAAAAACTGAGCTTATAAATTTTTACACCAACCATAGAAATTCATCTCAGTCTGACTCACACTTACCCCCTTAATTTAATTGTGTTCATTCAACAAAATTTTTAGGCCTGAATATCGATTCAACTTTTTCTTGGCGACAGCATGTGAACACACTTCTTCCTAGACTCAGTAAAGCATTCTATTCTTTGCTATCCTTGTCCCAGTCTGTCATTCAAAATGTTCTGAGGCAAGTGTATTTTGCGTATTTCCACTCACTAATCTCATATGGTCTAATTTTTTGGGGCAACTCCTCTGAATCAATCAGAGTCTTCAAAATGCAAAAAGGGCCTTTAGATTGTTGTCCGGTATTAGTCCGAGAGAATCCTGCAAAATACATTTCAAACGGCTTAAAATTCTTCCACTTCCTTCATTATTCATACTCCAGTGTCTTATGTTTGTTAAATCTAATCCGGAAAGTTTTTTTGAAAATAATCATCTTCATCAATACTCAACCAGAAATTCCAACATTTTGCAATACCCAATTCATAGAACGACTTTTCTAGAAAAATCACCTTCGTACTCTTGTTTAAAGATCTTCAACAGTTTCCCCCAAAGTATTAAACAGGAACCTTCAATTAAAAAATTCAAAAAAGCTGGCTATAGATTATCTTTTTCAGAACTACTGTACTTCTATAGTCTCTCTGAGTACCTGACACACGGCACAGGCGGGGCTTGACAGGATCATATGCTTCCAAATAATGTCATGAGAGTCTTTCCCAGTTGGTGGCATTTGTTTTCTTTTAATGTAAATAATTTTTGTCTTTGTTTTAACACACATGAGTAGTAAGGAGACCCCACTCCGGGGCCATGAGGGGGTGTGAGGGGTGTGAATTTCCTAACAGTCCTGTAGACCTATTTTTAACCGGTTTTCTATGATTTTTAGCACATTTTAGCGATGATTTAACCTACATTTTAGCAATTTTACAGCACTTTTCAGGGATTCCGAGGCATAAAAAATTTATAGAGCAGGGTGACTACCTCGTACTTCCGATTTTTGACCCTCCGAGAACTTCATTTTTGACTGGTTTTGGGCCAGTTGTTATCTGATTATAGGCTAATTTCAGCCATTTTCCAGCATTTTGATCAGGTTTTACCAATGGTAAATTTAAGAAGTACGAGGGAAGTACGAGGAAGTACGAGTGAAGTACGAGGGAAGTACGAGGGAAATACGAGGGAAGTACGAGGGAAGTACGGGGGAAATACAAGGGAAGTACGAGGGAAGTACGAGGGAAGTACGAGGAAGTACGAGGGAAGTACGAGGGAAGTACGAGGGAAGTACGAGGGAAGTACGAGGGAAGTACGAGGGAAATACAAGGGAAGTACGAGGGAAGTACGAGGGAAGTACGAGGAAGTACGAGGCACCCTCTTAACCGACCCCTGTAAACCTCATTTTGAATGGTTTTGAGCCAGTTTGTATCTGATTTCGGGCTAATTTCTTGATAGAGAAGGGTGACTGTGCGAATTTCCTAACAGTCCTACGTAAGGACTAGTCCCGTGTAAGGACTAGTCCCGTGTAAGGACTATTGTATTTAGATAGTCCCGCGTGAGGACTAGTCCCGCGTGCTATTGTATTTTAATGGTCCCGCATGAGGACTAGTCCTGTGCACGGACTATCAACTTCATTTTTAACTGGTTTTGGGCCAGTTGTTATCTGATTATAGCTAATTTCAGCCATTTTCCAGCATTTTGATCAGGTTTTGCCAATGGTAAATTTAAGAAGTACGAAGGAAGTACGAGGCGCCCTCTTAACCGACCCTTGTAAACCTCATTTTTTAAATGGTTTTGGCCAGTTTGTATCTGATTTCGGGCTAATTTCTTGATAGAGAAGGGTGACTGTTGTGGATTTCCTAACAGTCCTACGTAAGGACTAGTCCCGTGTAAGGACTATTGTATTAAGATAGTCCCTCGCAAGGACTAGTCCCGCATGCTATTGTATTTAAATGGTCCTACACAAGGACTAGTCCGTTTGCTATCGTATTTAGATGGCCCTGCGTGGGGACTAGTCCAGCGTGCTATTGTATTTAGATGGTCCTGCATGGGGACTAGTCCTGTGCAATGACTGTTGAATTTAAATAGTCCGGCGTGGGGACTATTATTTAAGTAGTCCGGCATAGGGGCTATTGCATTTAAATGGCCCGGCGTGGGGACTATTGTATTTTAATGGTCCGGGGACTATTGTATTCAAATGGTCCTGAAAATCCCTAAAACCTAGCAGCTAAGGCTATGACCCGTGAATAGGAACTATTAGCCACCAGCTTAGACCAAATGAGTTGTACCTAAGATCTAAACCTAAGGTCTTACACCTGAGTCCAAAGCTCTAAAACCTAGCAGCTAAGGCTTTGACCTGTGAATAGGACCAATTAGCCACCAGCTTATGTGTTGGACCTAAGATCTAAACCTAAGACCTTACACATGATTCCAAAGCCCACAAACCTAGCAGCTAACGCTTTGGCCTATAAAAGAGATCTATTATTTATTATCTTATGCCGAATGTGTTGGACCTAAGATCTCAACCTAAGGCCTTACACCTGAGTTCAAAGCCCAAAACATAGCACCTAAGGCTTTGACCTGTGAATAGTGCCTATTAGCCAACAGCCTAAACCTAATGTGTTGGCACTAAGATGTAAACCTAAGCCCTTGCACCTGAGTCCAATGCCCTAAAACCCAGCAGCTAAGGCTCTAACCTGTGAATGAGACCTATTAGGCAACAGCCTAGACCTAATGTGTTGGGACTAAGATGTAAACCTAAGCCCTTGCACCTGAGTCCAAAGCCCTAAAACCTAGCAGCTAAGGATTTGACATGTGAATAGGGCCTATTAGGCAACAGCATTGACCTAATGTGTTGGGACTGAGATGTAAACCTAAGCCCTTGCACCTGAGTCAATGCCCTAAAACCTAGCAGCTAAGGCTTTGACCTGTGAATAAGGCCTATTAGCCAACAGCCTAGACCTAATGTGTTGGGACCTAAGGCCTTGCACCTGAGTCCAAAGCCCTAAAACCTAGAAGCTAAGGATTTGACATGTGAATAGGGCCTATTAGGCAACAGCATTGACCTAATGTGTTGGGACTGAGATGTAAACCTAAGCCCTTGCACCTGAGTCCAATGCCCTAAAACCTAGCAGCTAAGGCTCTAACCTGTGAATGAGACCTATTAGGCAACAGCCTAGACCTAATGTGTTGGGACTAAGATGTAAACCTAAGCCCTTGCACCTGAGTCCAAAGCCCTAAAACCTAGCAGCTAAGGATTTGACATGTGAATAGGGCCTATTAGGCAACAGCATTGACCTAATGTGTTGGGACTGAGATGTAAACCTAAGCCCTTGCACCTGAGTCAATGCCCTAAAACCTAGCAGCTAAGGCTTTGACCTCTGAATATCGCCTATTATCCACCAGCTTAGACGTAATGTGTTGGACCTAAGTTCTATACCTAAGCCTTTGCACCTGAGTCCAAAGCCCTAAAAGCTAGCAGCTAAGGCTTTGACCTGTGAATAGGGCCTATTATCCACCAGCTTAGACGTAATGTGTTGGACCTAGGTTCTATACCTAAGCCTTTGCACATGAGTCCAAAGCCCTAAAACCTAGCAGCTAAGGATTTGACCTGTGAATAGGGCCTATTAGCCACCAGCTTACACCTAATGTGTTGCACCTAAGATCTAAACCTATGGCCTTACACGTAAGTGCAAAGCCCCAAAACCTAGCAGCTAAGGCTATGGCCTGTGAATAGGGCCTATTAGCCACCGGCTTACACCTAATGTATTGCACCTAAGATCTAAACCTAAGGCCTTACACGTAAGTGCAAAGCCCCAAAACCTGGCAGCCAAGGCTATGGCCTGTGAATAGGGCCTATTAGCCACCAGCTTAGACCTAATGTGTTGGACCAAAGATCCAAACCTAAGGCGTGACACCTTCGTACAAAGCCATTAAACCTAGCAGCTAAGACTTTTACCTGTGAATACTGCCTATTACCCAAAAGCTTACACCTAATGTGTTGCACCTAAGATCTAAACCTAAGGCTTTACACCTGGTTCCTAGGACCAAATACCTTAGACTAGAGTAAATCCTTAGCCCAAAGATCTAATTCCATAGACCCGAGGCTTATACTTGGGCCCGAAAACCTATCAGCTATGACCTGTGAATAGGACCTATTAGCCATTAGCTTAGACCTAATGTGTTGGACTTAAGATCTAAGCCTAACGCCTTACACCTGGTTCCTAAGACCAAAAACCTTAGACTACACCAATTCCAAGACCTATGATCTAATTCCTTAGACACGAGGCCTTAGACTTAAGACCTAAGTTCTAGCAGCTGAAGTGACCTACTAGCCATTAGACTAGAACTAATAAATTTAACCTAAGATATAAACTTAGGCCTTACTTTGCACCTGAGTCCAAAGTCCAAACACCCTAGACCAGACTAATTCCTTAAACCTAAGATCTAATTCCTAAGACCCAAGGCCTTAGACTTAAGAACTAAAGACCTACAAGGGGGCCGCAATTCACAGCCCCCCCCATGAATTGAGCCAACATTAGGCAACGAGGTCTTTTTTCTTTGATTATGAAATCATGACCAGAAATGGTTATCAGATTCAAATTGGAGTATTTGAAGACCAACCTCCATCCATCTTACTCAAGACCTAAGGTCCTAACGCATATACTTGACCGAAGACCTAAGGCTATACACCGTAGTCTAGGCTTTAAGGTTCTTAGACCCACGTCCGAGGCCATAGAGTTAAGACCTGAACACTTACAAGGGGTCGCGTTTCACGACCCCCCCCCCTGAAAAGACACTGTGGTCTAAACCTAATACCTAATACACTGTGGTCTAGGCTTTTAGGTTCTTAGACCAAAGACCTACTACACCATGGTCTAGACCCAAGATCTAAGGCCTGTGGTCTAGGCCTTTAGGTTCTTAGCCCCCAGAATCTAAGGCCTGTGGTCTAGGCATTTAAGTTCTTAGCCTCTAGATCTAAGGCCCGTGGTCTAGGCCTTTAGGTTCTTAGATCCAAGACCGAAGACCCTACATCATGGTCTAGACCCTAAACCTAAGGCCTGTGATCTAGGTCTCTAAGTTCTTCTCAAGACCTAAGGCCCTACACCATGGTCTAAAACCAAGACGTAAGGTCCGTTGTGTAGGCTTTTAGGTTTCTTATACCCAAGTCCTAAGGCCCTACACCAGGGTCTAGAACCAAGATCTAAGGTCCGTGGTCTAGGCTTTTAGGTTTCTTATACCCAAGACCTAAGGCCCTACACCATGGTCTAGGACCAAGGTCCGTGGTCTAGGCTTTTAAGTTCTTATACCCAAGTCCGAAGGCCCTACACCATAGGCTAGAACCAAGACCTAAGATCCGTTGATTAGTCCTTTAGGTTCTTACACCCAAGTCCTAGGGCCCGTGGACTAGGCCTTTAGGTTCATAGACTCAAGACCTAAGACCATGCACCATGTTCTAATACTCGTTTGAAAGGCGGCCGGACCAAAGACCTCAGGCCCTTCACCATGGCTTATATCCCCAAGACCTAAGGCTATACACCTTGATCCTAATGCTATACACCGTGGTCTAAGATCCTAGACACAATTTCTAATTCCATCATAATCTAGATCCTTAAACTCTAAGGCCCTCCACCATGGACTAGTATTCATCTTAAACCATGTGCAGTTGTGATTGTTTCGTCTCTAGCTAGAGAAAACTCGGCCTTTAAGTTCTTAGCCCTAAGACCTAAAGCCATACACCGTGGTCTAGGCTTTTAAGTTCTTAGACCCAAGACCTAATGCCTTGCACCGTTTTCTAAACTTTTTAGTACTTAGACCCAAGACTTTGGGCCATACACCACGGTCTAGGCTTTTAAGCTCTTAGACCCAAGACCTAAGGCCATACACCCTGGTCTAGGCTTTTAGGTTCTTATACCCAAGACCAAAGGCCCTACACCCTGGTCTAGGATTTTAAGTACTTAGACCCAAGACCTAAGGCCATAAAGTAAAGACCTGAAAACTTACAAGGGAGTCGCGATTCACGACCCCTGAACAGACACTGTGGACCCAAGAGTTAAGGCCTTACACCGTGGTCTAGACTTTTAAGTACTTAGACCCAAGACTTAGGGCTATACACCGTGGTCTAGACTTTTAAGTACTTAGACACCAAGACCTAAGGCCATACACCCTGGTCTAGGCTTTTAAGTATTTAGACCCAAGGCCTGAGGCCCTACACCGTGGTCTAGGCTTTTAAGCTCTTATACCCAAGACCTAAGGCCATAAACCCTGGTCTATGCTTTTAAGCTCTTAGACTCAAGACCCAAGGGCATACACACTGGCCTAGGCTTTTAAGTACTTAGGCCAAGACCTAAAGTCATAAACCGTGGGCTAGGCTTTTAAGCACTTAAACTCAATGCCTAAGGCGGTCCGTATGGGCTAGACTTAAGACCTAAGGCCATACACCCTGGTCTAGGCTTCTCAGCACTTAGACCCAAGACCTAAGGCCATAAACCGTTTTCTAGGCTTTTAAGCTCTCAGACTCAAGACCTAAGGCCATACACCGTGGTCTAGGCTTTTAAGTACTTATACCCAAGACCTAAGGCCATACACCATAGTCTAGGCTTTTAGGTTCTTAGACCCAAGACCTAAGGCCCTACACCGTGGGCTAGGCTTTAAAGCTCTTAGACCCAAGACCTAAAACCATAGGGTTAAGACTTGAAAACCTACAAGTTAATCGCAATTCACGATCCCCGAACAGACACCGTGGTCTAGACCCAATACTTAAGGCCCTACACCTAGGTCTAGACCCAAGAGCTAAGGTCCTTCACCATGATCTAGACCCTAAGACCAAAGGCCATACACTATGGTCTAGTAATCGGCATAAACCGTTTGCAGTTGTGGTTGTTTCATCTATGGCTAGAGGTAAGTCGGCATCTAAGTTCTTAGACCCTAAGACCAAAGGTCTTATACCACGGTCTAGTACTCGGCATAAGCCATGTGCAGTTGTGGTTGTTTCATCTATAGCTAGAGGAAAGTCGGCGTCTATGTTCTTAGACCCTAAGACCAAAGGCCTTACACCATGGTCTAGTACTCGGCATAAACCGTTTTGCAGTTGTGGTTGTTTCATCTATAGCTAAAGGTAAGTCGGCCTCTAGGTTCTTAGACCCTAAGACCAAAGGCCTTACATCATGGTCTAGTATTCCCCTTAAGCCGTGTGTAGTGGTAAACAAACGTGGTAAATAAACGTCGCGACGATTTTTAAAATCGATGAGTAAACGATGTTTTTAAAAATTAACGTGTACACATCGTTTTTGAAAATCGATCTGTAGACGATGTTTTTAAAAATTAACGTGTACACATCGTTTTTGAAAATCGATGTGTAGACGATGTTTTTTTTAAATTAACGTCTGCGAACGTTTTTTAGAATCGATGCCCAGACGCTGTTTAAAATAATCGACGTGTACGATCGTTTTTCAAAATCGATGTGTACACGATGTTTTTTAATAATTTACGTCTGCGATCGTAATTTCCGCGTCGAGTTTGCAGAACGCCCAAAAGCGCAAATCATAAAAACGCCCAACAGCAAACACGGGTGTTCATGTGCCCTGGGCTTTCAAATAATCCATGTGATTGGCTTTATGCACGCCATTTTACACGGTCCCACATGGCGTAGGACCAGTACTAGCCCATGGGGTAGGGTCTTAGGGCTTAAGACTTATGTTAAAGTCTTTGGTGTTAGGTCAAAAATTTAAGATCATATACTTACAGGTCCATGGTATAATGCCTTAAATGCTTGGGATTGGGGTTGGTCTAAATTATGAGGCCTTAGGTCCTCATTTGAATTCCTTTTGCCCTAGATCTAAAGCAATAAGTCTAAGCCCTTATGTCCTAGGGTATCGGTCTAAGGTCCTAGGTTTTAGGAATAAGACCATGGGTTTTCGTTCTAAGTTATGGTGTAAAAGCATAAACATTCTCTTTTTCGAGACGAAACAGTAATAACTGCACACAGTTATTAAAGGCCAATCTTCGCCCAGCTATAGATGAAACAACCACAACTGCACACGGTTTTAAACGAGTACAAAACCTCGGGATGTGGCCTTAGGTCCAGGTTGTAGTCCATGGGTGTAGGGTCTTAGGTCTAGGGTCTAAGAACTTAAAGGCCAACTTTCTTCTAAGTATAGACAAATTAACCACTACACACGGCTTAAGAGGAATACTAGACCATGATGTAAGACCTTTGGTCTTAGGGTCTAAGAACCTAGAGGCCGACTTACCTTTAGCTATAGATGAAACAACCACAACTGCAAAACGGTTTATGCCGAGTACTAGACCATGGTGTAAGGCCTTTGGTCTTAGGGTCTAAGAACATAGAGGCCGACTTTCCTCTAGCTATAGATGAAACAACCACAACTGCACATGGCTTATGCCGAGTACTAGACCGTGGTATAAGACCTTTGGTCTTAGGGTCTAAGAACTTAGATGCCGACTTACCTCTAGCCATAGATGAAACAACCACAACTGCAAACGGTTTATGCCGATTACTAGACCATAGTGTATGGCCTTTGGTCTTAGGGTCTAGATCATGGTGAAGGACCTTAGCTCTTGGGTCTAGACCTAGGTGTAGGGCCTTAAGTATTGGGTCTAGACCACGGTGTCTGTTCGGGGATCGTGAATTGCGATTAACTTGTAGGTTTTCAAGTCTTAACCCTATGGTTTTAGGTCTTGGGTCTAAGAGCTTTAAAGCCTAGCCCACGGTGTAGGGCCTTAGGTCTTGGGTCTAAGAACCTAAAAGCCTAGACTATGGTGTATGGCCTTAGGTCTTGGGTATAAGTACTTAAAAGCCTAGACCACGGTGTATGGCCTTAGGTCTTGAGTCTGAGAGCTTAAAAGCCTAGAAAACGGTTTATGGCCTTAGGTCTTGGGTCTAAGTGCTGAGAAGCCTAGACCAGGGTGTATGGCCTTAGGTCTTAAGTCTAGCCCATACGGACCGCCTTAGGCATTGAGTTTAAGTGCTTAAAAGCCTAGCCCACGGTTTATGACTTTAGGTCTTGGCCTAAGTACTTAAAAGCCTAGACCAGTGTGTATGCCCTTGGGTCTTGAGTCTAAGAGCTTAAAAGCATAGACCAGGGTTTATGGCCTTAGGTCTTGGGTATAAGAGCTTAAAAGCCTAGACCACGGTGTAGGGCCTTAGGCCTTGGGTCTAAATACTTAAAAGCCTAGACCAGGGTGTATGGCCTTAGGTCTTGGTGTCTAAGTACTTAAAAGTCTAGACCACGGTGTATAGCCCTAAGTCTTGGGTCTAAGTACTTAAAAGTCTAGACCACGGTGTAAGGCCTTAGGTCTTAGGTCCACAGTGTCTGTTCAGGGGTCGTGAATCGCGACTCCCTTGTAAGTTTTCAGGTCTTTACTTTATGGCCTTAGGTCTTGGGTCTAAGTACTTAAAAGCCTAGACCAGGGTGTAGGGCCTTTGGTCTTGGGTATAAGAACCTAAAAGCCTAGACCAGGGTGTATGGCCTTAGGTTTTGGGTCTAAGAGCTTAAAAGCCTAGACCGTGGTGTATGGCCCAAAGTCTTGGGTCTAAGTACTAAAAAGTTTAGAAAACGGTGCAAGGCATTAGGTCTTGGGTCTAAGAACTTAAAAGCCTAGACCACGGTGTATAGCATTAGGATCAAGGTGTATAGCCTTAGGTCTTGGGGATATAAGCCATGGTGAAGGGCCTGAGGTCTTTGGTCCGGCCGCCTTTCAAACGAGTATTAGAACATGGTGCATGGTCTTAGGTCTTGAGTCTATGAACCTAAAGGCCTAGTCCACGGGCCCTAGGACTTGGGTGTAAGAACCTAAAGGACTAATTAACGGATCTTAGGTCTTGGTTCTAGCCTATGGTGTAGGGCCTTCGGACTTGGGTATAAGAACTTAAAAGCCTAGACCACGGACCTTGGTCCTACACCATGGTGTAGGGCCTTAGGTCTTGGGTATAAGAAACCTAAAAGCCTACACAACGGACCTTACGTCTTGGTTTTAGACCATGGTGTAGGGCCTTAGGTCTTGAGAAGAACTTAGAGACCTAGATCACAGGCCTTAGGTTTAGGGTCTAGACCATGATGTAGGGTCTTCGGTCTTGGATCTAAGAACCTAAAGGCCTAGACCACGGGCCTTAGATCTAGAGGCTAAGAACTTAAATGCCTAGACCACAGGCCTTAGATCTGGGGGCTAAGAACCTAAAGGCCTAGACCACAGGCCTTAGATCTGGGGGCTAAGAACCTAAAGGCCTAGACCACAGGCCTTAGATCTTGGGTCTAGACCATGGTGTAGTAGGTCTTTGGTCTAAGAACCTAAAAGCCTAGACCACAGTGTATTAGGTATTAGGTTTAGACCACAGTGTCTTTTCAGGGGGGGGGTCGTGAAACGCGACCCCTTGTAAGTGTTCAGGTCGTAACTCTATGGCCTCGGACGTGGGTCTAAGAACCTTAAAGCCTAGACTACGGTGTATAGCCTTAGGTCTTCGGTCAAGTCCATGCGTTAGGACCTTAGGTCTTGAGTAAGATGGATGGAGGTTGGTCTTCAAATACTCCAATTTGAATCTGATAACCATTTCTGGTCATGATTTCATAATCAAAGAAAAAAGACCTCGTTGCCTAATGTTGGCTCAATTCATGGGGGGGGGCTGTGAAATGCGGCCCCCTTGTAGGTCTTTAGTTCTTAAGTCTAAGGCCTTGGGTCTTAGGAATTAGATCTTAGGTTTAAGGAATTAGTCTGGTCTAGGGTGTTTGGACTTTGGACTCAGGTGCAAAGTAAAGCCTAAGTTTATATCTTAGGTTAAATTTATTAGTTCTAGTCTAATGGCTCGTAGGTCACTTCAGCTGCTAGAACTTAGTTCTTAAGTCTAAGGCCTCGTGTCTAAGGAATTAGATCATAGGTCTTGGAATTGGTGTAGTCTAAGGTTTTTGGTCTTAGGAACCAGGTGTAAGGCGTTAGGCTTAGATCTTAAGTCCAACACATTAGGTCTAAGCTAATGGCTAATAGGTCCTATTCACAGGTCATAGCTGATAGGTTTTCGGGCCCAAGTATAAGCCTCGGGTCTATGGAATTAGATCTTTGGGCTAAGGATTTACTCTAGTCTAAGGTATTTGGTCCTAGGAACCAGGTGTAAAGCCTTAGGTTTAGATCTTAGGTGCAACACATTAGGTGTAAGCTTTTGGGTAATAGGCAGTATTCACAGGTAAAAGTCTTAGCTGCTAGGTTTAATGGCTTTGTACGAAGGTGTCACGCCTTAGGTTTGGATCTTTGGTCCAACACATTAGGTCTAAGCTGGTGGCTAATAGGCCCTATTCACAGGCCATAGCCTTAGCTGCTAGGTCTTGGGGCTTTGCACTTACGTGTAAGGCCTTAGGTTTAGATCTTATTTGCAACACATTAGGTGTAAGCTGGTGGCTAATAGGCCCTATTCACAGGTCAAATCCTTAGCTGCTAGGTTTTAGGGCTTTGGACTCATGTGCAAAGGCTTAGGTATAGAACTTAGGTCCAACACATTACGTCTAAGCTGGTGGATAATAGGCCCTATTCACAGGTCAAAGCCTTAGCTGCTAGCTTTTAGGGCTTTGGACTCAGGTGCAAAGGCTTAGGTATAGAACTTAGGTCCAACACATTACGTCTAAGCTGGTGGATAATAGGCGATATTCACAGGTCAAAGCCTTAGCTGCTAGGTTTTAGGGCTTTGGACTCAGGTGCAAGGCCTTAGGCCCCAACACATTAGGTATAGGCTGTTGGCTAATAGGCCTTATTCACAGGTCAAAGCCATAGCTGCTAGGTTTTAGGGCATTGACTCAGGTGCAAGGGCTTAGGTTTACATCTCAGTCCCAACACATTAGGTCAATGCTGTTGCCTAATAGGCCCTATTCACATGTCAAATCCTTAGCTGCTAGGTTTTAGGGCTTTGGACTCAGGTGCAAGGGCTTAGGTTTACATCTTAGTCCCAACACATTAGGTCTAGGCTGTTGCCTAATAGGTCTCATTCACAGGTTAGAGCCTTAGCTGCTAGGTTTTAGGGCATTGGACTCAGGTGCAAGGGCTTAGGTTTACATCTTAGTGCCAACACATTAGGTTTAGGCTGTTGGCTAATAGGCACTATTCACAGGTCAAAGCCTTAGGTGCTATGTTTTGGGCTTTGAACTCAGGTGTAAGGCCTTAGGTTGAGATCTTAGGTCCAACACATTCGGCATAAGATAATAAATAATAGATCTCTTTTATAGGCCAAAGCGTTAGCTGCTAGGTTTGTGGGCTTTGGAATCATGTGTAAGGTCTTAGGTTTAGATCTTAGGTCCAACACATAAGCTGGTGGCTAATTGGTCCTATTCACAGGTCAAAGCCTTAGCTGCTAGGTTTTAGAGCTTTGGACTCAGGTGTAAGACCTTAGGTTTAGATCTTAGGTACAACTCATTTGGTCTAAGCTGGTGGCTAATAGTTCCTATTCACGGGTCATAGCCTTAGCTGCTAGGTTTTAGGGATTTCAGGACCATTTGAATACAATAGTCCCCGGACCATTAAAATACAATAGTCCCCACGCCGGGCCATTTAAATGCAATAGCCCCTATGCCGGACTACTTAAATAATAGTCCCCACGCCGGACTATTTAAATTCAACAGTCATTGCACAGGACTAGTCCTCATGCAGGACCATCTAAATACAATAGCACGCTGGACTAGTCCCCACGCAGGGCCATCTAAATACGATAGCAAACGGACTAGTCCTTGTGTAGGACCATTTAAATACAATAGCATGCGGGACTAGTCCTTGCGAGGGACTATCTTAATACAATAGTCCTTACACGGGACTAGTCCTTACGTAGGACTGTTAGGAAATTCACAACAGTCACCCTTCTCTATCAAGAAATTAGCCCGAAATCAGATACAAACTGGCCAAAACCATTTAAAAAATGAGGTTTACAAGGGTCGGTTAAGAGGGCGCCTCGTACTTCCCTCGTACTTCTTAAATTTACCATTGGCAAAACCTGATCAAAATGCTGGAAAATGGCTGAAATTAGCTATAATCAGATAACAACTGGCCCAAAACCAGTTAAAAATGAAGTCGATAGTCCGTGCACAGGACTAGTCCTCATGCGGGACCATTAAAATACAATAGCACGCGGGACTACTCCTCACGAGGGACTATCTAAATACAATAGTCCTTACACGGGACTAGTCCTTACGTAGGACTGTTAGGAAATTCGCACAGTCACCCTTCTCTATCAAGAAATTAGCCCGAAATCAGATACAAACTGGCTCAAAACCATTCAAAATGAGGTTTACAGGGGTCGGTTAAGAGGGTGCCTCGTACTTCCTCGTACTTCCCTCGTACTTCCCTCGTACTTCCCTTGTATTTCCCTCGTACTTCCCTCGTACTTCCCTCGTACTTCCCTCGTACTTCCCTCGTACTTCCTCGTACTTCCTCGTACTTCCCTCGTACTTCCCTCGTACTTCCCCTGTATTTCCCCCGTACTTCCCTCGTACTTCCCTCGTATTTCCCTCGTACTTCCCTCGTACTTCACTCGTACTTCCTCGTACTTCCCTCGTACTTCTTAAATTTACCATTGGTAAAACCTGATCAAAATGCTGGAAAATGGCTGAAATTAGCCTATAATCAGATAACAACTGGCCCAAAACCAGTCAAAAATGAAGTTCTCGGAGGGTCAAAAATCGGAAGTACGAGGTAGTCACCCTGCTCTATAAATTTTTTATGCCTCGGAATCCCTGAAAAGTGCTGTAAAATTGCTAAAATGTAGGTTAAATCATCGCTAAAATGTGCTAAAAATCATCGAAAACCGGTTAAAAATAGGTCTACAGGACTGTTAGGAAATTCACACCCCTCACACCCCTCATGGCCCCGGAGTGGGGTCTCCTTACTACTCACATGAAACAAGATTTTTGTTATTTAGAATAAGTATTTAGGCTAAGACAATATTGTGACAAATCTACTGCCCAGGCAATCAATTGCATGTAAGGGCGTCTCTAGATACTGTGAATAAATAAATACATAAAAACATTCATTACAAAGTGGTGGTTGATTCAAGTTTTCAACAAAAGTTCATAGGCTTAGGTCTTTTTTTAGGGGGTGGGGGGGGGGGGGGTGGAATACAAGTTTTAATAAATTAAATTTCGTATCAAACCTAAGCCTATGTATTTTTGTTGAAAATTTAAATCACCCGCCATTTTTTAACCTATAATCCTTTTGAAATGCGGTTTGAGGCATTGAATTTTATTTGAATAGACATTTAAAATGATGTACATAGTGACCCATGCTTACACTTAAGATTTTGTACCGACTCCTCGTGGGCCGTCCCCCATTGGAGCTAACATCCTCTTCGGCACCCTAAAAATAGGCGTTTACGTCTGACATTCAATCCCGGAGTTTTGCTTATCCAGACATAGGCTGTTAACAATTTTTAGACTATATTTAGGCGAAAACTTTGTAATTCTATCAGATTTTTGATCAGCCGCCATTTTGTAACGAATGGACCATTTGAAGTGCGGTTTGCAGCATTGAATTTTACTTGAAGAGCCCTTTAAAATGATGTGCATATCGACCTATGCTTACATTTAAGATTTTGTACCGACTCCTTGTGGGCCGTCCCCCACCGGGGGCCAAGAGTCAGTAAACACATCGGAAAGTAGTTTTTTTACATAGGAGTGAATGTGCAAAGTTTGATTTCTCAAACCAATTCCGTTTAAAAAAAAATTAAGCCGTTCCGGGACTTTTTTATTAACTGTATAGCCATTACATGGGTTTTAAGCCATCTTGGCCGCCATCTTGGATATTTCAATTTTCTCAAGGGTGACAAAGTGGCACCCGGCAGATTTCGATTATTTAGGTCTCGAAGAAACAGAAATCAATAAAAAACATTGTGTGGACCATATTTCCAGGTTTAGGTATAAAATGCTTTTTGGCAACCAGACTATTTGTCTCAAACTCTTAAGCAGTTGGAATACTAATTATGTAAACTAGTATACTAATATATACTAATAATATAAACAAATTCGTGGTATAAATTTTTTGTTAATTTACCGACATGACCGGGCCAGCGACATGCACCTCAATATAGTCATGAAACAGAGTTGAATCAAAGGAACGAGAGTCTTTCATTTCAGGTCTACTATAGGAGGATTCACGAAAATAGTATAATGAGATTCGATATATTGTTGCCAAATTTATTCTGAACACATTTTTGTACTTTATTACACATGGTAAACATAACCACAAATGACAACATTGCGGGGTGAAGGGGGTGAGGGGAAACACAGCTATTAAAATTTCCATCCGACTATTTTCGTGCATCTTACTTTCCTGCGGCGCCTGGTCGCGGTGGAACGGGATTGAGTGGTTTTTTGCGGTAACAGATGCACGTGAACGTCAACATTCAAAATCCCGGTAGATCCTTAGACGTCAGCAAAATGACGTCACTAGGATCCACCAGGATTTATCACGTGACCATTGGAATTTGCAAAGTGATAATCTAAATCCCGGTTGCGGTGGATGCTGTGGATGAACGTGAACGACACCATTATAATTAACATACTCATTAAAAGAAGTCCAACATCAAAGATTCTCCTCATAATCTGAACCGATTCTATGTAAAAAAATTCAACTGTAACCAATGAACTTCTAAGTTGCATGGTTCCTTTCCCCATAGCCTGCTTTAACGAAAAAGAAAAAACAACTCGTCTCAAAACTTCCTCTTCCATTTCCAATTTCCATATGTTTTTTATTTATTTACTTTATTGTTTGTTCCTAACCTCTATATTTCTGATTAAACGTCTACTTATGTATGTTTGAAGTGGTAAGTTAGGATAATCCCATTCTACCTGGATAGGATAATCCTATTCTACCCAACCTACCTAATTTTGGTTGATGGTGAGTTTCAGTTCAAGTAGGCTTATCTTATAGTTTTGTGAAATAATAAAATAAGTCAATCCTAGGTCTACTAACCTGATGAAGAACAATTTATTGTCATCACGTTGACCTACCATCATTATAATGGTAAAATGATTCTTCGGGGTAGGATCCAGGGTTGCTGTTTGTCTGGGGTTTTTAAGACTTAGACAAAATGATAAATTTGGCCTCAAAATGCACATGAACCACCATGGTGTTATCAGGAATAACTAGTTGCTAGAGGTGGGAATTCCGGCTACATTTTGGTATTAGTCACTAGGCCCCTATGTAAAGGAAAAATGAAGAAAGAAAAAAGAAATATAAGTTAAAGTAATCAAATGAAGAGCAAGGAGAAGTAGGCCTACGATTCGCCACATACTCTGCCTCGGAGTTTACGTGGTCCAAAGGATAAATAAATAAAAAAATTGGCTGTAACGTTATATGGAGCTTCAGTAATAGGCCTAGGTGACAAAGAGCTATTCATTCTGTAACCTATTTCCAGCTGTAGCCCAAGCCAGCCGAGGTGTAATTTTAACAAGCTAGTTAGGCCTAATGGTTAAATAAAATTTCATTAGAAGATACCTTCTATCAAATTGTATAGGCCTACTTTATTGACTCATTTAATTATTCATTCGTCCCATGGTAAAATTTTATAAAATTTATTCACCTCAGACATGTAAACATGTGTTAGAACTTCTTAATCTAACTTAAATTCATAATACAGATGTTTTAAATCATAAATCATAAATCATTTATTAGCCATTGAACAAAAAGTAATAGGCCGTGTCACAGTAGAGCAGGTTACTTAAACTAAAAAGTCCTTTGCACAACAAAAAAACTCATCTACATTATAGAATGGGTAATTCAGCAGGTTGCTCTTAACCCTAGGAGTGGCGAACGGTAATGATTACCGTTTTCAACATATGCTTGTGAAATGGCAACGGTAATGATTACCGTTATTTGTAACAGTTTTTTCCGTTGCGTTGTATGCACTGAAAACGTCGGTAAAATGAGATAAATCTTATACCAATGGAAAGAGGAGATTCTGAAGTTTCATTTTATTATAAGGGCGAACCTCATAACGAAAGTATAACGATGTAATCATTAGTTACATTTGAATGAAAATTACGCGCGAACTCGCGGCAGCTCCAGATTCTCGCAAAATCACAAAACATGAGTAACTTCAAAAAATCGTAGCTCAGGTAATTTTTGTTTCTGGCAAAAACGAGTGGTACCACTGCAACAAGGATGAAATAAGCTGTCATTCCGTATGAAGTATAATGTTATAATACCCTACTTTCCAACAGCTGATAATAAATTTATGAAATCAGTAAATATTTACGTAATTACTGAATTGGCGAAACGGTAACGATTACCGTTGACTAAAACGTGAATAATATAACGTAAAACGCAAAAATAAACATTGTGTTATATATGCTCTTGAAGAGGAAGAAAAGCAGAATTCAGTGATGCACGGTTGGTCACACTGACTTCTCTAACAGCTTGAAGGAAAATCGATGAAATCGATCGTTTCCGTTGCATCTCGTGTTTTTATTCCGTGTGCCGGTCCAATAGTAAGTTTTTATCGATTGTTTTTAGCTAAATCATAATTAGCCTATATTATAGTGTAATAGTGCGTTACAGTGTAGTTTAGTGTATTAGGTGTAATATTTATGCAAATCTTTATGCAAATCAGATCATGGAAATCTTTTTATAAATAGTTATATAAGTTACAAATCAAAAAAGCGTTTTTCAAAAAATCAATTTTTTTATTTCAATGGTTGTAAAAGTAAAAAAAAAAATGTTTTTTCTACAAATCTTATTATATATTCTTTTTCAGAATATTATTGGCTTCAAAAAAACATTGGTCTTATTCTATTTATTTATTATTGGAGGGTATTTTAGTAACAATCAAAGAGTAATTGTACAAATTGGCGTTTTGCACTTTTTTCGAATTTTTGCTTGTAAACTTATAAAAAAAAATATTTTTGGTTACATTATCATATTTCTACGTAGGGAAATAAATTGTCTACAAATTGTATATTTTGAATTTTGCAATAAAAATTTATTTTACCTGTGACAAGATTTTGCTTTTGAAATTTGATTTTTTATTTTTCATTTTTTTGTATTTTTTCGCTTATTGCAAAAAAATGACCTTCCCAAAAGTCATTTTTTCTATCGTTTTTGGATTCTCCTGTCTATTACAAACAAAATGAATATAAGGTTCAATAGTTTTACTCTAAATGCTGATTTTATGCGAATTTTTGAAAAAACCCTTGCAAATTTGCCAAAATTAGTGTGCCACTCCACAAGCACAATGCTAAAATTGGCCGCGCCACTCCTAGGGTTAAGTTTATTCCTAAACTGGTTGTAAGGAAGGTCCTTGAGAGAGCTAGGAAGCCCATTATACATCTTTAAACCTGATGTTGGAAAACAGTTCATAGCCTTAGACAACCTTAGCCTAGGTACATCAAGTTGAGTTCCATTTCTAGTTACATAAGGGTTACGGGAACTAACAGTAGAAAACTCATGGACATTCGACTTAATACTACATTTTGTTTGCTAATTTTATCCATGCTTCCATATGGTTTCTTCTTCTTCATAAATATAAGTTCTTTGTTTTCTTCTTTTTATCACAAAAGCTTTAAAGTGAATATAAATGAAATTTTTTTAAAAACTTAATTCTTTTGATGTTTTTATTTCCAATTTATAATTTTCCGTGATATTTCAAAAGTAGATTTTTTATATTTAAAGCGGTTCTATGACATTTTGTAGGTATAAGGGTTGAATTTCTGGTCTGGTAGTTATGTCTACATTCTTAATGTATAAATTCTTTATTCTTTATGTAAAATTTTGTCATTTCATAAGTTAAATTTACAAGCCAAATACTGTTAAAACTCTGTTGTTTTTAAATAGGCTAAATTGTAACAATGTTCCAAATGATGTAGCCTAGGCCTACATAATTTATATTTCTGATAGCTCGTTTTTGTATTCTAAAAATGTTCATCTTTGATTTTGTATAGAAGCATTGAAAAAAACTGGTTTAAGTTAAGATAGGCCTAATTTAAAGTGTTTTGAAAGTAAGCAAAATAAAACATTTTTAGAATATTTCTATCAACACATTTTGAAAAGACTAAAACACACTGAATTTAATTTCTCCACTATATTTTTGACATATTAGTGTTCCTTAAATTTAAATTAAAAAATAAATATTTTTTAAATTTATTTAAAAATGTTTTGAAAATATAGTTAAATAACTTATAAATAACCTTCATTGTTTACTAAATACTTTAGTATTGGTTCATTTACCCCACTTTATAGTAAACGCTATAGTAGGCTGATATCTTATTTGCAGATAAAAATTATCTACGGCCCTAAGGGGTACAATTCATGAAAATGTATTGACTTAGGGGTTCGCGAGGTGAATAAGGTTGAGAACCGCTGTTTTAAAATATCAATCAATTTGTCAGATGTTTTAAATGATGTTGTGATATTATTCTTTGCTAGTTGACATTTTACCGTACTGTGTTATTGAGTACAGTGCCATATTCTATGGAGATATACTGTTTTAATACTGAGATATACACCAAATTTTAACATGGCACCTTAAACTAGATCATTTCACTCACTCTCAATATTCGTCCCTCCTAATTAAAACACTTGATTTCGTGTAAACAAAGCAAACTTTTTCTTTAAATCACTATACATAAGGAATCGTTTAGGAGAATCTTTCGGAACTTAAATTTTTCCCAGTTTGTTGTAAAGTTTTTTACTTGCTACATTTTTTCCTTGTATGTAGGACAAATGTCTTTGATTTTATCTCTCTCCTATAATTCTGCAATCTATGAAATGACCAAAAAGTTCTGGGAAAATTCAGTTAACATAATACCAACACTTTGTTGCCTGATACACTTTTAATTAAAATATCATATTCACTCATTGTGATAATTTGACACTTCTTGTTTTAAAATCAAATAAAAACACTTTTTAATCTAAATAAAGTAGGTGTTTCTCAAACCCCAACTCATTGCCCATTGCGCCCCTATTAGGTTTAGAATGATTTTTATTATTTGCATAAATGCATTGTTAGCAAACCAGTAAATTTTATATTTTGTTAACAGCAGTAAATTTTTAATATTTTGTAAGGTTGGTAAAACTCCAAGTAGAATTTTTAGTTGCTCAAAGCCACAAAACATTTTATTGTAGTAGGCCTATTACCTCTCTAGGTATACAGGGTGTTCGGAAAAAACGTTTCAGGAATTCAGGAGATTATTGCCCACATCAAAATAAGCAAAAAAGTTCATGAAATATATGTTTTAAAATGCTTCGTTAACCCGCTAATTTTTAATTCAGTAACAGACCATTGTATTTTAAAGTAATTATTTGGCATGGACCTTGATCATAGCAATACTCATTTTCAAGAAAAAGGTTATTTTTTTCCAATGTGCAATTTCAAAATTGCGGCCATTTTAAAATTGTAAACTCAAATATCTTAAAACCGGTATATTTTACTACAATTTTACTAGACACAAAAAAGTTGACAAATTTAATTATCTAACCAATCGTACCAAGTTTGTAAGGATCTACAACAAATAACGGAGTAATTGAGATTTTTCCGCATAAAAACATAGATTTTACATCATAATTAATGCAAATTAAGGTAATTTTAATTGAAAAATCTCAATAACTCTCTTATTTGTTCTCAGACCCTTACAAACTTGGTACCATTGGTTAGATAATTAAATTTGTTAACTTTTTTGTGTGTAGTAAAAATTTGATAAAATTTTCCAGTTTTTAGATATTTGAGTTTAAAATTTTAAAATGGCCAAAATTTTAAAAATACACTTTGGAAAAAACAACTTTTTTCTTGAAAATGAGTATTGCTATGATAATGAACCATTACGGAATTAAAAATTATTTAGTGTAAAAAACAAAATGGCGGCTAGCGGGTTAACGAAGCATTTTAGGACATATGTTTACAGGAACGTTTTTGCTTATTTTGATGTGGGCAATAATCTCCTGAATTCCTGAAACTTTTTTTCCGAACACCCTGTATATTTTGTCAATTAATTATTAACCCTCCAGAGGTTGCTTAAAATTTAAAACGTCGTCTCTCGCTCAAGGAGGTTTCCTCGGGGTTTAAAAAATGCACAAAATGTATTCTAAATACTTTTATTGTTTGAAATAAAAACAGAAAATTATTGTAAAATAGATTTCACGCAATATCCTTGCAAGACAGAGCAAGAATGGTAAAGTTAATTTATGAAATAAAATAATTATAACTGTTATGGATTATACAAAACATATTTCACTTTTTTTTACTAAAAACTTAATATTTTTCAATAACAGTTTTGTAGAATAGTATGAAAATAGTAAAATAATGTTTTGGGGTACAAATAAAAAAGATTTTGTATAAAACTGAACTATCAGATTATATAAAAAATACTATGACGTGTTCCTGCATAAACCATAAATTAAATGGTATAACAAAGATAGGTACTACAATCAATTCAAATAGTTATACAGTACATGGAAAAATAAAAAGTTACTTCAATTAAAAACAAATCTAAAATGGCAACTGTAGCCTAAACAATTACGAATAACCAAATAAAAAACTATTGCTCACGGACTCTTCCTCCGGGTTCACAAAACCACACAAGGACACTCACGGAGGAATCGTCCAGCACCTCAGGACAGGGCTCGCCAAACTGACCCTGGACATTGAAAGCGAAATAAGGGTACGTCAAATACATGGTGAGGAGGGGGGCTACAGCTACACAAAAGGACAGTGCTGTCAACCAAAAGATATATATTTCCCACAACAAAAAGTATTGACCCGCTAAAAAAGTATTCCTCCGCTTAGCGTCCTCTCGAGGGTTAATAGTTCTCAACTCAATGTCATCATTTTTCTCTCATTTTTTAATCAAACCATAACACATGTTTTAATGTACACAATGGAGACGTTTTTCGAATCCCCATGCTATTCTTATGGAGGACATTTTACGTTGTTCCTCGTCTACTGGTTACTTTATAAATTCGCCAATAATTTTCCCTCGAGCATGGGACCGAGACCTTTAATTTGTATATAGGCCTATATATAAAGGTCTCGGTCCCATATATATATATATATATATATATATATATATATATATATATATATATATATATATATATGTAGCAAACGAGCTCACCCGAAGGGCATAAAATTTCTCGGATTGATATTGCAATTTTAGTAGCGTTGCAAAGCACGGGTAAGTCAGCTAGTAATAGCCTATCTAAAAAAAATTTTAAGCACAAACTGCCTTCATTGTTCAAACACCAATTTTTACGTAACCGAAAAAGTAGGGACATCGCAACGAAGTTCAAATAAATATACAGTGGATTGCTACTAAATGCTATGCAATTTTGTCAATGATTGATGCAATTTTACCAACGATTCCCGACATTACTTTGGTAACCAGGCTTTGGTTTACACTTTTCTATCTGCTATTAGACATTTTACCCACAATTAATTGAAGATTCTATGGTAACCAATTTCGAAAGTCTGATCACAGACTATAAAATCAAAGTAATTTTAAAGACACACGACAATTAATCAGATGCTTTTAAAGTATAGTTTGTGATTTTTTTGTAGCTTGTGTCAACCAATCAGAATACCTAACCGAGGAAACGAGGGAAAAGTGTGAGTGGTTACCAAGGAAACGGAGGAAACCATGGGTAAAATTGTGCGAATGTCCAGAGGACAACAAATTAAGTTAATGTATGTTTATCTTTCTTTATCTATTTCAAACTTTTTGTAACATCCCATTAAAAAAAAAAAAAAATAGTTTGGCACTTGAAAACCAGAGAATAAAGCGCTGATATCACTATTTCGAGATAGGTACCTCACATAGTGGGTATTTTAACCTGGATATGAATGAGAGATGAGTGTAGCATGATTGTGGCGCGATCTTGTAGTCTTGTTACTGACTAAGGCCGTCATTCTCCTTAGACAGGACTTTTAATAGCCCAACAGCCAATGTGATCTAGGGACCTACAGTTTAGCCAAATGTGATCTAGGGACCTACAGTTTAACGTGGGATCCGAACCACAATTTCAACCTCATATAGGGCCCATACGAAATTATTCACTAGTGCACTAAAGGCCTATAGGATTACTTTTCCATCATGTCACGGAAGCGTTCTTTCTACCTCTTAAATGTCAAAATGAGCATGTTTCCCAAAAAATCAATACAACAACAAAATTTTGCAAAATTATTTAGGCCAGCTGTTTCTATTCAACAATCAGCATAATACGTAAATTAAAATTGCATCAGAGCTAAGTTATCTGTGTTTCAAGGGTAGCTTTCTTACTTCCCCATAAGGATGTCCCTGCCTATTTAACTTAAACTCAGTTAATTGCCTCAGAACGGTTTTCCGCTTGTACTTTACAAAATAATTTCCAGCCACATACCCCACTACAAAACTTTCTCGATTAATATAATAGGATATATATATATATATATATATATATATATATATATATCAATTTGAACGAACCATGTGCATTTTAGGGACGTCAAAACTAAAAAGTATCATGATGCCGGGCTTAGGTCTTACAGTGACTAATTCGCAAAAAACTAAATGATAAACGAATAACCGGTATTCTTGCTGAAATTAAAATGTAAACAAAGTATCACTGTCTGTGAAAAAATTATATTACTTAAGTCAGCGTTTACTCTCTGAAAAACATTAAATAAATAGTTAAAAACTATAACGGTATGTCCTTAATTGATTAACATTTCAATTTTCGGATGTCCCATAACGCCCTCAGCGGATTTCGAACAAACTACTGAGAGTTAGGGGCAACAGCAGTAACCAACAGGGTTATACAGGGGGTGGCCGAGAAGGCCCAGCCCCCTCCCCCTCCCCCCTGAAATAAGGAAAATTAATCTGAAATAATTAGGTTCATAATAATAACTTAAAGTATGATACTCCAGCAGTATGTGAGTGGAGCATGCTTTGACGACAATTTTACATTGTTTCAAGCCATAACTATAGCCTAGATTTGGCCGCGGCCCAGCAATACTGAGTCACAGTCACATGCTGTGAGAGCAAGTCATGAGATTTGCTGGCTGATGGCAATATTTACTAGCGGCTGCCAAACAGCCTAGTCGGACCGCCGCTTTAGAGACAGCTGCTACTAACGGTAGCAACTCGTTGCGCAGTTGGCAGTGCTGTCAGACTACGGCGCTGGCACATGCTATTTCGCAGCGACTGCCTGCTTGACAGACTAGTGCGAGTAAAGCGGAGGTCCGACTGGGCTGTTTATCCGCTACTAACCAGCCGCTAGTAAATATTGCCATCAGCCAGCGGATCTGAAGTTCACATTTAACGTAACTAGCCGCTAGTACAGTTGCTGCTAATGACTTATAATCATTGTGTGCTTTCATTGTGCCCAAATTTTTGAATATATATATATTTATATTTGTTATTTTGGAATTTTTTAAAATTTTGCTCTGAATACGGAATTCTTGGCCGGCGGCAACTTTCTTTGAAGAGGGTACTGAAAACCAGATATGACAAATGTCTCAATTTCTTCAGTGATTATGTCGAAAACTAACCTTAAGTGTACCAATCTTTGAGTGGTAAAATCATTGTTTTACATGAATATGTTTTTTATTTATAGCCTATCGGAAGTTGAAAAAAAAAAAAACGGCTTTTGTACACTAAATTTTATACATCTCAATAAAACGAAAGATTGTTACAATAAGTGTTTTGCTTTACACCTAAGGTCAAAATATTGTAAATTTTTATCAGTCAAGTTAAATCTAAAGCTTGTGTAGTTAAACTTTTTCTCAGTAGGCCTACCGTACACGTATTCTGAATATTGATCATTTTTTTAATGTTAATCAAAAAGAAACTTGTGTCAATCACCTTTTTCTCTTGCATCTTTTTAATTATTTGTAGGTTGTAGACTTTTATTTCTGATTTAATTTTATATGCCTTTGCTTGAAGAAATGAATCAATATTATGCTATATTTCTAGTATAGTGCTAGAATAGTTTAAATCGTGATTTTAGTCACCTGATTTTTTTTTTTTTAAGTGGTAGCACCCCCCGAACCTTCCTGCCGGGGAGGTATGAAACATCCAAAGAACCCCTCCCCCAGTTCATGGCCCTTCCAGAAATATTTCTTATTTACGCCACTGGTAACCCAAAGAAATCTCCCCTGAAAGTAATGAATCTTAACACTTTGTAGTTTAGCAATACGACAGACACTCAGATAAAAACTCTGCTTTATTTCTATAGATAGATTTTCCTCAGTTAATCTTCAACTTCAAAATTTTGGAACCCAACTTTTCAACTTCGAATTTTAATGATAGAGACAAATTTTGAAAAATTGATTGATGTAGTCACATGACACAACTAAAAATTGTACTCGCATATGGAGGCATCAAGTTATCCAGAGTTTTATCAGGAATTGAGTTTGTGAATTTTTACTGCCGTTGCTAATAGTAGTTTTTGTTGTTAGTTTATAACTTCTAGCTATTAGGGTACTATACATTTTTTTAACTTATCAAATCGGTTTTTGTTTCAGGATCATGAAGAAAACAGAAAGAGCTCTTCAATGTTTCTTTATTTCAAGACGATTTACTTTAATCAAAGTATTGAACTGACAATCCTATATGCTCAGTACATATGATAATCATGGAACCAGAAGACACTTTAACATTGAATGATAAACAATGTATTGTTTGTGATAAACAGTGTGATACAAAAATAGGTTTAGCGAGACATATGTTAAAACATAACAAAGAAAGCCTGAAAGCCAGTGATGAGTCATCTAAAAATCATTGTAGCACTAAATCAGCTGAGTCAATCCAAAACTCTGAAAAGGTTGAACACAAATGTCCTCTATGTAATAAAATATACTAGAGATCGCCTCCTGATCGAAATTCGATCAAAATTTGACTTGATCTGGACCCAAGAAGCTTAAAAATCTTTTAAAACTGTTCTTCCTAATTTTCTAGCAGTTGTTTTTACAACAGCTGTCTAATGATTCATTCAATTCTCCTTTCTCCATAAGATTAACATTGGAACTTTGAAAGCCTGTGGGGCGTAGCCCTGGAGTCCGATGTGAATTAGAATGTGATTCTGCTCATCTACAGGACTATACCTTTCTAACGGTATGCTCGGATTTCTCCTACGATATACATGAGCTGAGAAAAAAGGAGGAAATGAAACATGCTTGCGTATTAATATATAGATATTTCATACTACACTTTACAGCATCATTTTTACAAACATACTGGTGGGTATCCATTTATTTGTGAAGTGTGTGGTCAAGGATTCGTCTTAAATACCTATCTAAAAGAACACCAGAGGAAACATACTGGAGAACGACCTTATTCGTGTTCGGTTTGTGATAAAAGTTTTTCCCAAAAAAGTGTTTTGAAAGTTCATTTGTTAACTCATACCGAAGAAAAACGTTTCCAATGCCCTACTTGCAACAAGTCCTTCAGACACAATGGAAGTTTTAAAAGACATTTGTCTCTTCATGATGAAAAACAGGTTAAGTCTGTTTCCAAAACACACCATCAGTGTAATGAGTGTGGTAAAATGTTTACGGGGAAACAGATATTAAGGGTGCATGCCATGACTCATACTGGAGAGCGACCCCATCAGTGTGATGAGTGCGGTAAAACATATCTGTATATAGAGTCCCTGGCGGTTCACAAAAGGACTCATAGTAGTGAGAGACCGTATGAGTGCAATGAGTGTGACAAAAAATATCGCCACTATGGACAACTGAGGAATCATCTCAAACGCCACACTGGAGAACGTCCTTACAAGTGTGATGATTGCGGCAAGGGGTTTTACAGAAATGCTTTGCTTAAGGTGCATAGGTTGATACATACGGGTGAACGACCATATCAGTGTAACATCTGTAGCAAAGGATTCACTATGAAGGTGAAGCTGGACGCCCACATGAAGACACACTCCAGGATAAAACCTCACCAGTGCACTTTGTGTCACAAAGGCTTTACTGAAAAAAAGACTTTGCAGAAACATCTTGCTCTCCATTCTGACGAAGAACCTTATCGGTGTGACATGTGTAATAAATCTTTTAAATTAGCGAATTCGTTTCAAAGCCATATTGATATCCATTTCAGAGGTAATGACGGTTTCAAGTGTAACTTGTGTGAAAAGATTTATAAGAACAGGACAAGCTTAATTAGGCACTTAAAAGTTCACAAAAACGCAAGCCAGGAATCCATTGAAAATAATGAACTTTCCGACAGCACAGAGTTAAGTCATCAAATCTCCCCTGAAAATGAAGCCGTCAGTGAGAACAAATCAAAGGACCAGTTGGTTCAAGTGGCTATTTACACTCGTAGGTGCAAAATATGTCATAAACATTTTCCTCAGAAAGGATCTTTAAAGAACCACATCGTGACGCATGCTAATGTGTTTGCACACCAACTCACCTTAAATAAGTTTTTTGTACCTAGTGGACCAATCCAGGTAAGAGAGACTGATACAAATTGTTACCAATGTATGGTATGCAACAAAATTTTTTCATTGAAAGAAAATGCTGTAAAGCATTTGTTTGCTCATAAATATGTTGGTACAAGAATTTTAATCAAAATTTTGAAAAGGGTTTTTCATCCTACTCAGCCTTGTATGAAACGTTTTGATTCAAAGGGAAAACTTACCTGACTTAAAAATTATTTTGTGAATAAAAGTGTGTTTTTTTGTGACAAATCATTTCCTAAATGTAAAATTTTAAAAGAACATGTATCGACTCGTGTCTAGTAGTTGTTCCAGTTCCTTTTAAAGTTTGCAATGTAAATTGCTAGTCTTATAGAAAGGTTTTGCTCATCCTGGTATGGTAAACTAATGCGGTAAACACCAAACCTTATTTTAATCATGTTGGATTTAACTAATTTACCGCTTGAAGAAATGGTTTAAATCATCAGAAAATGTTCATTGCCAGGTATTAATGCCTACACATTATTTGTACAGTTCAACCATACTGCATTTCGCACTACTCAATAATTTGTAAATTTTTCAGTAACGTTTACCATAAGATTTACCGTATGTTTATTTGAGTAGTATTTTTGAGGCTTTATCGTCGATATTACAAGGAAGTTTGTTACTGACAGAAGGATTATGTTTTCACTGTGGATTTCTGTGTTAGGACCTTCCTTAACAGCCAATATTACAACAAATTATTCTACATTTATGATTTCTATCGAAAGCAGTTTCATCGCTTGCGGCCGCATTTCGGTTGACTTATTGTCATTTCCGCCCTATTACATCAACGTCTTTAGATGGTAAATTACCATCTAACGTTACCATTACTTAGATGGCAACGTATTAGATTCTAAATTATGACTGTTAAAGTCAAAGGACACAGTATTCATTAGGTTAGTACGATACCCTTCGTAGTTAAGTTGACCCCAATAGATAGTTCTCTTTTGGAACACAAATTTACTTGGTTTATGATTAACTTGGTTTAGTAAGCCGCTGGTTAATCCGGCCTTTTGGAAATCCGGGCGGGGGTCTGGTCCCGAAATGGCCGGACTTGAGGGCGTGTACTGTACATTCTAAACTGACCGGCTATAATGTTGACTAAAAATCAGCATAGTTCGTAAAATTGACTTTTTAAATGTTGAGTTTATTATGTGAGTTGTAAAATTAGGGAAGCTTATAATTATGTTTATATACGTTAAGTAATTTTATTGTTTGGAAAATTAACCATGTGCACAAGAACAAATACCTACACCGAAAAACGTAAATTACATTTATTTATGATGCATACCGTTTACATTTGTTTTGAATTTTATGAGAGAGCATTAATATTGAATCATATACAATAGCGTTGATTTGTAAAATTAGGGAGTCTAATACTTATTTATATGTTGTTAAGTATATGTTATTGTTTAGACAATTAACCGATTACATAAGAACAAACACCTGTACTGAAAGACATTATTTAAACATTAAATTTATTTATGATTGATACAATTTTCACTAGTTATGAATTTTATGACAGTAATGTTGAATTGTGTTGCGTTGATGAAACTTTTTGTATTATTTTAATGTTTTCTTTTATGTTTTAAGAGTTTAATGGTTATATGCATTTTACAATTATAATTTATTTTAATACATAGATTATGTGTTTTGACTTATTTAATTTACTACCTGACATAGGCGGAGTTTACCTCTGATCGCTGGGGGGGCCACCAAGGGTCAGTGATAAAATACATGTAATACCAATGTCCTCTTTATTCAAAAATACTTTAAAAATACCCTTAGGAAAACTCGTTTTTATTATGAATGGAACAGCAAGTAAAACGCACTATTTGAATGGCGGAGGAGTTGTCCTCGACCATCATCTACAGAAAAACAAGTAAATTAAGTCTCTGCAGCACTAGAGACCGATAGTCTTCCATGCCGAACACTTATCAGTCATGAGTACAGTGTATCGTGACACTGATTTTAAACTCTACCAATATAGCCTATGGATGCATAAAAAGTCCAGTGACATAAGGATGTGTAGAAAATTTACAACAATTGCAAATAATCATGTTAATTTTAGATCATTCTTAATTCAAAGTGTAAAGATACACAAAGCTATTTTTAAAATACATTTAAGCGTCGTAGTCGTATTGGGGCGCGGCGCCTACCCACTTGAGTTTGGCAATCAGTTTTGCCAACTGTAGGGCCTAAGGTTAGGCATATGCCTATATTTTCCTATATTAGGCATATGTATATATTTTCCGCGATCTTCGAAATTATCGATACTTAATGGTTTGCGCAAACAGTGTTTAACTAACGAGAATCTTTTATTGTTTAATTTACTTTTCAGTATCATAGGCCTACATATAGGTAGAAAATGTAAATATAGAAAATAGTGTTATTTATTAGAGTGAGTTAAAGTGAGATAAAACTTTAAGCATTAACCGAATGGATAATTATTTAGCTCCTAATTTTAGGTTTATTTTACATCAAATTTTTGAAATTTTTGGGGGGGCCGGGCCCCTCCAGGCCCCCCCGAAACTCCGCCCATGCTACCTGATAGTGTTGCCATTATCACAATTAATTGTGAACATTTTGGAATGTTACGGCAAGTTAGTGCCAAGAGCAGGTTCCAAAACGGCTCTGCGCATTGGTGGTAACATTTCTATGGACAACTTAGCTCCTCGTGAACATTCAAAATGTATCAGCCACTTCTACTTTTCTTTACCCTAGAATGGCAATGACCTTAAAAAAAACCTGAACAGTAAGGTTTTGATCTAAGGGAATACTTTCTAAAAAAATTACGATCACTAGTAGTGTACACTTATAACATTTATTTCAAACTCAAACTCGTTTATTCCTTCATTGGATTACATTTTGAACACGTCATAATACAAAATTAAACAAGTTGTTTCAAGGTACAAAATAAAAGAATATCTCTTATAAATTTTTTATATTAAGCAAAATTTACATAATATATGGTGAAGTACATCAAATTACTTCACTTATGTTGTAGGGCACTGTACTTAAAAAGTGGCGTTTCACCTTGGCTTTAAAAGCGTCAAAGTTCTTTTCCCCTCTAATTTCAATGGGCAACCTGTTGTAGACAGATGGGCAAACATGGTAAGGGCCTTTCTCATAGCTGCTGCTATTATGAACAACAACACTCAACATATCCCTTGATCTTGTTGAGTAGTCGTGAAACTGTCCATGTTTTACAAAAACTGGCCAATTTTTCCTAACAAAAATACAGGCCTCGTAGCCCACAAGTCCTGCAAATGTTAATATATCATAACATTCAAACAATGGCCTGCATGAATCGGTTTTTCGTAGCCCACCCATTGCTCGAAGGCACCACTTTTGTAGCATAAATACCCTCTTAAAATTGCTTATACTTGAGAAACCCCAAAAAATTGTCCCATATCTCAAGACAGATTCTACATGAGAGAAGTACACTGCACATAATACTTCCAGGCTACAACTTTTGTGAGGCGGCTGAGAGCATATCACATGGGTCGAATTCTTTTACACACATAGTCTACATGACTAATCCAATTTAGATTTCCGTCAACGTGCAGACCTAGAAATTTTTGAGAATCCACTTCAGTGACCAGCTCCTGTCCTATGTTTATTTGATTTTTTGACGTGATTTTACTATTTTTTGTAGAAAAATGAAATTCAACATAATTGGTTTTACTAATATTGAGCTTTAAACTATTTTTACTAAACCAGTTCTGCATTGCTAAAAGATTGTTGTTTGTGTCCGATAAAACAGACTGTTCTGATTTACCAGAGAACGTTAGTGAACAATCATCAGCAAACATAACTATATTTGAGTTTTTTAAACTGCTGGGTAAATCGTTAATGTAAAGTAAAAACAGGACAGGACCTAAAATGGATCCTTGAGGGACACCACAAGTTACTGACTTGGGACTAGACAGAATTGAAGATTGATTGTTGTTGATTTGGACAACTTGCTCTCTATGGGACAGATATGAATTTAATAAAGCAAGAGCATGCCCTCGAATCCCGTATTTCTCAAGCTTCCTGAGGAGTATTTGATAATTTACAGTATCGAAAGCTTTACTTAATTCGCAGAATACTCCAATTGAAAACAATCTACTATCAAGTTAACTGATAATTGCGTTAATGAAATTGAAAACTGCGCTGGAGGTAGACTTTCCTTTTCGGAAGCCATGCTGATTGGGAGACAAAATGTCATTACTTTCCAAAAATGCTACTATTTTATGACAAATTATTGACTCTAATATTTTTGAAAATACGGGGAGAATAGAGATTGGCCTATAATTGTCAGCATTTTTGTCATCGCCTGATTTAAAGACGGGTATAACTTTATTTGTTTTGAAAGCCTGGGGAAATGTTGCAGTGTTTATGCTGGCATTACAAATGTGGGTAAAAATGTGGCTTATGGCAAAAAAAAACATTTTTTCATTACAAAACCAGGAACTTCATCGATGCCAGCTGCCCTACCACCCTTTAATCCTCTAACAACATCCTCAACCTCATTTGTTGTTACTTCGGATAAAAACATACTCCGAGCAATGGGTGGAACGTTTGGTTCATGGAAAGGAACAGAGTTAGTAGAAGAATTAATTCCTACTTTAATAAAGTGTTCATTTAAAATGTTTGCTACACAATGATTTTCAGTTATCATTTGGTTATTTACCTCCAAATGAAACTTCCTTACTTTATTTTGTTGTGGCTTTAATGTTACATTTTCATTTACAATATTCCATATAGTTTTTGTGCGGTTTTCTGAACTTAAAATTAATCTATCATTGTAGGCCATTCGCTGGTTGCTTAAAGTTGATTTGTACTGTTGAATATTTTGTTCAATTACTGTTTGCAAGTGATCCGTTCGGGGAAGAGACTTTAAAAATGTTGAGTGTTTGTGTTGCTCCTTTATTTCTGGCGTAATCCATTTTTGTTTCTGTTTTTTTCTCAAGTTCACTTTTTTTGTTTTTACTGGAAAAGCTATCTCAAAACAATGTTTGAAAGCAGTGAAAAAAACATCATATTTCTGGTCTACATCTGTAGCCTGATAAACTTCGGACCAGTTTTCACGACTTAACAATTTAATGAAATGCTCAATATCCTGATCAGAAAAATATCTTTTACTTATATAACTATTTTTACAGTGCCCAATACTTGATTTTACCTTGAACTTTATAAATTGAGAGTCATGGTCTGAAAATGGCATTTCCAAATTATCGGAATGAATCACATCAGACATGTCAAAATTTGTTAAAATATTGTCAACAACATTTTTGCTCCTACTTGTTACTCTAGTAGGTTTTGTTATTAATATTTTGTATTGAAATATGTCAATAAGATCACATAAAAGTGTTCTCTCTTTGTCTAGAGCTTTTTGGAAAGGCACATTGAAGTCACCACAGATAATTGTTTTAAAATTAGAATTGAGACAGTATAAAAAAATTTCATTTAAAACATTCAACGATTTATGAAAATCTCCAACAGGTGATCTGTATATTACTAAAATATTTGTCTTAATCTCTAAGAGTTATAACTTATAAATATATATATAGTTATAAGTTATATATAGTTAAAAGTTATAAATATAACTCTTTAAGAGTTATATTTAATTATAACTCTTAAAAAAAAGTTGAACATGAAGCTGAGAGTAACTAAAGTCAGTTGACACAGTCGTTGCACCATTGCGCCTGATGTTCTCCGCACATTGCTCTGGAAGTTTCATTTTGTGATTGCAGAAGTGTGACGTCATCTGGTGTTTCTTTGGAGGGCAGAAGTGGCAGATTTTTGTCCTTTATTTTGATTTGGAATGTTTGATGAAGCTGGGATGTTTGATTGAAGAATAGTGATGTAGAATAGTAGAATTTGCCCAAGTGGCCGGTTCGTGTTTCACACTTGTGGAAGAGTGTTCCATCTATGGTTTGATGAGTTCACAAGGAATACTTTTGGCAAACTCCCTTCTTGAGAGTGGAATTTCTTTTTAAGAAACTGTATTATTACGTTATCATTCCATAATGTGCAGAGCCACTCATGTTAAAAACCACTTGTAAAAACCATGGCACCGGTAAGGCTTTGTCCCTGATTACTTGCAACGATTATCATACAACGACCAGGGAAACCGTGTTTCGCCCCCACACACTACTTGGGCCACGAGGCATCTGCGCTGACATTGGCAGAGAAGAAAAACCAACGTTCGGTTTGCGCAACAAATTCAAAAATACGAATCAAATAGTCCCTCAGACGACACCTTACCAATCTAGTGTTAAATTCTTTACATTATTTATACTTCTCAACTCTGTTGTAGTGATGTGCCACATATAACTTCTTAAACAATTTGACTAGTACGACTACAGTACTTGAAGCTAATAATCAACTACTTCCCCATCGACTACATTGTATTCGGGAAATTATACAGTTTGTTTCCCATATTTAGAGATATGGTAACGGTATGGTGACAGTCTTAGTAGCCAGCACAATTCTATAACCTAATAGGATAACCTCAGAGCATGTACAAAACTTAGAGGAAATTGTAATTTTTTATTGATTTGGTCTTCTAATTTAGGTGAAATATTAATAGTGATTTAGTTTACGTTTTCATGCAACCCAATTGCATAGCTGTTGACTATTATTAGGAACCTAAAAAGGCATCGTCCCAAGTCAAATTCTTGATTTATATAGACATTTTTCCATTAAAAAAAATTATTAACTAAAAATAGTTAATTGGGGTGGTCACCCAGCATTTGCTTGTTAAATTGTTTCAATTGATATTAGTTTTTTAACGGTTTTAACAATTATTACAAACAATGAATTCAAATAAGAAATATGTTGAAACATTAAAATTGAGGCTTATATATGAAAATACAAACATAATTCAGTTTATACTTCATCACATAATACTGTAAATTTTTGTTGTAGTGTTGCTTTCAAACAAGTTTCACCATTTCTTCTTTGTTTCGTCTATCGATATTTCACCAGGTCCATGTAAGAGTAAAAGTAGTAACCCACCGATGACAGAAAAAGAGTGAAAGGATAAGTATTTTCTGTACTCCCAATCAACAGCTTTAGAGTCCCACCAAGATTTCTCCGATAAGTTGGAGACTATCAAGAACACAATCATTATTTTTTTCACAATCCTTTACTATAGTCACCCATCACAACCAGCATACAGCCTTGTGTAAGTAGTCAATTATAATCTACTTTGTTGTACCGTAGTTTGCTAACCCGCAGACTTTTACCTGAAATATGCGTGAAAATAAGTCAAAAGTAATAATATAATTAATAATAGTCGCACAACACAACAGTGAAAGTGTACAAACTAACTTTTGTACATGATATTTTTTTTTTTTAATTTCTAAATAAATTTCAAATAAAAATTAAGGAGCCTTTTAGTGCCGACTGTGTTCTCAGTGGACGAGTACAAAACCACGACTGAGGTGAGACATCAAGCTGAGTACTACTTGGATTACAATGAATGTTAACTCGTCCTGGAACATTTTAGTCTATATGTTCTATTTACTACTTAGTCCAGTCAATGAAAGGTGAAATATAGGGAGTAGACGACATGGCATAAGGTGTGGATTTTTCTTTGATAAATGTGTTTGGGGTGATTTCAGGATGTACATACTAAAAGTCCCTGGAAAGTCCGCACTGCTTCAGCGCCAAGTTGTAAAATTTTTGACTTTTTACCCAATCTCTCAAAAACTAAACATTAAAGCAAAAGTATGTAAATTACAAAAATAACTCTCTTAAAATTTCCTACAAATTTGTCATTTACTATTTTTTTTCTATTTTAGTTTTTGATTTGTAATTTCATAAATACCGGTAGTCAAAATTAATTTATAAAAAATTCAGTTTTTTGTAAATATTTTTGAAAACATATTTCATAGCAGAAAAATGTAACTTGCCAAAAGAAAGCCAATAATATTTCATAAATTTTTGCAATTAGTCATTAGTTTCTTACCTTTTTTGTTTCAGAGATACATATCTATGAATACATGGCATCTTTTGCGAGAAGTTTCTAATGTTATAGTTTTTCCTCGAATAACTTGAAAACTATACACCACATAGGAAAGGTGTAAATTAATAAAGAAAGGCAATAAAATGTTCTACAAAGTGTACTATACTACATGTTTTTATCATTTATATTCATTTTTTATAAATTTGCTTACAAACATATAGGATATTTGTAAGGAACGCACATCTTCTAATCTTACATTCAGAACGTGTAACCAATGAATAATTCTTAGTCTTATTAATAATTGTTCATAAAATTTTCTTTTTCCTAAAATCGGACATGGGGAATCAATTACAAACGTTTTTACCTCATACTACGGGTTGTATCAGATATTATTGTAATGTTTCACAAACTGTTTAGAAGGCTCTTTGCAGATATGTAGTCTATAGTTCTCTTAATGTCCATATACCGGGTATCCTGCGCCAACTGTATACCCCTTTTAAATTAAAAAAAATTATTTTTTAACAAAAACCAATTGTGCCTTTATTGGTAAACCGTTTACGCTTTATCGATTGACAGTAATTTCAATGTACAGTATTGTAGGCCTACCATAAATCACCTTTCCAGACCAAAAGTCTCTAATTTTAAATAAAAACCCCCATTTTTCATGACATTTTTTATTCTACATGTAATTTAAGACAACTTTTCATTTGGATTCATGGCGGTTGAATTTAGATTTTTCCCGTAAGAATAACATGGAAAGATTTTTCAAATCTATTATTATGGATCATTTTAATAAGCAAGTATGTTTCAGCACAAAATGTCTTAGACTCTCATTTTAAATATTTTCCATCATAAACCATAAGTTTTGTCGTAAATTTATTTATTTTTCCATAAAATTTGCGTTATAGTATAAATTATGCAAAATGTATATAAAATTAAAAACAATGTGATAGGGGAAGGTCGGGTAGTATCGGACACCTAAGCTTTTTTTTTGATTTTCTAATTAGTGATAAAAGAAATGATAATTTACTATGTAAAATATCAAAGTTTGAAATGTTATTTATATACACATTTAATATAATAACTATTATATGAATGTATGTACCACTTTTCCACACTTTTTCTAACCCTTGCTTTTGAGCCCATTTGATTTTTGGAGGGTAGTATCGGACAAGGTTAACTACAACTGCTTGTAGCTAAAATAAAACCACTTGCAGTCTGAAAACACACTTTTATCGTTACAAATTGTTTAAACACTGTAAAAAACTTAACTATATGTATAAAAAATTGGTTTTCACTACCAGTTTTTTTAGCTGATAAACTTAAGTCTAAATAAAGGAAATTGAGTTTCAAAGTCACGAAATTAAGATCACTTTGGCTCAAAACATTGTTGGTGTTTCCATTTAAAGTCTTTTCTTCTTTGCTCCGTGCCCATCTGCCCAACACAAATATCATACACTTATAATAGAGATGGCTGTCCTCAAGCTGAGCACAGTTATCGGGAGGCCAACCCTTGCAATGTGAACATTGTATCTAGTTTTCTTGAAATGTCTCATCACAAATAATGCAATGTGTTTCAGACCTACTTCTTTCTTCAAACTGTAATTGCCTTTTTGTATTTTTTTTTTGTTTTACATTTATGTCTTTTGCCTTTTTCAAAACTTTCTTATTTCCCTCCTTTGAAGACCTTGGTCCATTATTTATGTTTTAAAGTCTATCTTTGCGCTTTTTATTTTGTTAATTTTCTCTCTTAGAATGATGTTTGAAAACCTAAAAATAAATAATGGGAGATAATTATTGATTACGTTAAGTTTTTTTACAAGTTTTTGACAATTTACAACCTATCCATTCTGTCCGATAGTACCCGACGCGAGCTGGTCCGATACTACCCGACTGACATGGTCTGCCATTTTGACTACCACTTCCATAATAACCTAAATAAAATAACCACTCACCTACAAAACAAAGTAAAAGCCTCCTAACTATCAAATAGTGGTGTTGAATCATAAAAGTATTGACTCAGTTTAGCACGCTGATGTCTCAAACATACGTACGTGCACAGAAATTGTCACAAAAACAAAAAGAAATGTAACAACACAGATTATTGAGGCACGAAACGCATAATCGCGCTCACATAGTCTTTCTCCTTGGTGCTTCTGCCTAGTCAGTGCTGTCTCTAGCGGCAAAAGCTGGAAACAGCGTTTGTCCGATACTACCCGCCGTCCGATATTACCCGACTTTCCCCTAATCGATATTTTATGATGGGATATTATTTGATATGAGGTTCTTAGACATTTTCATGCTTGGACACTGGACAGTTCTGTTTAACTTAAAATGTTTAGCGATAATGTATATAAAATTTTTCCCATGTTATTCTTATAAAAAAAATTTATTTTAGCCGTCAATAAGTTATCTCCTAAGCCATTGGGGTTAGAGGGACAAATCAAATTGCAAAGTTATCTTAACGTCTAAAATAAAAAAATGTCACAAAAAATGGGGGGTAATATTTAAAATTACCTAGTCCTCTGGTCTTGATAGGTTGATTCTGGTGAATTAACCATACCAGAATACTATTGAGATTAGTTTCAACCGATAGGGCATAACCGGTTTAACTATAATGGAACAATTTTTGTGAGAAAAATTCATTTTAATAGGGGTGTAGGGGTGGTCTGGTAAACGCGGTACAATATTTTTATCATTTTGGAAACATTACAATACGTTCCAGAACCTTATTAAGTGGTATAAATTGAGGTAAAAATGTTTGTAATTGATTCCTCATGTACGATTTTAGGAAAAATAATGTTTTTTTAACAACTAATGATAAGACTAAGAATTATTCATTGGTTACACATTCTGAGAGTATGTTAGATTAAAAGATGTGTGAATATCCTATATATTTATAAGCAAATATCCAAATGAATATAAATAATAAAACATGTAGTAAAGTAAAAGTTTAAGAAAATTTTATTGAATTTTATTTACTAACTTACACTTTTTCACTGCAGTCTATGGTTTTCAAGTTATTAAGGAAAAACTAGATAGACTAGATGTTTGAAAAATAGATATGTGTCTCAAAAACTTAAAAAAGTAAGAAACTAATGGCCACTTGCAAAATTGTAGGAAATATTATTGGCTTTCTTTTTGTAATTTACATTTTTCTGCTATAAAATATGTTTTTTTTTTTTTTAATATTTACAACAAACTCAAATACCCCCATCGCAGCAGACCTGCGTACTCAGCGAATTTCCAATGGAATTTTGGTATATTTTCTATTTCCCCATAAAATCCATGGGGATGAGAGTATGTAGGTTTGCCGCCATAATATGGGTTTAGTTGGTAAATATAAGTTAAATCCTACCTAGTGATTGTACATACCAAATTTTATAAGGTTATGGTGTTCTGTTTATTTTCCCCATAAACCCCATGGGGGTGAGTATGTAGGTTTGCTGCCATATGGGTTTTGTAAGCAAGTATAAGTTAAACCTTATCTAGATAATGTACATACCAAATTTGATTAAGTTATGTCAATAAATAAGCAAGATATAGGCTTTTCTTGATTTCCCATAAGAATAACATGGAAAACACATTTTTTAGCGAATTTCCCTATAGGGAATACGCTATTACGGTAGTAGTCACGGTAAGACCTAAGCCCGGGACCATGATACTTTTTCGTTTTGAGGTCCCTAGAAGCCAAAAACACCGTTCGTTCAAATTGATATATATGTATATATATATATATATATATATATATATATATATATATATATATATATATATATATATATATATATATGTGTCCGTGAACACGATAACTTTTGAACGGAACCTCCGATTTTGATGAAATTTGGTACAGGGGTGTAAGCCAGCATCTACTAGGTTGAGTTCGCGAACCAGAATGATCGGACCACTGAAACGGGGTTTTATGGGGTTTCAAAAGGGTTAAAAATGGGTTTTTGGCATTTTTCGACCTTAATTTTTAAAATTCAACAATTTTAACTGAAACCATTTAAAAGAGCTTAAAAAAACAAACAATTTGGTATTTTGAATTTTTATCTTACCATAACTGGTTACGGTTAAAATCAAAAAATGTGTTTTTCATGTTATTCTTATGGGAAATCAAGAAAAGCCTATATCTTGCTTATTTATTGACATAACTTAATCAAATTTGGTATGTACATTATCTAGATAAGGTTTAACTTATACTTGCTTACAAAACCCATATGGCGGCAAACCTACATACTCACCCCCATGGGGTTTATGGGGAAAATAAACAAAACACCATAACCTTATAAAATTTGGTATGTACAATCACTAGGTAGGATTCAACTTATATTTACCAACTAAACCCATATCATGGCGGCAAACCTACATACTCTCATCCCCTTGGATTTTATGGGGAAATAGGAAATATACCAAAATTCCATCGGAAATTCGCTGAGTACGCAGGTCTGCTGCGACGGGGGTATTTATTTTCCCCGTAACCAGTTATGCTAAGATAAAAATTCAAAATATAAAATTGTTTGTTTTTTTAAGCGTTTTTAAATGGTTTCAGTTAACCTCCTCAAACCTGAGCTTTTGGGAATTTTTTGCACTAATAGCCATGTTTTGTACACTGGGATGTACATGTTTTTTTGAGAGTTTTTATATTCACTTTAAATTAATACCAAAGTACTAGGGGGCCTGTGCAGCGCAATGCGCTGCATTTATTGGAGTACCTGGTGATCAAACTTTGCTCCATGGTAATACTTTGAAAAAAATTTCATTATAGTGAAAATCAGATAGAACATTATTGGTGTTTCATCGATCGATCTTCATTACCAATTTTCCAACTTCCCAATGTTATAGTGTTGAGATGTGATGCTCGTTCTTTTAGGTCTGAATTAGCTAAGATTACGTAGTTGTTCTTTTGCCGATATGTCTTAGGGCCTTTGTATAAACCCTCCTATAAAATTTAGAATAAATTCACAGATAATGGATCCACATAGTTCATCAAACATAAAACGTAAATGACAACAGAATAAAAATCAACATTCCATTACTCCCCGGTCCAGTATGAGTTATGCAGCACTCACTGCGGCTGTTTTTGTAGTACTACTGTATGAGGTAGTCAATGGCATAGCGAATGAGTCCACATTACTATTTATGTCTAAATCCTCTTTAACTTAACTTTCCATGACATTACAAAATTTAAATAAAGAAATCCCAGAAATTAAGAGAATCTAGATCTTTGTTGGTGTGGCCCATTTTGTTTTTAGTGGCATTTTTATTTTTGTTAACATTTCTCTTTATAAAAGCAGTTTTGTAATAAGCTTGTTTTCTATACTGGAGGTAAAAAACTATTAAATGTTGTCTTTTACACAGGTTTTTTAAATTAATCAATCAATCAACATTTATTCGGCGGACAATTAAGAAATTGCATTAGCCTATACATCATAAACCTATCTATAATAAATAAAACTAATTTAAAATTCATAATTTCTTATTTTATATTGTAAAAGTCTTATAAATGCTCTTGTCAATAATATATATATATCTTCTTAATTTCTTCTTAAATGTGTTTGTGTCTGAATTCATATTCTTAATTTCAGTAGGAAGGTTATTGTAAATTTTGATATATATATATATATATATATATATATATATATATATATATATATATATATATATATATATATATATATACATATAATATGATTTTCATAAAATGATGTTCTATGATAAAAGGTTGAAATTTTATTAGTTTTTCTGAGATTCATGTTTGTGTTATTGGTTTCTATAGTATGAATTTTATGTGTAATGAATAATATGTGTAGTGTAGCATTCTGCTTAAAACATGTTTATACTATAATAGTAAATAAAAAGGTTATTACACTTACAACCACCTATCCCTTTTCCTTATAGTTTATATCAGTTTGAAATCCCATGCACACAAATTTAGTGATCTATTTTAGTATTTGTTACCTTTCATTATTGTTTCAATACCAGTCAAACGACCAATAAGACCCATGTCAAAAATTTCAATTTCCAAAATTATTTTCGTAAACAAAAATGAATTTTTCCAGGGTTAAGTTACAAAATTTATTTTTGTGCCCAAATACGTGTTAATAAAACTTTCAAGCAAAATCTGCCAGCTACATTTTGAGAAAAGGTTAAACCTCAGATTAGACACTCCTCGTATTAAAGTATGAAATTGTGTTGATATTTCGTTCAATTTGCTTCAATTCAGCTTTTAACATATGTGTTTGTTTTAACTATCAACAGCTGTTTTATTTAGCAATTCAATATAAATTGTTCCCCATGAGGGTTTCCCGTGAGCTTCAGAATTAAAATATCAAAAATCTAAAACCTTATTGCAAAACTACGAACTGAGACCATTGTTTTGACACCTCAAACTTTAAAATTGGTCCAGAAATAAGGGAGGAGTAGTATTAACAAAAAAAGGGCATCACGTATTATATATATAGAATAGATAAGGGACTGTTTATACACTCCATTGTACATTTGAGAACAAGTCTGAACAGTGCTGCAACCTGTTGGCTTAGTTAGGATATAGTAGGACGACCTTGAGTTGACAGTATTTTGCCATTCATTAAAAGGTGCATAACACGCTCAGGATTTCGCTATTTTCTGCATAGTTAAATTAAGTTTTCTTAATAAACTTAAATGCAGGATGTTAGTTCAATGTTAGATTAATGTTGGTTTGCAGTTGTTTTGAATGTAGACCTTGGCTACATATTTTATTTTTTGAGTTAAATTTTTGTGTACAGAATACTGTACATTTAGACTGATCGATTTTGAAACAATTTGAAATTAAGCGCCCGCTATATATTTTAGTATGATAGCTAAAAATACTTTTTTTACTATTTTTAAGTTTTTGATATGGACGACTGCATTGGTGATGATAAACCGGAAACGGCAAGACTGATAAATAGTCTGAGTTAGTTTACTTTCGTTAAAAGAATATGATTTTCAATGACATTCAGTTAAAACATTTTATTTGTTATACTTATTATTATTTTATATATAATACTTTTTATTTTAGAAACTATTTTCAATTATTAAATAGAAAAAAGAATCCAGTCAAAAAACTAAAAGATGACGAAAAGTTTGAGACATAAGTCATATGTTTTTAAGGGACTGATTTTCAACATAGTAGAATTTGAATAGTTTGTTATACAGCACTACATTTACATTGTATATCTTATAATAAAAAATAATAAAAAAACATACTTTTGATACTAGTTTTATTGCATTATTTTACCCCAAAAAATCAATAACCATGAAATAAAAATTTCAGCCACTTGACTTAACAGCGTCCATTTGTACACCATAGTGTACAACTGATAATACAGTTGATAACAATGATAAAAATAAAAATAAAATATTTGTAAAAGTGTGTTTTGTTATATAAGATTAACAATATTTAACATGTAAAACATTTTTCCTTAATTTTTTTCTTAGGTCAGGACTTAATTGAGTCAAAATTCTGTGTACACTATACATACCGCCAGGTCTGAGGAGGTTAAAATTGTTGAATTTTAAAAATTAAAGTTGAAAAATGCCAAAAACCCATTTTTAACCCTTTTGAAACCCCATAAAACCTCGTTGCAATGGTCCAATCATTCTGGTTCGCGAACTCAACCTAGTAGATGCTGGCTTACACCCCTGTACCAAATTTCATCAAAATCGGAGGTTCCGTTCAAAAGTTATCGTGGACACACACACACACACATATATATATATATACATATATATCAATTTGAACGAACGGTGTTTTTGGCTTCTAGAGACCTCAAAACGAAAAAGTATCATGGTCCCGGGCTTAGGTCTTACCGTGACTACTACCGTAATAGCGTATTCCCTATAGGGAAATTCGCTAAAATTGAATTTTTTATAAATTAATATCGACTATTTATGAAATTATATTTCACAAACTAAAATAGATAAAGAAAAAAATAGTAAAGACAAATTTGTAGGAAATTTAAAGAGAATTCCTTTTGCAATTAACATTTTTTTGCTATGATGAATACAACCATCATACCGCCATCATTTTGGGGGTTTTTGTTTTTGAGATATTGGGTAAAAACTATAAAATTGTACCTTTCCGACCCTCTTGCGCTGAAGTTCCTTGTGAAATTCTTTAGTTTCTTTTTTATTCTCTCAGTTGGACAGAAACTAGTTGACTACTTCTAGGAAGAATTTGATTCGGCACATCACTGTTCACAGTGCGGCCATATATACTCACCTCAACTCAGCTACAAAAGAAGTCAAAAAGACTTGCCACATGTTATCACAATTTGTTTGTTGTATGCTATGTCAACCTCCCAAACAAGTATAAAACAGTTTTAAATTTTTCCTGGTAATTTTAGTTAATATGTACCTTTGGATTGTTTTCAAATTAGATAAGTTTTTGCAAGGGGATTGAAAATTGAAATAGTTGGAGGTACCAAATATTTTGAGTTACCGTACTGAGGTTCGAGTTCAGGTTACAAATTGAAATGAAATATATCTTTTTTGTCACATATTGTCTTAGGCTGCGTTCACACGAGACGACTTTTCGCCGTGCGCCGTGGACGGCACGGCGCCGTGGAGGTTGAATTACATTGGAGTATATGGAAGTGTTCACACGTTACGACGCCCGTCGAATACAGCGCCGTGCCGTCTACGTCGGCCGTCACGGCGGCCGTGGACGGCGCTAAATTCGAGGCCACGGCTCTTTTACGGCACATTCACGACCATTTCAATTCAATCACATGTTGAATCTGGTATTACACTAGCCGTCACGAGAGAAGTCCGTTGAGGGCGGGGCTTAGCGGTCACGTGATTTTGGACCAACGAATGAGATTCAAGCGATGTTGCCGTTATTCACCTAGCCTAATTGAATAAATCACATGTTGTAAATAATAACATTTCCAAATGTAAACAATATATTTGTATACAACCCGAAATACAATGTCTAACCCTTATTTTTTAAGAGTAAGTGTTGAATGTTAAGTATCATATTCGTTTAGTGTAAATTTCGTGGTTGTTTCAACATGGATAAAAAAACACCTCCCGCATCACTTGCTATTAAAAAAGGAAAAAACTGTTAACAGTGCAGAACGGAACATAGTGTACAACGTTTATTGTTGTTTTGAAACAGCTCGTTCTCCTTTCCGTCATTTCATAAGTGTGTTAATTGTAATCAAACTGGAAAATAATGCGTTATTGCTTGCAAGATTAGTGGAAAAAAACAGTTAAATAAGTAGGCAATGTTGTCAGTTTTTGAAGAGTCGTCAACACCAACTTTTTCAACACCGGGAAAATCAAGAAAACGAAAGTGTCACTGGATAAACTAACTTTCCCCCTAAAACCGATCAAAATATTGCTATTAAAATATCAGAAAAGTTAAACAATTATTGGAAATCTCCGGACAGTAATACAACTGGATAAACTGTTGGAAAATGAACAGCAAAAACAGGGCCACCGCCACAGGAGAGAGGCACTCCTTGGCTGAGCAGACAACACGGCAAGTCCAGCACCGATGTTCTGATTCCAAGAATTCAACCATCAATACATTGTGTAAAATAATGTATAAAGGATAAAATAGTCGACAATATTAAATCCACAAAATTATGTTTCTGTTTTTTGTTGTTTTTTTTTTGTTACTTTTATTTTATTACTGTTATTGTTATTGTGTTATTTAATGTTCCTCTGTTATGTTATTGTTTTTGTCGAATAATTTTTAACTGTTAGGCCCTAACCTATATTTAGCTCAGTAAGCCGACAGTTGTTTATTTCCTAATTATGTAGGTCTACCACTTGTTATTTGTTCATTTGTTATCTTTCTATAAATTTTGGTGAAGTTTTAGTTGGTATGAATCACGTTAGAAATAAGATCATTCAAATCATGAAACTATAGGGTATTCTGTCCAAGTAAAATGCTGTAGGCAACCAGAAAGCTAGCCTACTAACACTCCCTGACGATCTGCACCTTCCGCTACATTGCAAAAAGTTGGGCGAGCGAATTTTAGGAAGTTTTTAAGCTGCCATGCCGGCTATACGGCCAACTGCGGTGCGCGTACCCTCCAGTCGACGATACGGGTTTGTCGTTCTTACGTAAAAACGACTTTACAAAGATGAGTATATTTAAATTGATGTTTTAATGGATAATACCACAACATTATGAGGCATTTAGAGTACTTGAATCCTCTCGCAATAATAGGCCTGCAAACATAATGGAAGTATTGTTTTTATCTTATTCTTTCTCTTGAAAAAATTTAAATTATGACCATATTTTTTTGGCCACATGATGTTACTTAGCTAACTCTCCTTTGATAATCTCTTTTGATGGAGCGTGCGAATGTTCAGGACGATGTAAAGAAAAGAAGGATATCCGCCGGTGCCGTGCTCTTCCGCCCGCCCGTACCGAACCGTCCCAATGAGCACGTAACTTTAACAGAAGTAGTGTAGGAACTTCTTGGCACATTTTTATCTAAAGGGGCACCTACATCCAAATGAAGGCACCGGCCATCTAGGAGGGCGCTCAAGTCTTTTAAGGGGGGGGGATATCTTCGCTTAGACTATCTAAACGAGAGTTTCAAAATCAGACAAGACACTTGATCTGCACTCTTGCCTCATCAAGATAAATAATTTGATGAAAAACGATCCTTTTAACTATAAAACTGCTGTTTTTTTTTGTTTCATTTGGTTTTTCAAGCAGCAGCCATCCTTTGACTTTCGCCTCCCGGTCCCGCCACCGCACGCTAAAATAGAAAGAATGAAAAAGTCATTCTTTGTTCAGAGTGAATGCGTGTTCATTCCAAAAGAATGAAAAGTAACTCGTGAAAGAACGGAAAACCTCCACTCTTTCTAAAGAGTGAAAATATCCACTATTTAAATAAATGGATTTTCACCTTTTCAATAGATGGTTTCTCAGTCACTCTATCAAAGAGTGATTTCCTTACAGAATCAGAAGACCGCCATCTTTAACGGGTCCGGGACACTTTATATGCGTTATTTATATTAAGTATTGGGAAACGTTTTGTGTGTTTGCATGGCTATGGCTAAAACTTCAAGTCAGCTCTGAAATCAATCATCGAAAGCATTCACCTCCAAAAAAATCTTCCTCCTCGGCATTGGATTGGTGTCACGTCACGACGGTGTCTCTTTCCAGAAGCTTTCCCTCCTCAATAGTTAGCAAGCACAGCACAACTAGGTAAGTTTAGATGAAGTAATTTAGTTCTATATGCAAACATACTCTATTATCAACAGGATATTGTGTAGTATACAAGACTGAGAATCACTTATAATGAAGACAAAGCCACCTTACCTTTGTACACTTTGTCTTGTAGGTTATCATCGAGGTTCAGTTCAGTAGGTTTTAATAGAATAATATTAACATAAATAACAAAATAAAGGACAAATTTTAACTAAGTTAATGAAGCCTAAAACATTATCAAAGAACAACACAAAATAAACTAGCTAAGTTTATTTTGTATGTGTACCTATTTTGAGTAATTGTGAGAAGACTTCATTTGTTAGGTTAGGTTAGGTTAGCCTAAAATGATTTGACACAAGTGCTGCCAAATACGAATCAGAAATGTACTTTTTATTTAGTCTATGGAGGAAATGAGTTATGCGTTTTCAATTTTTCTTAAAACTATTGATTTTGTTGTTATAGCCTTAACATCGCGGTCCACAAAAGTGATGGAGGTTTACTGTTGGACTGTTATTATAATCCATTTCTTACCTCAATTTATCTTTGATGAATCTATTGTTTTCATCGCATAATTTTAATCACTAAATTGAAATTTTAACATCGATAATAATGGTGGAGGAGGATAACTAAGTTCCGCCAATTAATGGATGGCTATTCTAGGCCTTATAATAAAAATTTTTTATTTTGTTAATTTTCTGTAAACTTTACCATGGATGGTATTACAACTGTTGGGTAATCACAATAAAGAGATCTTAGTTTTGAATGATTGGGCTGTATAGCCTAGGCCTAGTAAGTTCACCTGATGATGTGGTAGGTAATACCAAACTAGCACGCCTAGTGATAGGTAAATTATTCACCAGTAGGCCTATAGGTGTAGCTGGTTAAATAATTGGATAAAAGTTAGTCTAGTAAAACTAAGGTGCCATTCAGTAAGCTTCCTACGTGTGATTCAGTCAGCCGTATGCATATACAGAGGCATAACCTTTGGAGAGTATAAATCGAGTCATTTGATAACTCTATCTTAACGTAGGCCTAACATATTATCCAAACTTCGATATCTCACATAAATCATAGCCTAAGAGAGTGTAGTAAAACTTAGGGTGCAGTTTATGATGCGTCCTACTTTAATTTAACCCTCTGAGCATTATTCGGCGAAACTTCATTATCCGACTCCGCGGTTATTATCGATGTGAAAAATTCGATATTGCCATTATTCGATACTTGTAATCGTTTGAGTTAAGATATGTGTAACACAATCAATCATATGATAGGTTATTTACAATAACACAAATGTATCATAACAATAATCTAACCGTAAACCTTGTCACTTTTATTGACAGTGATGTTTATAGCAACAAAATGAATAGTGTTTGGAAACATTTAAAATGCATATTCCTTTAATACAATAGCAAAATAATACCATTCTGATTCGTATTGGCAGCATTTGTGTGACGCCATTTTAGGTCTAACATAGTCTGCTTCTTCTAACAATAATTAAGATACACAAACTTGGGTAGTTTATTTTGAGTTGTTCTTTGATAATGTTGTAGGTTATGTTAGCTTAAAATTTGTTTTTGTTATTTACTTGTTTGCATTACATTTGTTTTATAGTTAAAAGGTATGTTTAATTATATTTGAACAAAACTAAATCAGGTGATGAAATCGTATTCGTATGGTGTAATTATATTATCGATAAATATTATCGCAATATCGCCATTACCACATCGATAATAACCGCGGAGTCGGTGGATTCGGACGGAGTTTTGCCCATTATTATTTTGCCTTATCGATATCGGGGAATATCCAATTTATATCGTTCCTTAGCACTTGTTGGGTGAAAGGCGAAGCACGATATATCGTTTCTTAGCATTTCTCGGGGGAAAAGTCGAGTAACAATATGTCGTTCATAGCACCGAAAGGGTTAAATATACAGCAACTCCCATTTAGGCCTATAAATCATTTTTTATATCCTTACCATAGTTGTTGATTATGGTAACAGCCATTTGAAATTCGCTGAATAAACAGTTCTGCCGCGAAAATACTTTTAAATAGCCTATTATTATGATTTTAGGCATAAAAGCACAAGTAGTAAAATCGGACACAAAATATTATTAACAATTTCATCCTGTCATTTATTAAAAAACTGGCACTTAAGAATTCTTGGCTAGGCCTATGCTCTTATATTTCCCTTGTCTAGAATAAAATTGTGTGTTAGATTAATTCAGATACCAGGTTGTTACAATTAGTAGTGTGCTGTGTATTGTTTATTCAGGGCCCCGCTTAATCATGCTACTTGACCGTCTTGTCAGCCGAGCCATGTGAAGTCTGGCGTCAACACCTGTGATATCTTCGTGATGCCTTCTGAGGTCTTTCATGGATCTTCACAGGTTTTTGTCAGAAGGTATTTAGCCTTTATGTTTTGTAAAGATATATTTTTTGTACCGCTATAAAGGGTGTTGGTCTCTTTAATGGAAATTATTATGATGTAGTTTTATTGGGAAGATGTTACACCCTTGGAATTTATAATTTTCCAATTGTCATGAAAAATTATTGGTTCAACATATGTTACCACTTTGTAAAATTTGTTTGCTTGCTTAGTTCTGGAGTAAGTCCACACACAGTAGTTTTATATTTGTTAATTTATGCAGTATACCACTGGTCTGCTTCTTTTCTAAAGATTTATACAAATCTGTTAATAAATTATTAACTACAAAAAGATTTTTAGTATGTTTTTTAGTGAAGATTTTTCAGGAAATGTTTGGCTAGAGTGTCATGTTTATGTATTTTGTCAAATGACTCACCGTGTAACACCATGTCCTATAAAGTGTAGTATCAAAAGTTACCCCAGATGAGTCCCTACTTTCAAAAGCCATGTGATTCAAAAGTAATTTAAAAGTACGGTGGTTGTTAGAAGAATTAGGCCTATGTCATTTTGTCCGACCGTTAAACTTAATGTTACAGTCCTCATTTTGTTTTTTGTAGTTTTTGTCACACTCATTGAAATTAAATATTGGAGTGTAGCCTAACTTATACAGTGTAAGTCAAGTAGGGTTGTGCGAATATTCGAACTTCGAATAATTTTGAATAGAATATTGCGATAATTCATTCAATTCGAAGTTCCAGGAAATATTTGAAGTTCGAACCGAATAGATTGATTCGTTCGAATAGCTCGCCGGTGACCCGAAAACGCTAATGATGCTCAACGGCTAGTTGTAATTTTTTAAACAAACGTTTGAATGAACAAATCAGCTTATAGTGTAAAGCAGAAATATTATTTAAATGCAATGAATGGATCAACAATTATTAACATGTTTATTGACAAAAACGAACCAGTAACAGTAGTTCTGAGTTTCCAGTGTTGCCACGCGTCGACCAGTAGTGCAATACTCAAAATTATAAAATGATTGCATTTTTTTTTTTTTTTTTTTTTTTGTATAAAGAAGGGTTTACTTAATCTTTGTTATAGTATTGCTATCTTTTGCTAGCTACAACTTTGTATAGTCAATCTACAAATTAACATTGACTAAAAGTTGATACTTCGCGCATGTTGTAATCCGGCGGTGGATAGGGCTATATTGTGAATCAAAACTTTACATACTCTGTGTCAGCCAAGCCAAGTCAGGACGGACTAAAAATTCAAATGACGCTCGCATTTATTTTATCTCATTTGCTGTGTTCTTGACTTGTTTTACTTCTCGGCGGTTTGGCAGTAATGTTTAGTTTTTTATTGTTGTAACTAAATTATTGTGGTTGTGTTGTGATTTTAGGAAAAATAAGTTGGCTGCTAAACCTTAAGTAAACCTTTAGTGATTTTATCCACATATCTTGGAAAAAACACTTTATTCTGACCCAATAATGTGGAATACAGTTTGTTTGTGAAATGCTCATATTTTAAATTCTACATACCTTAATTTCATTGTCAATCTCAGTTAAAATAAATGATAAAAGAAATTTCAACATTAGGCTACTATTCGATTCAAAACCAAAAATCACTATTTGCACACCTCTAAAGTCAAGTCATCTAACCTGGCCTCAGATTGCGGAAATAACCCATTTGATCACCAACTTAATTTTCAACCGTTGAAATAGACACGGCTGACACGGATAACTGGTTCCCAAATACAATCGCTAAAATATTTTATTTCAAAAGCCGATTTCCTGACAATTCCGTTTCAGACGCCTTTTGAAATATTGAGATAGTGTACAGTTTGAATTTGTTTCTAATTAATATTGCTCCTCTAATTAAAATTGTTTTTCCTCCTCATAAAGAAGATTAACTTATATAGGTATTCTTTTTTCAGGATTTGGGCGAAGACCTGCGGACTCCACACATCTTCCTTTTATTTCTACTGACTCACAGCAACTGAAGATGAGTGCATCTAATGGCTGAAGAATCATGAAGACTTTGGAATAGTGTTTGGTTTTAGTGTCAAGAAGTTCTGTGCAGTGATTTAGTATGGAATTTTTCCAGTCTAACTCATATTGTGTTAAGTGTAAATTTTATTGGATTAATGAAGGCCTACCAGGATATAAGGTACCATATGTAAGGTATGAAACTTGAAATTCATTAGGCTCATAGGAAATATTGTTAGGCCTATTAAATTAGGGCTTAGAAGTTCAAATCCCATAAAGTTATTGTAAATTTGCCATCCATAGAATAATTTTGGATACACATGTGCAAGTTATTCAAAATGAAAAGTAAGGCAGTAACCTACATTTCGTCGTTGTGCCGCCATTACCGCTTAAGTGACATTTTTTCCCAAATTGAGTTTTGCATAGGCCTATGGTATTTTTGAAGAGACGCATCAGTTGGTACGGTAGAAGTTCACGTTATCACCACAGGAAGTGCTCCAGTCGCGTGAAAGCAATAAGGTCTAAGTGAATAGTTCGCGCAGCACCGCCTATCTGAACAGCACAGATCAGTTTCAGCTTGTATGCAGTCATGCAGCATGAAGTCCTCTGTTTTTAACCTAACTATTCATAACTTACGACATGTAGAGCTTCAATTTTCTTTTAATAAACTGTTTGAGACTAAGAGTTATTAAAGTTGAGTTTAGATTACTGTAATCAGCGCTGTAAATATGAATTTAAATCTCCTGTCCTTTCAGAGGCACTTAGGCGGTATTGCAAGGATCACTTAGGTGATCCTGCCGGTTGCGTACTGTTGCTGCAAATTAGTTTTTCCTTCCTCCTGTAAACTTTGGAATTGGTCAGTTAGGCGGTAATGCTGGCGCAACGACGATTTGTTCCTGTAAGTGCCAATCATGGTGGAATTCCCCTAACTATTTTTGAGCCGCCACTGACAATCGGCAAAATTAGGCTAATTTTGCAGTCATCTAAATTTTCAAATTTTCTAATTAAAAAATAATGGGAATTGTAAATTGTAACTAATGATGACAGGGAAACCTATTTTTTCAGGATTTCTTCATGGTCAAATTTTCCCTGATGGCTAAATTGAATTTTTAAATTGTAATTTTCTGGTCAAATTGAATGGGCGAATTTTCCTTAATTTATTTTCTTATAAGATATTACAGTGAACAGTAGCCTACGGTAATTATTTAAAACCGTTTACATTGATTAGTAGGCCTACATATTAACAATTTAATAATGATTGTCTGTAGCCAATGAAATAGTAGTTTTCATCACAGGTCTTGAAAGTGACTTATTGCAGGGAGAGATTTCATTTACGACCGAGGCAAAGCTGAGGGTGGTTGGAAAAGGCTAGGCTATCGAGCCCCATAATGGCACTTTGGAGACTTAGTATTGAACATTATTTTTCATTACAATATCTAATAACTTTTAAACAACATGAATATTTTTGTTCATTCCACTTAGTACAAGAAAAAAACTGAACTCATAACGCTGAGTTTCCGTGCTTATGTCAAGGTACATACGCACGGAAACAATGTAACAACTGATCAGCCTAATGTAACAGCTGATCGGTCTGCACCCCAAAATCCCATAACGGTTACTTTCCGTGCACCTCAAATGCAAGAAAGTTAATGTTAGATAATTTTGCCGAGCAGAAGTGGGAAAAACTGATTTTCTTAGCTCATTTTATGTTTAGAAAGCGTACTTAGAAAGTGTGTAGAGTAATGAAATATTAGTTTTCATCAATAGGATGGAAAGTGGCTTTTTTTGCGCAATCGTGTTTTACGAGCCAGGCGAAGCCAAAGTCGGAAATAGCGATCAAGCACAGAATAAACACTTCCCGTCCGAGTGATGAACAATGTTTTTCATCATACTGCCAAAATATAAAATGGATAACCAATTTAAAAATAAATTAGGCTTGATTAAAATTCATTATCTGATTACCTTTATTAATTGACTTTCATCTTAATTTAAATATTCCTTATAAACAACTGACTTATACGTAGCATGAAGACATGTCAAAATCTTGCATAAACATTGTAGTATGCAAGTCACATTGGCAAGTTACATTGGCCTTATTTGCCATGGATTAGTATGATTTTTGTGAAAAAAACAACTTTTGAAGTAAGTGCACGGAAAAAATTCACCGATGTTTTTATGGAGCATTTTTAAAAGACTAGGCCTACAGAAAAGGCTAACTTTGTAGACTAAATACAGGCCAGAAAACGGCTGTTTTGCGTGCAGTATGATGAAAAGTATTATTTCATCTTCTAAACTATAATTGTAATAACCAGGAAGAAATTTCTCAAAAATATCCCCAAAAATACCCAAACCCTCTAAGCCAAGGGCCTACCATAAACATAACCCGTATAAAAATGTTTTTTTCAACTAAACTTGTAATTTCTACTAACTGTACTTCAGCCAACTTAGTTATTCTAAATTAATAATTTATACTTATTATTAGTTGTCCATTTAAAAAATAGATCAATTAGGTATAGTAATCTATTTTCCCTGTTAATAAACATTGATTAGCCTACTTTTATTTTCTTTACATTGTAAATTAAACCAATTTTAGTTGGTTTTTCTTAATACCATAGACCCTCTTAACAGCAATACAATAGATCCTCTATTCAACCGGCACTCGGATTAACTGTCTCTGCCTTGGTACAAAGTAGATAGAGATTGATAAAAATTTCCTGAAAATTAAAAATGGTCAGTTTATCAGGCCTTTTCTGATGATTGAGAGTCTTCCGTTCCGATCATAATAACTTTATTTAAATATAACCATATCCAATCAAGTAGGCCTACCGTACCGTAATATTGTAGAACATCACTATTGGGTTTATCGTCATCTATTTTTATAATCAACGAATTAGTTTTGTTTCAAGCCTACAATATAGCCTATAATATAAGTTAATATTTTTATTTCAGTGTAGCCTATAATAGTACCAGTATACATGTTTAGTCTATGAAGTTGCCCGCTTTAATCAGCCTTTTGGGTTATCCGTAGGCCCGGTCTCATAAGGGCTTGTTAAGAGAGGGTCTACTGTATTATTTACATCAAGATAAACCTATCGTTTATTACATGTACCAAAAGTGGCTATTCAACCCTCACTCATTTTCACAACTCGCTTAGCTTAGGTCGTTCAAACTTAAGTTCATATCAAAAAGCATGACTTTGGCCCCATATTATAGTGATCTAGTTTAGTATTTAATGTTGTAAGTTAGGCCTAAGTAAAAAAGAATTGTTCTTTGGTGTGATAATAAATAAAAGATAAAAACAAAAGACCATTAAATAAATGGTTTTATAAAAATTTTTAAGTCTGCAGTTTGATTAGAAAATTGTAACTGTAACTTAGGCTATTACACCTATAATGTTAAACTTGTAATTTTGCCTTTGTAGTTCTAAGACAATGTTTTGTAGAACCAACAGAACTGAAAATGTTGAATGAAACAGATTTTATAGTAAAGTTGCAAAATAAAGACATATATTGTACTTTTACAAGATTTTTCCTTGGCATTTAAGACCTACATTTTTGGCGGTACCGCAATTTATCTGTATTTTGACAAAAAAGATTTTTGTTGTTTTCCAAAAAAAAATTTTGGCAACCAGTTTGCCAAAATTTTTTTAAGTAACTGTACAAAATTCAACCTTGTAAAATCACAAAAAAGATTTTGTACATTTACAAATCTTTTTGTAATAACAAAACAATTTTTCTTGTAAAATTACTAGAAGTATATTTGTAAAAATACAAAAGAAACATTTGTAGTTTTACCAATTTATTTTTTGCCTTTCTACAAATTTAAATTTTGTGATTTTCCAAGAAAAAATTTTGTCTAATTGCGAGAAGTTTTAGTAATTGTACAAATCCTTTTTTGTGTTTTTACAAGGTTAAATGTTGCACAGTTACTTAAAAAAATTTTGGCAACTGGTTGCCAAAAATTTATTTTTTTGTAAACCTACAAAAACTTTTTTACAGTGTATACATTGTTGTTTGCAATTATTATTCACATATATGAATTCTACATAAAATGCCGAAGAGTACCCACATGACATACCTACTTCCAAATCAGTTCATCTAATAGCTTTTCCGACTCTTTTCCCGCATTTTCTGGCTTATTTCAAATCGGATCGAAATAATTTTTAGGCCTACATAGGCCTATTCGTGATTAGCATAACTTCTCCGTTAATTTGAAAACCCATATGACATATTTCCGCAGAAAAACTATATAATTTTTAAAATCAGGGAATAATTTTGGATAGTCAAAAAAATTCAATTTTTGAGAGGGGTCACCTAAACTGCAGAAATACCAACCTTTCAATGGTTTTGATTTCAGTCTGTGATGGATGAAATTCCACTCTTCTAAAGAGTGAAGAAACCACTAATTTTAGGACAGAAATGAAATATTTTCATTTATTCATTTAATGAAATTCAGCCTTTAAATGAACGATTATCAGTCTTTCATTAGATGATTTTCCACTCATTCAATAGATGGCTTGTGTCATAACCACTTTTCAAATGAATGATGTATCACTCATCAATAAATGATTATTCAGTCTTCAATAAAATGATTTTTCACTCTACAATTAATGAAACTCACTCTTTCGTTGAGTGGAAATCATTCTTTCATTGAGTGAAAATCATTCTTTCGTTGAGTGGAAATCACTCTTTCGTTGAGTGGAAATCACTCTTTCGTTGAGTGGAAATCACTCTTTCGTTGAGTGGAAATCATTCTTTCGTTGAGTGGAAATATTCACTCTTTCAAAGAATGACCCCAGTTCACTATTTTAAAGAGTGAATATTCATTCTTTCAGAGTGGCTCGGTTTTCCTACTTTCAAAGAGTTAAAAAGTCACTCTGAAAGAGTGAATTTTCATTCTTTCACTTTTAGTGTGCGGGGGCGCGGCGCTTCCGTGCAAACGCACGGGCCACGAGCCGCTACTGTAAAAAGTTTTTTTATTACGACAGAGGACAGTACCCACATAGGTTTTCAAGATAACTCAAGACATGAAAAAAAGATAAATTATGACAAGCTATTCACCCTCAATATTTTTCAAATTGTAGTTTTGTAAATGCATGATGATGTCCAAACATAAACACATGAACTACGAACCTTTCTTGTTTTCAATGTACAATAGGCTACATGTTTAAAACACGAGATATACACATTAGAGACCGTTTTATAATCAGGTGATCGCTTCAATGATTTACGTTTATATTGGTAACCGGCGTTCAATGTGGCAACACCGCGCTTGATTCCTATTGGTTACAGCTCAACGGACTTCTCTCGTGACGGCTGGTTATAGTACTAATATTGCCACTTCAACTATTGTAACCAGTTCGCATAATATAAACAGAAATATCTTATAGAAAAGTAAACGATAGATTATTTACACTTAAAGGAAGAGGGGTAAAGGACCCCCTCCCCCAGAGCGTTATGCAGTGCTTCACCTGCTCCCATTTTGCGCCTTTAATTAAGGCTGATAAAAATGAGGGAGTTTTTAAATAAAAGATAATACTTGGGCTATTTGATTCGCTTTTAGAATTTTTAATACTTGGAATCCACATTAAACTGTGATGGTCTAAAGTTGTTAAACTTTGACCCATTATAGCGGAATATGGATTCAAAATATAATAAAATTCAAAAGCGAATCAAAAAGTCCAAGAAAGTCTTTATATTTCATTCAAATCCTCTCTCACTTGTATCAGAGTTAAAGTTTTATCGGAGTTAGGCAGCGGCCGTTGCTCAGTGGTATCAGAGCTCAGAGCTCTGGGTTATCACCCAGCGGGCCCGGGTTCAAATCACGGCTCGGGGACAAAAAGATCGTTCGGCCGCTCCCGTGGTTCGGAAGTCACGTTAAGCCGTTGGTCCACCTGCATAGAAAACAAAAAAGTGCAGGCATTTCAGGCGAGGAGAACTATCAGTTAATTGCTGATCTTCCTTTACTTTAAGTCATAGTATTATTATTTATATTCATCGGAGTTTAATTAAAGACATAAAATGTGAGCAGGCCAAGCACTGCATGACTTTCTGAGAGGAGCTTTTTCATCCTTTCTTAAAACCATTCTTACAAATAATGCGTGGACTGTAATCAAAACCTTTTACTGATTTTACTATTATAAGAGGTTAAACTAACAACTTTTTATGTTTACTATTGACGATTCGGCCGACACGGCGCGGCGCTGCGCGGGCCGTACAATCCTTACGACACAAGCCGTGGTGTCCACGGCTGAGGCCGAGGAATGCACGGCGCAGTGCCGTCCACGGCGGACGGCGAAAAGTCGTCTCGTGTGAACGCAGCCTTACATGTCTCCAGCTGTGCTGGTTAAAACAGGTGACATTGTCATGAAATAATTGACTACGAGTACAAAATATTCTTGGTGGCCCTGATACTCAATAATCAACAGTATTTTTCTAATACAATAGCTATGATCAGTTATTGGCCTGATATGGGTGCAGTATAGTTTACTTAAAATGATATATTATTAGGGAAACGTTAAATGTACAAAAAAACTGTTTTAATCTGCTAATGTACCATTATTTTTTTATTTCTCTCCCATTTAGGTTTTTTTAAGTACTGTTTGCCATGGCCTCAACCTCTGCTGGTACTTCCAAAGATGCCAGTAAATCAAACGTAAAAAAGTCCCGTATTAAATACAATTTCCTTGGATGTGATTTAACACAAAGTAAAAATCCAAACATACATTTATTCAAATTCTCTGTAAACAGACCAACAATATTGGAGCAGTGCCTTGTGAATAGTGGCGATGAAAGAATAATCGATTTGCTAAATAAAACTCTGAATGCGAGAAACGTGTGTGAAAAACACTTTGAGTTACATTGTTTTACAAACACCACGAAAAGGCTCTTGAAGAAGGACGCGGTCCCGACTCTACTGCAAGTCGACCACACCTCTCCTGAGGAGACCCCAGAGCATCAGCCGACCCCTTCGTCTTCAACAGTTGATGAACCACCATAATTTTCTATGGCATTACAAAAATTTTAATAAAAAAATCACAAAAATTAAGACAATCTACACCTTTGTGGGTGTGGTCCATTTTGGTTTTATGAGGCACTTTTATGAGTAATTGTTTATACTTTTGGTTAATATTTTTTTAATAAGATTGTTGTTTATAATATGTGTAGCATTCTCCATTAAATTTTGTTATTGTATCAGTATCATAGTAAACAAACAGGTTAGTACACCTACAAACTATCCTGTTTCCTTTAGTTCAGAATAGTTTGAAAACCCATGCACAAAAATTTAGTGTTATATTTTAATATTGTTAACTTTTATGTTATTGTTTTAATACCAAACGGACAACCCATATATAAGACACATGTCAAAAATCTCAATTTACAAACTTGTTTTCGACCAGAGAAATGAATTTGCCTACGGTTAAGTTACTTAACTTGTTTTTGTGGCCAAATACATGTAAAAACGAAATTATAACTTTACCGAGCATAAGCTCAGCCTCCCTGGTACTACTATATAAAAATGGTTATCACATAAAAAACAATACTTAAAATAATATCCTCATATTATTTGTTATTATATTATTTGCTTGGTGGGGATTGTGGTTATAATCTAGGCCTAATATGCCAGTTCATGCTTATAAATAAAGTTTTGGAGAGAATATGTTTCAACAAAAATTTGTTGACACACAAATAATTATAAAATGACCAGAAACAGTGATACTAACATACCAAAAATAGGTTTCCCAGGTAGACAGTTTATTGTTGCATTGGGGAAAAATAGCTCCCTCACATATTTTCATCATACGCCGAGCAGTATACCTAATATACTGGTATATCAGTAACTAAGCCCCTAAAGGCAAAGAGGACTAACACCAAAAAGTAAGTTTTGAGATATTAAGTGCTAAAGTTAAAAAAATCATATCTTAGGTCAGAAGTTGATCTGGATTGTGCTTTTTTGTAATCTGACAGATTAAAACCCATAGAATCATACTGTTTGGTAAATTATTTAAAAAAAACACAATATTTCATTTACAAAATGGCTTCCAAAATTGAGTAGTCCGTTTTGCTTCCATGCCCATTGTGGGTTAGTCCATTTTAACATTAAGGTTAGTCCATTTTACTGTTACACCAATGTGGATTAGACCGTTTTTGCCAAAAGGTTAGTCCACTTTGCTTTTAATTTAAATACAACTTGGTTTCAAAAATTGGTTTAAAGCAGTGTTTATAGCAAAAAAAAAAAAAAACTAAATAAATTAAACAAAATTTATTAATACAGCTCCACAGAGTTCACACTACGCTTTTACAAAATTAAAAGAAATAATAAATTCAATAACAGTATCCTTATTCTTCATTACTCCTTTATTATCCTATTAGTAAAGTTCACTATAGTCCTTAAAACATAAACTATTATGCATAGTTTTTAGTTCTATTAGTCTTCCTCCTCCACTCCTGGCAGTGTGTCCCACTCTTTAGATTTATCTCCCACAAGATTTGAATAAAAGTCATGATGAATAGGTTGGATTAAGGGAAGAAGGCTCTTAAGATCTGCTACCTAAAAACAAAATCTAAGGTTAATCTGGAGAGGAAAACAAAATTTAATTACGAAAAACTATTGGGTAAGTTTTAACATAATATTTAAAAAGTAAAATAATAAATTCATTGTATTTTTAGTCTACATTTTAACTTGAACAAGGATAGAAAACCTAATATGAAGGAGAAAGTAAAATAAGATAATTATAATTGTATTCTATGGTTAAAAAGATCACGTCTCGTCTTACCTTAGCTTCGGTTATGGTGGTTTCAGATTTATTAACATTCCTGAGCAGTCTGAGCACCAACTGGTCCTACTGGTGGTCCAAACTGTCGAATAGGCCTATTCATCTTAACCACATTCACTGAAAACAAGCTACACACCAAAACCTACGGAAGCCCTGAAGGGCCAAAGAGTAAGCATAAATTTTTTACACCGCCGTGTTTGAAACATGGCGAGCCGTTTTTATAAGTCAGCCAGCCGTGTTAGAAAGTCGGCGAGCCGTGTTTATAAGTCGGCGAGCCGTGTTTGAAAGGCAGCGAGCAGTGTTAGAAAGTCGGCGAGCTGTGTTTATAAGTCGGCGACGGCTCGCTGACTTTCAAACACGGCTCGCCGACTTTTAAAAACGGCTCGCCGTCTTAGAAACACGGCTCGTGCCGTCCTTGAAACACGGCTCGCCGTCTTTTAAATACGGCTCGCCGTGTTTCAAACACGGCGGTGTTAAAAATGTACGCTTTCTCTTTGGCCCTTCAGGGCTTCCGTAAAAACCAACTATAGTCAAAACATTCTAACCTGTAAATAAACATTAAGGAGGGAATACACATACACAACATATGTTTTCATTGAACTAAGACCTACATAGAGTATAAAGGAGAATAGAGCAACAAAATAAAAGGCATGTCACAGATTAGTCCATTTTGACTTTACAACAAAATGACATTTGGATTAACATTGATCTAATGGGGGATAGTCCAAATTTCCACTTAATTTTATGGGTTAGTCCATTCTGCCTAGAAGAAGATGTGTGATAATGCATTTTGGACTAAACATTTTTTGTTCTAGAAAAAAAAAATACAGCTGATAGATGCTTATAAATAAAGTTTTGGAGAGAATATGTTTTAACAAAAATTTGTTGACACACAAATAATTAATTATAAAATGACCAGCAGAAACAGTGATACTAACATACCAAAATTAGGTTTCCCAGGTAGGCAGTTTATTGTTGCAATGGGGGAAAAATAGCTCCCTAACATATTTTCATCATATGCTGAGCAGGTAAAATTTTCAGTATGTTTTTAATGACGATTGTCAATGCTGTAAATTGACAGCATTCCTTCCTTAATAGTCTATGACAATAAAGGTTCTTGATTATTGTACACTATCAGTTAAGCAAGAGAAATTTCTTGGTGAAATTCAGTAATTATTTTTTTCTACACAAAAAAAAAGACCGCCTTACAAGAGACAACTCATCCATCTCTCACAGCCACACTCATAATGGCCTATGTAAATGTTTTGAATTTTACATTTCTGTTTGTAGTGAGAGTATGTTCAAAATTTAATGTGAGGTCGAATTGAGGATTTGAGGAACGGCAGGCAGTTACACCCTCCCTAGACCATAATTTTCATTACCTAGTCACAAGCAGTGGAATATGGTGCCATACCCATCCCTGGGCGTGTAAATTAACATATTTCTTTTGTTGATATGTTACGTAAAGAAAATGTGAAAAATTCTAAACTAGCCTGCTAATTTTTCTGTTTTTGAAATCAGTCTTCATATTGATAGCAATTGAGTCAAAGGTCTGGTATTGCAAGAAAATTAAAACCGGGAGACAAATTGTCAATGCTGGACTCTGTTACAATATTGTGCTAAAGTTGCATAACACAACAGTTTAATGAATACAAAAAAAAGGTTATACAACATCAAGAATACATTTCAGCAAAATTAACACAAGCATAAATACACAAAATATATGACTGGCTTATTTTCTCTTAATTTTGGTTGCCAATGCCACTAGTACTATAATTTATTTAGCATAACTTCAAAAATTGAAAATTTTATTCTATAGATGGCTAAGTTTTATAAAATGTATTACTCTACAATCATTAATTTTTTTCTTTGGAAACGAGTTTACTCTTGTCTGATTCCACAAAACATAGCAGCACTTCAAAATTGCTCTCTTTCACATTTTTTTTTTTTTTTTTGCAATTTTATGGATACTGCTAATTTAGGGTCTATTAAAGAGTAGATGCCCTTACTCTTTTAAAGGTATTTTTTTCAGAGAAAGTGCTGCTAATGTTTAGAGGAAGCAACCACAGGACCTTGGGGGGTTGACTTGTGGGGTTGACCTGTGGGGTTGACCTTGGGTAACACCGAAGTTTTGGATCGAAGTGTGGGGCTACTGGACCTGCTGGGATTGAAACTCAACAGGAAGCTTTACGGAAAGCTCTGCTTATCGGTGGAGCCTCTAAAAGTATCATGGAGCCTCAAGTAGATTGTAAAATCTGCAGGACAGTATGCAAGATGATCCACAACACTATGAGAGAATTCTGTTACATATCATCGAACTTTCTTAAAAGTTTCCTAATGCTAATCACACCCAGGCTACACCTTCTTAGCTATCACTTCAGAATCATCGACTTTGGCTTAAGGTTGTGTCCTGAAAAACTATTAATTTCAACCTTAAACTTTTTAAGTCATGAGCTCTTTCTATGTCCCCATACCACAGGATCCAAGCTATTGTGATAACCCAGCAGGAATAGTTATAGCTAGCTAATAATATGGACTGGGATGGTGGCGACGTCCTATAATCCAGCTACTTGGAGGTCACGAATTGTGGATAGTTATAAGCGATGGCTTGTGGATGTGATATATTCACTAATGAGGATTAACGTCCGCACTAGTGAATACTAGTTCACCCATAAAGACCATCCTCATAACTAGACCAATTCGTATATATGAGGTCAAAAGTGTGGTTCGAATCCCACGTTAAACTGTAGGTCTTTAGATACCATTGGCTGTTGTTGGTCTATGAATTAAACAGTCCTGTCTAAGGAGAATGTCGACCTTAGTCAGTAACAAGACTACAAGATCGCGCCACAATCATCCTACATTCATCTCTCATTCATACTTGGCTTTAAACTACCTATTGAGGTAGGTCGCCATTTCAGTAAAAGGTGTTAATGACCGCCATGGTCTAGGTATGGGTTATACCGCCTGAGCGTAGGGTGGTTGGTTGGGTACCAGCGTGCACGACAAGCGACAAGTGCCTGCACTGCTCCTTCTGCGCACGTAGGAATTGAAGATTTGCAGTTATACAAATCCAGCATGGTGGGGGACAAAGCATAGATTAAGAACAACATAACAATAACTGTGCTTAGTTTTTCCACTCTCTCGGAGGGCATGCCCAACCCATACCGAAACAATCGTGGTGGGTGGGAGAAGGGATGGTCCAAAAACATTCACAAGAGAATGTGGGCATATTCGACCACAAGGCCTATACATATATATATGAATATACAGGATGTATCTGAACTCTCTACCGTGTTTTTCAGATATTATTACTAGAACAAAAACAAGCCAAAATATCATATTTAAAATTTCCAAAATTTTTACCATAGTTAACCATACAGCCGCCATTTTGTATTTTTATAGAATAATTTTTAGTTTAAGAATGGCTTAATGTAACCATTTGAAATTCGCTACACAGCTTGTTTAAGTAAAGACCTAGCTGTAAAAAAATAATCAACTTTTTATCTGTCATATTTTCAAAATGGCGGCTGTTTAAATTTTTTAACCTTAAATTGCATAAAAACTACGTAAGGTAGAAAAGTTCATGTCCTTATGTGTTTTTTTGGAAAATTTAATTTAAAATTCAACGATGTAAAAATGTTGAAAATCGGTTCATAAATAAGCGAGATATAGCGATTTATTGTAGCGTGATGCCTTCAGTATATGTAATAAGCTTACAAAATATTATTGTGAAGATAAATTTTAGCCAAAATATAAATTAAATTAACCACATCAACAAAGACATTGTTCATCTTCTCAGTTTTGTGATTCTTTCATATTTAAGTTCTGTTTTGCCATGGAAAGATAAGTTTAAAAGGATTTAAGATGTTATAAATAGTGTGATCATTCACTATGTCAAAGACAATTTTTCCATACACTACCACCAAAACAGTCACAACGAGTTATCCATAACGTTTCCCACAGGACCGAGTTAGTAGCAGGTATTGGTAGTTGATGTCTTATTTTGCTCTGCAGTCATGTATGATGATAAACTACTAGGGGACCTGTGCAGCGCAATGCGCTGCATTTATTAGGGTATATAGTGATCAAACTTTGCTCCATGGTAATACTTTGAAAAAATTTCACTATAGTGAAAATAAGATCGATCTTCATTACCAATTCTCCAACTTCCCAATGTGATAGTGCTGAGATGTGGTGCTCGTTCTTTTAGGTCTAAATTACCTAAGATTACTTAGTTGTTCTTTTGCCGATATGTCTTAGGGCCTTTGTCTAAACCCTCCTATAAAATTTAGAATAAATTCACAGATATGTTGGATCCACATAGTTCATAAAACGTAAATGACAACAGAATAAAAATCAACATTTCATTACTCCCCGGTCCTGTATGAGTTATGCAGCACTCACTGCGGCTGTTTTCGTAGTACTACTGTATGAGGTAGTCAATGACATAGTGTATGAGTCCACATTACTATTTATGCCTAAATCCTTTTTAACTTAACTTTCCATGACATTGCAACATTTAAATAAAGAAATCACATAAATTAAAAGAATTTACATCTTTGATGGTGTGGTCCATTTTGTTTTTAGTGGCATTTTTATTTTGGTTAACATTTTTCTTTATAAAAACGATTTTTGTAATAAGCTTATTTTCTATACTGGAGGTAAAAAAAACTTTTAAATGTTGTCTTTTACACAGGTTTTTTAATATGTGTAGCATTCTGCATAAAACACGTTTATACTATAATATTAAATAAAAATGTTATTACACTTACAACCAACTATCCCTTTTCCTTATAGTTTATAGCAGTTTGAAAACCCATGCACACAAGTTTAGTGTTCTATTTTAGTATTTGTTACCTTTCATTATTGTTTCAATACCAGTCGGACAACCAATAAGACCCATGTCAAAAATTTCAATTTAAAAAATTGTTTTCGGAAACAAAAATGAATTTTTCTAGGTTTAAGTTACAAAAATTATTTCTGTGCCCAAATACGCATGAATAAAACTTTCAAGCAAAATATACCTGCTAAATTTTGAGAAAAGGTTAAAACCTCATATTAGACACTCCTCGTATTAAAGTATGAAATTGTGTTGATATTTCAGTACCAGTTCAATTTCCTTCTATTCAAGGAATCTAAAATAAATAAAAAGATTATTTGTCTTTATTTGTTTTAGATTACTTGCTTCTATTCAGCTTTTAACATAATCCCATTTCCCATTTTGTTTTTTTATTCAACTAAAAACAGCTGTTTTATTTAGCAATTCAAAATAAATTGGTCCCCATGTTAATCTTATGGACAAAAAATGAACTTTGAGGGCTTCCCGTGGGCTTCAGAATTAAAATATAAAAAATCTAAAACCTTATTGCAAAACTACGTACTGAGACCATTCTTTTGACACCTTAAACTTTAAAATTGGTCCAGAAATAAGGGAGGAGTAGTGTTAACAAAAAAGGGGCATCACGTATTATATATAGAATAGATTCCCCAGTCCTGTCTAGACCCAGCATCTGTGTATCTATTCCAGTTATTATTTAAGTTTTTAGGCAGAGGCCCTTAGACAGTTCATCATAAGAATCATCACATAGGCCTAATCCTAGCTAATTTGGACCAAAAAGGACAACCACAAAATTTAAACACTATATCACAGTAATAAGTTGGAAAATAAGTGATGAACATTGATTGATCAAAGGCTGACAAGATGGAAATTAATTTGCAGTAAATTGTAATTTAAATTTTGTGAAACTAAGTAGACTAGAGATTGCTTTCTGGTCGAAATGCGACCGAAATTTCTGTTGGCCCAAGAAGTTTAAAAACATTTTATAACTAAAACATCTGTTCTTCCTGCTTTTCTAGCAGTTGTTTTTACAGAAGCGGTCTAATGATTCAATCAATTCTCCTTCCTTCATCCATAAGATTAACATTGGAACTTCTAAAGCCTGTGGGGCGTAGCCCTGGAGTACCATGTGATTGATGAGAATGAGAATGTGATTCTGCTCATCTACAGAACAACATCTTTCTAACGGTGTGCGCGGATTTCTCCTATCCTATGATGCACATGAGCTGAGAAAAAGGAGGAAATGAAACATGCTTATTGCCTATTAATATATAGATTACCATGGAACAAGGTATGATCACCAAGCACTCTGAAGTATGCAGCGCATTGCGCTGCACAGGTACCCCTAGTAAGTTAATAATCCACAATTCAATTTGCCGTACATTGAAGCGGCATTAAATGGGTTGTTTGTTGAGACGAGCGACGACGCGTCGCGTAGCCACTGATGCGGCAGCGAGTCGGTAATATTTAACACTCGCTTTGTGCTCGGTTAAATCCGAAACTAAAACTGTAACATGAACATGTTAAATGTACAACATTTAAGATCAACTCATAATCTGAAACTTTGCCGCTTCAAGTTTGTTCCTAGCTCATAAGTAAAAAAAAGGTTCTCGTTTAGTAACTTTTTTATGTCACGTTTTCATAAGTATTCGTTTCAACAATTATTATTATAATTTCCTAGTATAAAAAAATGCAAATATTTGTATACCGTTGGAATCAGTAGTTTATGCAGATTGCAAATATATATTGGTTCATTCTTATTTTTTTTGTGGTGTGCGGATTAAGCGTGCGAATAAAAACTAATCATTTAAGTCGTTCGTAATTTTGCCTGTCGTTTTTCTCCCAGGTTGCGGGTTACGACAACTGTGTGAGCATTCCAGGTATAGAGAGTTCTATGGGTAGGCCTACCACCCATAGTGGAAGTATCTTCCACCATGGGCCTACCATGCGGCAGCGTCGAGCATTAAGAGTCATCTTCAACCCTGTGCCAGTAGCCCATTGTTGCTCAGTCGGCAATGTTAACCATTCGGCTTTTGATGCAAAACATGGTATTTGATTCCCCTGTTTCGGACGCCGCTTTTCAACCGATTTTCTTTAATCTTGGTAAGTGTTTAGTTGAATAGTTATATTAGGTCCCTCATACCTCAAAATTTTGAAAATTTGACAAATATTACTCTCTGTGACGTCACAAAGTAACTCGATTTTCCTTAGTAATATTTCAAAATTTAGTAAAATTTTCGAAATTTCGAGGTATGAGGAGGGGAAAATGCACCACTGCGAGGCGAGGAAGGTCCTCAGAAGAAAAACCTCCGTACTTTATTGCACGTTGTTGTTGCCTTCAAATAAATAAAATCGCACTCATTCTACATTATTTTTAACCTATTTGTGGTACGCATTTAAATTTATTGTCGGTTTTTCACAGGGACTTATTTAAGTATTTGCCGCCTCTACGCAGCGAAGTTTTCCGCCCCCTCCCCCCAAACTTGCCAGCGCACTCCCCGTGCCACACAACCTCACATGCCGTGTAGGCCTAAGCTGATTTTGTAGAAAAGTAATAAGTAATTGCATTCTGAAATGCATCAACAAACATACTACATTTTGAGCAACTTTAAAGGTAGCATTCCTAAGCGACGACTCTAGCGACTCCAGTCGTACGGCTGTAGCCAATAGAAATATAAACATGTTTATAGGTCTATGCTGTAGCCGCGCGACTATGACTCATACTGCTTCGCATGTTTTAGCGACGGAAGCGGCTCTAGTGAGGCGGCTCGAGCCGTACGACTAAACTGCTTGCATGAGCAGTCTAGTCGTATCAGCCGCGACGACTGGAGCTATGTTTTTGTGCTATTCCTACATGCGAAGCAGTGTGAGTCATAGTCGCGCGGCTACAGCATGAAACTGTAAACTGTTTATATTTCTATGGGCTACAGCCGTACGACTGGAGTCGCTAGAGTCGTCGCTTAGGAATGCTACCTTAAGAGTGTATTTGTTGCGCCGTTTTCATTCAAAAAGTGAGTCCCATTGGATACATGCTGGAATGCGCAACATTGTTGTAACCAATCAGAAGTCATAATCGCGTTTTACAGCGCGAAAACGGTACATGAAAACGTTCATATACAAGGGCTCTTAACTCTTAACTATTGTTATTGAACATTAAATACACTGCTTGGAAAGACGTGTCAAGATAAGATGTTTTTGAAAAATAAAATATTTGTATTTACAAAACGAGTTTATTTATAAGAAACTAAATGAATAAAAACGAAAAAGTAAGTACTTTCATTTAAAATAATAATATGAAATGTGGTTTAGTTGGAGTTACTTCACACGTTTCTCCTTGATTTTAATCTAGCAAATGAATCAATAATTGTAGTTAAGTCCATTGAGAATTACTGTAAAGTCATACTTGGAGACAACCATTTAAATTAAACACTTTAACTCACAATTATGTGTTACAAGTTGGTATAAAACACAATTAAAGTATAGGCTACCACACACCACAATGTTTACATTGGCATTGGCGCCTGACGCTGCCACTGCCAACGAAGTAAGCATAGGAAAGTGGCGTACGGCGTACGAGGTAGACGGGAAGGTAGAGCGAAAGCCCACGCCCGCGACCGCGAGCACAGAAAAAGGAAAGGATTTTGTTTCCTTTTTCTGTGCAGCGAGCAACGACGCGACATTACCTTCGCCAGACCAATATGAAAAGGGCGGCACGGAAAACTCAGTACAGCCATGTAGTGAATAAATGATTTACTTTTAGTTTTTAAGGCTCCGGTCTACCTGAGCCCGAACGACGCGACTGAATGCCGCCTCGCGGCCGTAGCGCTAGGCGAGTTAGATGGCTGCAGAGGTTTACGGAATCGTGTTTTAAAATTAACTAATTATGATAGAGATTGATTCTTAAATTTTTCTAAAAGTATAAAGAAGGATCTCGTCTTCTCTGGCTTTAGAATTTTTTTATCAAATTTCTAATTTCAGCTATAACTATAATCTAAAATTACCAGTTTTTCTAGATTTTTAACTGGAGTTTTCCATTAGTTTTAATGAAACTACCAAAGTGAGATTAACAAAGTGTAACAAAGGAAATTTAGCACCGTAATTCTTCTTTGTATAACTAAGGTGTCCGTAATGGACACCTTAGTTATAGCTATAGACTGGATTTAGCAGAAGATAACAGTATTCTAAAAAAACCTTGCATTTTCATGGAAAAAAACAGTTGATTTCAGACAGCTATGACAGAAATTTGAAATTTTATTTAAAAACTCTAAAACCAGAGAACACGAGATCCTTCTTTCTACTTTAAGAAAAAGTTAAGAGTCCATCATTATCTTAATGATTTAATTTTAAAACATGATTCCCATAAACCTCTGCATCCATAAAACTCGCCTAGCGCTATGGCCGCGGCCATGGTGTAACTATCTTAGGTGTGTTCTTCAGACGGACGAGTTTGGGAGCGTTCTGCGCATCGGTGGCGATGGGTCGGGCGGGGTGGGGGCTGACGTCACCTTGGGATGAGAGCGTTTCACGCTCATATAGAACGTATGCCTCTTCACTGATAAACCGTGATTTAAAATAGTTAGAGTCGATAAAAAATTTTAAAATTTGGATATATTGTTAGCCATAAACATAGCATGCTTATGAGCAAAACTATTTGAGTCTATTTTAAAAATAAACTTACTTATACCATGAAATGTTTCAAACTTTGTGAAACGTAACATGAAAAAGTTAGTCGGCTACCAAATTGCGTTCTATTTGGTCAAGAATGTTCGACCTGTGGGAAAGTTTTAGAAGAAAAGTCAAATTTAATAAAATTAACAGCCTTAATCCACTGAAAGCAACATTTTCATTGCTAGGTTGAATTTAATCAGGCGAAATGGCGCGCGCGCAAGGCGGACACGGCAGTGATGTAGCCCGTAGCCTAACCATCACGAAGGTGCTACAAAAATACAAAGTTTGTAGATGGGATATTTAGTTGGTTTATTTACTCTATATTATAATATTTAAATCAAATCGATTACATAGTAAATAATAAATAATGATTCAAAATGATAAAATTACATAGTAAATAATAATAATTAATTTTATTCCGCTGACAATAATTTACATTATATGGGAATTTACATTTTATGAAAAATTTACATAAAGTCTTTTTATCTGTTTCACAATTTAAAAATTCACAATTCCGGATTTTTCACCAAGATAATTGTTAATTTATTTAATACTATAATAACTTTTTCAAGTCTTTTCAATTATTTTTTCATTTCTTTTTTCTTCTTTCTTCTTGCTTTCTTCTTTCTACATCAAGATCTAACATAACTCCATCTTACATAGGCCTACTACATAAAGAGATTATTTTATAAAACGTACAAATTATTAATGACTAATGAGTTTGAGTATATAACAGAAATTATTAATTTAATAATTACATACACAAAAAAGTAATCTATATATTTAAAACACAAAGTTAAAAAACCTTTGGACACTTCGTCTGTGACTTCTACTGGACCGATTTACATGCGGGTTGTACCAAAATAAACGTTTTCGGTTCTATATTAGCAGGTTTTATTTGTATTTCAAAAATATATACGTTAAATCTGTCAAAAATGAAAAATAAACTTTTCTTATGGAGATTTAACATGGGGAAAAAAGCCAACATTTTCAATCCTTTGGACAGTTCGTCTGAGACTTCTACTGGACCGATTTACATGCGGGTTGTACCAAAATAAACGTTTTCGGTTCTATATTAGCAGGTTTTATTCGTATTTCAAAAATATTTACGTTAAATCGGTCAAAAATTAAAAATAAACTTTTCTTATGGAGATTTAACATGGGGAAAAAAGCCAACATTTCCAATCCTTTGGACAGTTCGTCTGAGACTTCCACTGGACCAATTTACACGCAGTTTGTACCAAATAAAACGTAAACCTTTGTATATTAGCAGATTTTATTTACTTTAACGTTATCTTACTTCCTTAAATTAAAAATATCTACATTTTCAAACCTTTACAATTTATTTATTTTACACGCTTTTAATCAGCTGATTGTAAACACACGAGGTATTTTGTCTAAATACAGTGGATGAGCAAAAGCTCATGAAGGATTTGGTTTATTATGGCCAGTACCTAAAAACGTTTACAATTATTATGATGTATTGTCATTTATGAAAAGAAAGTTGCTTAATCATATAATTAACGTTATCTTACTCCCTTAAATTAAAAATGTCGACATTTTCAAACCTTAACAATTTATTTATTTTACAAGATTTCAATCAGCTGATTGTAAACACACGAGGTATTTTGTCTAAATACAGAGTGGATAAACAAAAGTTCATGAAGGATTTGGTTTATTATGGTCAGTACCTAAAAACGTTTACAATTATTATGACGTATTATCCTTTAAATGGAAAGAAAGTTGCTTAATTATGTAAAATAGCTGATTGCTTTAAAAATTAAGACTAAATTGCAAAGGTTTAGTTTAAATAAATTGCTCACATTTGTATTAAAAGAAACGGATGTATCGGAAATTCTTTGTGCAATCAATTTGTCGTTTGAAACGTTGTAATGCTTTACATTTACTTCGCTAAACAACTGTGGCGCAGTCGCTAGCGTGACTTACTTCAAATCCACCGACCCGGGTTCCAGACCGATCTCCACAAAAATATACTTTTTGTAATGTGTCCAATAACGGCGTCACTAATAAATGTTTTACTGATGGTACCGATATTTATTTTAAGCAAAATAGATACATTAAAATATTTATAGGCCTGTTCAAACTCTCAAAAAATGTATTTATTAAACTAACAAGTTTACAAATTGATAGTTTAGGCTTGCTTTTTTTATGTTTTTAACTAATATAACGCTTTGATTAGGCTACTAAGGTTTAGACCTATCTAAACAATTGATTTTTTTTATTTTTATAAAATACTAAAGAGTGTCTGTGTTACATAGTAAGGGTGCAGCATTATTGTTTTTAAGGAATATGCCTATAGGCCTACTTTGACAGACACTCCAACTAAAATTATGTAATTTTCTGTGAAATAAATTTGTATTCTTTAAATTTGGATAGTTATTGAAACTTGCACACTATTGCGATAATGAAATATTGCGATATGAAAGTGGTTTATGGTTTCTCTACGTTTTATCCTACCCTAATACACCAATATTTATTGAAGCCAACCATCATAAGTTACAACACTTTAGGCCTTTCCTAATTCTTGAAAAAAAAAACTGTTAAGAACAATTTATCCAATAGGCCTACATGTGGATATTGGTCTACTTATTTCTGATGTTGTTGAACCTAATAGAACGGTTTCCTTAGGCTAATTATAGGTTTGTGCCTACCTAACAATCAAATTCACATGTTTATAAAATACTAAAGAGTAGGGCCTATAAGTACAAGGATGCAACATTATTGGTTTACGGAATAGTCCTACTTTTCCGACGCTCCAACTAAAATCGTAGTATTTTCTGTAAAATATATTATTGTTCTTGGTATGGCAGTTCAAAGAAGTACATTTTATAGATTACCTTACATGTTTGTACTATTATAGCGTTTCATTTACCACTTATGGAGCTATATCCGTCGAGTATCGACGGGCAACAACTAGTGTATTTTTGTTGCATATATTTTTTAATTCATGTTAATTTTAGACCGGTTTCACAACAGTAAAAATTGTGCAAAAATCGAATTATATTGTCATTATATTAAAAATTATTGAAAAAAAGGGGATTCAAATATTTTTTGGTGTTTTTTTGGCTAATTTTGAGTGGTTTTATTACTAATGTGGCAATATAAAGGATTGTAACATTCGTTATGATCTTCTGCCGCCTATCCATTGCCACGACGCTCTCATACACCGCGGCGGCGTTGTTTCTCTTTGAAGTGAGCGGAAGCCGCCCGCAGTCAGAGTAGTTTTTTAGCGGTGCGGTAGCAATGTGAGATTCTCCTTACCGGTGATGTATAAAAATGCCATATTGTGCCGTTTACGGAAGGGAAAAACAAGGAAGCTTATCAAGAAATTAAAAAAGTATAGGAAAATGAGGGATAAAAAAAAGGTTTATGACTCTTTGAATTAACTTACTTGACATAATATTGTATTGTTTTAACTTACTAAAAATGTTTTATATACTTTAAACGATTGTAAAACTTATTATAGTAAAAAATCGTATATTATTCTGTAAGAATAGTGTATGATAAACTCAGTTTAAATTGTAATGTATGTGTTTAATTTAAGAGAACCTAGTTTAAAGTTCATCTTTTAAAAACTTACATTCTATACTTAAACAGGTTAAGTTACATGTATATCTTTTTCATTGGTCATATGATTATGGTATACATATATCTACAGTTAAGTTCATGATACCATACAAAATAATAACTTTTTAGTTATTTAATTTATTTGCGTAAAATGTTGTACCATTTGGCTCGATCGCTATCTTTCAAAAACGTCAAAATTGTATTACGCTTCACTGTCAATAAATTATTAGATTACACAGTTATTGTCCCTAAAAATAATTCATTTGTACCTTTCAATGTAAATCATAAACTTTTATTAACTTCCATAAACGTTTGTAGATCGTGGCCGTATCCGCTTCCCGCGCGCGCACCTTTTCGTCTGATATAATTCTGTCTAAGAATTGAAATATCGCTTTTATAGCGAGTTATAGCTGTTGATTATTATAAGTTTGGCTCTTCATTTAAAACTTTCCCGCAGGTTAAACATTCCTGACCAAATAATACGTAATTTAGTAGCCGATCATCAATTTAATATCTGGTTACAATGAGTACCAATTAAAAATTATTTTTTCCAGATCATCCGTGGTAATAATAACATTTTATTTTTATTCATTCGCTAACTCCATTCTTTGGCTACAATCGTGAAAAATTTCAAAATTTTAGGTTGACCCTAAGTAGCTCAAATCATTGTTTTATTGACGTCGCGCTATATTATGATATAGCGCCTCATCCCAAGGTGACGCCACGCCCGGCCGTGGATGCGCAGTAAGCACACCCAAGATAGTTACACCACGGCCGCGGCCACGAGGCGGCATTCGGGCTCACGTAGACCGAATCCTTAACGTTAAGGTGCTCTTGAATAATTTTATACTTAATGAAAGTATTTTAAATAGCCGAATTGTCGTTCTCAAAATTATTTGCTAAACTTTTTTTTAATTACTAAAGAAGGCATGCAACATAGCCTACTTTTAAACTGAATAGTCTTTAAGACTATAACTCAAATTTTTTAATTATTTCTTCCCCAAATTTTGCCGCCTTCTAAAATTTGCCGCCGTAGGCGCGCGCCTAGTCCGCCTATTCGGAAATATATCCCTGGTTTTTCAGGGGTGTCATGGTGCCGGAACGCGCCGGAACGCCGTTCCGGCACTAATTTTGGCCGGAAGTGGAGATTTAATAAAATTTGGTATAACAAATTTAATTGTAAATAAAGAAATATTTTCCAAGCAACAAAATTACAAGTTAACTAACGATACAGCGTTCACTGACTGCCGAGTCCACGGATAGGAATACATTACAATTTGAGGTCCAACACCAATTATGTTCTCTTTGGTAACAGCGCTCATAGCGGCTGATCAAGTACATTAGTTCTTATTTGGTAACAACTACATCAAACTACAGTAATATGAATGCCTTCCGCCAAAGACGCTATCATCAGTATGGACAGTTGTTTGATGAGAAGTGACGAGAACTGTATCAAATGCTGACTGAAAATATATGTCATAACCTCTAAAGAGACCTAGATTAGCTGATTGCATTCGGGAAATAATGCACGATCGCTTTGCACAGAGTAAGACCGCCCAAAAGCCGTTTGTTCATATGAATTTATGTAAATCATAAAAAAACTAGAAACATTCTAAATCTTTCAATATGTTTACAACACCCACATTGGCTTTTAGAATATGGGCAATGTTTTCGAAATAACTATATTTTACTTTTATTATGTATTTTTCTTCCAGAGGTTTTGATGTTATATAAACGTACTCTGTGGTGTTTCCTTTCTCGTTGTTCTTGTTGGATTGTTTATTACGCTTGCTATGTGTCTAGTCAGGCCTTCTAGCCTATTAATACATCGCCCTGGAAGTTTTATGAAATAGTATAGGATTTAAATAGTTAACCAAATGTAAAGCGTAAATAGTTTAGTTGTAAATAATTAATTGTAATCATGTAATCATAGTTAGAATCAGTGAAATTCTAACACTGGTGATACCGCTTCAATGATGGCATCTGCAGCTTCTACAACAGGCCTAGAAAACTGCGGCTACGTATACGCCTGCCAAAAATAGTTTTTGAGTTCGGCTTTGAATTTCTTTTTAATACAGTTAAAAATTAGCAGACAAATAAACTAAAAAACCTTGTCAAAAAGTAAAAACACTAAATTGGGCAATTTAACATAACATCACAACATAAACAATTCTGTAAGTGAAGTTTTGGGGGGGGAGGGGTAGCGGGGATTTGGGACGCCCTACCTCAAATCTGGGCCAGGTGTACCGTTCCGCCGCTGCAAAAATTGCCATGACACCACTGGGTTTTTTAATCGGCGATGAGTAAATTAACGTATACAATACTTAAAATCAACAGAAAGTTCGTAAAAAATATTCAGTGTCGTAAGTGATATTCAGTAAGTTACTTTTTATATAAGAATGGTATACAGAATCATGCCAAACTCATGTAAGTGTAAATGTAAATAAACGTTTATGAATAATGTCTAAAGTTTTTTTAACCGTTAAACCGTAAAGTTTTTTTTCCCGCTGATAATACAATAATCGTGTACTATTTTATTAAGTATGGGTTTTTTTCACGAACTGTTTCATATTGTTTATTCGCAATAAATCTATGCATATTTATTACGCGACATGGTTTGTTGTACAAGGAAATTCTCTCACGATTTCCAACCGATTTTAATGATTTTGGTGTCATTGGATAGAGCTCGGCGTGAAGTTGTTTTTAAAGTAAACTGGTTCATATAAATGCCCTACAATGCCTTAAAGTTCGTTATTTTTCCATTTGATTAACATTGGTAAGGAAATTGATTGATTTTCAAGTGTAAACACCGGACATCAGAGAAAGTGCTATCTAGTTACCTGTTGACACGAAAGAGGTTACCGTATATTAAACCACGGAGTATACGTGATTATCGAGTTGCATTAAGTAGGCCTATGCATGCGGAATATATTTCGAGGATAATCATGAGCGTTTCAAAAATTGTATAGAATTAACTGAGTGGTCTCAAAACAAAGGTTTTGGTACAAAGAGATTCGGGGAAAATAACGACGTGTCCAAAAAAACTATGAGGAAATTATTCATGTAATGTAAACGACCGTCAGGAGAAAAGGCATGGAGGTAAAAACACCACAATAACATCAATGTCTGTTTTGGTTTGATTTTAGAACGATAACCAGTAAATAGATTACGCCAACGAATTAAGACGATCTTTTAATTAATTATAGCCTACAATATTAAATGTTTGTGTCGCTGTTGACAAGATAACCTGCTATAGAAGTACCACTGTTTATTTAACTTATAGTTGACTCATCATATTCATATTTATGATTAGCTAATCAATAAAATTGAATAGATTTGAAAATTGAATAGTGTATCCATAGTGTAAACAGTGCTGAACTGTATTGAAAGAAGTTAATTTTGGCATTTTGGTGCTGGTTGCCGGACACGTTATCCATCGCGTTGTCATTATAATGGTTATATTAAACAATTATTCTCACTCAAATTATGATTCGATGATTTTTAGTTTTCACTTAATGTGGTAGATTGATTAACGAAGTGTACCTACGTAGGCCTAAAAAAATGTTTACCAGGAGTAGTGTGGGACTCCCCTAAAAAACGGGCTTACCCACTAAAAAACCTCCTCTACTCTTTAGGATTCTAACCTGGAATTGTTTATCACATTACGTCAGGCTAGGCCTAAATTTGGCTTACGCCCATGGGGCTCGCTCCTTATCCAGCCGTTCGGTCAAGGGATCTGGGCCACTTCGTGGTCCAAATCGGTTTTTCTTTTCCAGGAGGATGCCCCGGACGAACTGTGACAAACAATCCCAGTTGCCCTCATCCTCCATAATCTATTGGCAGACCGTGTCCACCGAGTTTTCTTGTGGCCTCCAGGCGGGACCTTTCCCAACGCGAACAGCGGAAGAAGGTGTGTTCCGTGTCATCGGGAACGCCCGGGCAGTAGATGCAATCCGGTGAACCGGTCTTGCCCATCCGGTTCAGGTACGACTTGAAATAGCCGTGACCTGTCAGGAACTGCGTGAGGTAGTAGTCCACCTCGCCATGCCGCCTTTCCACCCATGGTTGGACCTGCTCGATGAGTCGCGCAGTCCATCGTCCTCGGGTGTCGTGCTCCCAGCTGTGTTGCCACTGCTGGAAGGTTCGGGAGCGCTCTTCTGTTCTTGCCGTGTCCTTGCCGATCTCGCCTTGTCTCTGATAAATTGTTTTCCTCTCCCCTGCCAAGAGCTTGGCAGGGATGACTCCGGCGACCACCAGGACGGCAGGCTCGGACACTATCGGGTATGCGGAACACACCCGGAGCGCAGCTTGACGCTGAACCTGGGCGAGTCGCAACGTGTAGCACTCCTTATCTAGAGCGCCTGCCCACACCTTTGCCCCGTAAAGGAGCACGGACTGGACCGCGGGCATCAACAGACATCTTCTGCTGGATCGGGGACCCCCGACATTGGCCATCAGCCTACTAAGGTAAGTCACTACCTTAGAGGCCTTGTCCGCCGTACGGAAGATCTGATACCTCCAGCTTAACATGGTGTCCACCATAACCCCGAGGTACTTGGCAGCACGGGTTGATTGGACCCACCTACCTTCCCACTCGAAACGGGACGACGGCGTCGATCCTCTTCTTCGTGAGAATCACGATCTCCGTCTTACTGAGAGCAAGCGAGAGACCGTGATCGGACATCCATGTGTTGATCCGGCAAGACTCGGTTCAACTTCGGTTGGGCCAGCTCAACGTTGTGTGCAGCAATGAGAGCTGCGACGTCATCGGCATGGCATACCCAACCAAAGTGGTTTCCTCAGGCATCTCAGACCTCAGGAGGCTGTCATATGCAACGTTCCAGAGATCCGGGCCGAGTATTGAACCTTGCGCGGCACCAGAAGTGACTTCCATCGTCGCGTTCCGTCCCTCGTGTCATAAATCAGGCTTCGAGAGCGGAGATAATCCTCGATGACCCGCAAAAGATATGCAGGAATACATAAGGTGTTGCGAAGAGCATCCAACAAATCGACCCACCTCGCCGAGTTGAAGGCATTCTTGATATAAGCGTAACAAGAAGCACTTACTCGGCGGGAGAAATGATTGTGGCTCTCGGCTCTCTCCACAGCTCTATGTACTTCGGTGATAGCGTCGATCGTTGACCGTCCCTTTCTGAAGCCGTACTGACGGTGACATAAGTCCCCGGCAGCTTCCACGGCAGAAGTCAGGCGGGAACGGATCAGCTTCTCGAACAGCTTCCCAGCCGTGTCCAACATGCAGAGAGGCCTGTGGGACGACGGCAGCTCGGGATCCCCTTTGTCCTTGATGATCAGTACCAGCCTGGCGGTTTTCCAGGGAGCCGGAAACACCCCTTCTACCAAACAGGCGTTGTACATTCTCAACAACAAGTCAGCGTTAGTTGAAAATACTTTCTTTAAAGCCTCAATGGCAGAGGCGGATTTGGAAATTTGCCGCCCCTGGGCTATTAAAAAAGTGCCGCCCCGCAATGGCCTAACTTTTTATCCAGACTTATTGTCCCAATTTCCATGCTATTTCGACGAGTGTGGACAAAATAAGCCGAAATGGTGTTTATTAAGGAACTTAACATTTAACAACTAGAATTTAAAACTTTTGCGTTGCAATGCAATTACTACCAAAGTGTGACTCAAAGAGCATTACTGTTAGTGCATTTGGCTGGTTGCCTTTGACCATTTTGAGACACAATAAAAAGTGCCGTAGCCGACATCTGACAGTCGAAAACTAGCCTGTAGGTGCGTGCGTTAGTGAGTTCACGGCCGGTGGAATAGATCGGTGTGTGAGGTCCTTTTTGTTATTCTCCTCTTTATAAAATAAACTGTAATCACACAGATTGTTTACTTGAAGTAATAAGTTAATAGCAAAAAACAATGTGCAGTTATTTAGGCTAGGTTATATTAAATAAAATAATAAATTTAGATCTTAAATTTTATTTATGTGATCAAAAGCATATTTTTAAAAGAATTTTTAACCTTTATTTTTTATTTCTTCTTATATTCTTCAACAGAAAATGATTCAAATTTTTAATGAATAATATTTGTGTGTAAAATTCTACTAGGATCCAGGTAATCCACGAACATCATTTAAACAATAATTGTAGGGGGATGGGGAGTAGAAGAAGTGTTTTAACTCATGAAATAATGCATTGTATACAAAATCATTGATTGTGCTTCTGATCGGCATGAACCCGGGGCGGACCAATAGGTCTATTATAAGGAATAGGTATATTTTATATTCCTTTTGGGTCAGACGAAGGTCCTGAGGACTGTGCAGTCTGAGGCGAAGGCAGCTCATGACCAACGCAGCGCGGTGGTCGGTGACCGGCGTCGTTGTATAGCAACGGATTGGGTGCCTGTGCGGTGGTGTTCTGCGCCTGTCACTAAATTTTCTGTCACCGATTGGTCGAGTGCCTTGTCACCGATATATCGGTGACAGAGCAATATCGGTAACTTTGTCACCGAAACAAAAATATCGAACATCTCTAACCCTGAATACAATGCGGTGGTGCAGCTCGGCGGTGGTATGTAGCCTATGAACGGGGAGTGGGAGGGGGCGGCGAGGTGGCGGATGGCTCCTTCTCGCTGATGGGCGCACGGGTCGCTACCGTGACAAATCAACGTATGACGCCTTGCTCTAAAATATTAGGATTTCGCTTAGAAAAAGTCACTTTCAATACTAAAATTTTCTGTATAATTCTCACAAAAATTTTCCGCCGCAAAAAATTGAGTTTTTTTAATTATAAAAATTGCCTTTTTTTCTAATTTGCCGCCCTCTGAATTCTGCCGCCCTGGGCTATAGCCCATTTAGCCCATATGTAAATACACCCCTGCTCAATGGGAATCCCGTCCGGGCCAAGAGCCTTGTTGCTCTTCAGGGAGAGAACGGAGGTTTCCATCTCCTCGATAGTGAAAAGTGGAATGTCCTCTACCCGTCCGAAGTCAACCGGCGGTCGCTGTGGATGTTCAGGAAACAATGCAGGGATGATCTTCCCCATGGTGGCGCCCTCCATGATGGAAGGTGGAGAGCGGGCGCCGAGTTTCTGTGTTACAAGTTTGTAACCCAGGCCCCACGGGTCGGAGTCAACGTCGTCACGAAGTCTCCTCCAGCTATTCGCCTTGCTCCTGTTGATCGCCTGGCGGAGAGATTTTCTCGCAGCTTTATAGGCCTCAGACTTACGAACTCTGTCTGCGGGAATTCTCGCTCTTGTGGCGGCTCGTCTAGTTCATGTTCTTCTGAGTTCTGCAATCTCTTCAGTCCAACAGTAAACGGGTTGTTTGTCGCGTCGGGGTTTCCTTCGCGGCATAGACTGGTCGCAGGCCGAGACGATCAGTTCCATCGTGGATGTTACTAGTGCCTCGGCCCCAGCCTCACCAGGATTCCCCTGCGCTCCCCGAGAGATGACTTCGGTGAACTTGACCACGTCCAGTTTGTTGGTGTTCCACCGGCGTGGCCCTTCCCGAGATGCGGAAACTCGACGATTTGCCTGATCATGCAGGTCAATGTATTGGTGTAGTCCTCCGCACAACCTTCCAGCTAGAGATCCTACTTAATATTAATACCATTTGAATTTTTATTATAAATAACGCCATTTGCCATTTAAATTCGTGTAATCATACCTACCACATGTATTATAGATGAAAAATTGTGTTTCTTACGACATCATGAGTACAGATTAATCCAAATTTTTGTCAGGATATCGAAACAGAGATTACAATAGATTTACTTTTGCTCACAACATAGGCCTACATAAAGGCCTTGTGGCTAAGATCCAAGGTTTTTCTTGTGGGCACTATAGGTTTCATAGAGATTTACATTACCAGTATATTTTATTGTGTTTAGGGGCTAGTGAGCGGAGCAAACGAGCTCATTCTTAGTTGTGATTAAAGAAGCGGAGCGAACGAGCTCACTCATCGTTTGATAAGATAAAGCTATAGGCCTTCTAATAGTATAAAGACAGGAAGCCAATGATATCAAGTAACATAGATATTTTCGACGATAAAAAATACACAGTAACGCCATGTGTTTTTGTTAGTGTATTTTGAAAACGATTTCACAGATACTCATTGTAAAAATCATGCTAAAATTATGCAATAGTAATCGCGTAATGTTTCATGTAGGTATAGTGAATGTTCGTAAATTGGTTAATATTTAATTACCAGCAATTTTCGCACATTTAAATTACATTTAAAAATCTTCTTGATTAAAAATCGTCAGAATTATAACCCTCTCGTTTGACAACCTGACTAAATACAAGTAACACAATTAAAAGTACCTTGTTGCTCGATATCGAGCAATTTAGTTTGGGTAGATTTCACTGTATACGATTTTTAATCAGTTCGTTAACCAGCAGTGGATTTCCCAAAGTTTAAATCAGAACCTCTTTATTGGTTTGAATAGACAGCTGCCCCCCTGGTGTACTGTGTTTACTTGTACAGCTGGTAAACTTGAATCCCTCATCAATGTTAATCAAATGGGAAAATTTAGAACTTTAAGGGCTTCTAGGGCCCTTCCATTTGGATAGATATTTACCAATTTACAACTTCTCGCCGAGCTCTATCCAATGACACTAAATAATTAAAACCTGTTTAAAACTCTGGGAAGAGTTCCTTGTACAAAAAACCATGTCGCGTATTAAATATGTATAGATAGATTTAGAACTCTGCGAGAACTTACAACTATCAGTAATACGAAACAACTCAATATTCAACAAAACTAGCAAAAATTGCGAAGAAAATGCGCAAGAAAGCAACGTGAGAACGGGTTGGGTTCGGGTGGAAAGGCGGCACGGCGGCACACAGAGACACCCCTACCCTGTGCAGGCGCGCATCAAAGAAGCCGCCTTTTGGAGCCGCGCCGCCAATCCTGGTCTCCCATTGGTCGAGCCCCCTCCTTCTGCTCTTTCCCACCGATTTCGGCCAGAAAGTCTCCCGCAGCCGTACAATCAACACCTCAGGAGCTGTGGTACGTTGAGTTATATCATTTTTTAGAGTTTTAGTAAGATGTTTTATCTGTGTAATTGCATGGTTTTACGAGTGTTGAAATATGTTTTAAATAATCAATTAGTTTTTATTGTTTTTCATAATTAGTAACGCATCTGTTCATTTATTCACCTAAAATCTGATGTTGTATTCCTTAACATTATAATTTTAAAATCTGTTTTTGATTATTGACGTTTAATCGCTGTTATCGTTATCATTCTGAGGGGGGGGGGGGTATTAGCGTCTGTGCTTTGAAGTTAACCAGTCGTTTGTTTTAAAATAAACGGTATCAGATAAATGACTTAATTTTTTTACCACCATGACAAAATTTTATATTTAATGCTAAATAATAATGTCGTGGTAGTCTGTAGTTTTGGGGGACGATCAGCCGCGGTGAGTTTGCGCCAGCGACCAAGGAATACTATAGTATTCCTTGGTCGCTGGTTTGCGCCGCTGTGACTTCTTGCAAGGTGCTTGGTTTACCGTTAAACATAAAATTTAACGTAGAGTAATAATTTTAGTTACTGAAGTGTTTTTAACTTTCTGAGCTTGTTATATTGGGAGAATAATTTAAAGTGGTTAAATAAAAAAATTGTTGTACACTCGCAACTTTAAGATGTTTAACTTTAAATTTGCGTGTACATAAGTTTTAATCTTTTGTCCTAAACTACTTACTTTTTAACAATGACGTACAATTTTTGGGCTATTAAGTTCAATTATTGAAATCTACTTTTAGGGTCTACTATAATTCTCACAGTAAACTTATTTCGTCTAGAGCTGAAATTTCGGTATGGGATTAATTCGCCTTTGAAACCTGACATAAAACTTATAAAAAAAACATAAAATAAAAAAATATCGTATTCATTGTGACCCTGGATTGGAATATATTATAATGAAATAAAATTACCTTATCCAATCACTGGTTATCAAAAGACAACCAAAAAAACAACTGGTTGTCTTTTGATAACCAGTGATTGGATAAGGTAATTTTATTTCATTACAAAAAATATGTTTTATTTGGTTATATTTCAATTGAATTGATGGTGAAATTACCGTATGTCATTTTGAAGACCAACAGGCGGCAAGGAAAATCCCCCAAAAACTCTATTCAAAATTATTTCCACAGGAGAATTGTTCCACGAGAAAAATGTATAACGCCTGCGCAAGAAGGGCAGGCTACCCGCGCTTCACCGAGTGCAATGCGACATAAGCGGCGCGTAGCGGCGTCTGCGGAACTAACGCCCCCCCCCCCCAATATTAAGCTCACCGCTGCACAAGTTAGCTCCATATTAGCGAATTTTCTTGTTGATGGGGATGGTGTAATTTAATTTGGTCCTTAATCTTTACAAGTACATGGGGCTTGAGTATTCGCTCTGTGTCAAGTCCATAACAGGTTGTTTCTTTTCAAGGCAAGCTCGTTCGCTTCTCTCACTTGTCTACTCGATTTTGAATTTTGTGTGCCAAGGGGACTGCACTCTGATATAAATTTGCTCAATCCCATTATGAAACTCTAACACTTTGGCTTTACGTCTGATCAGCTGAATTTACAATATTATATTTGTTACCTAAAAATATATATTTATTTTTTATAAATTGTATTAAAAATGCATAATAGTATATTTCATCATACCATTGCGATAATCGTTGTTTTCGGAACGGTCAGCTGTGATCGAAACTAGTTGATTTCCGGTGGGTTGGATAAACGTGTTGGTAAACAAAGTTTTCGGGACTAGTCCTCGAAACAGTGGTTTTCGGGACTAGGCCGGAAAAAAACTTCCAATGTTTGACACCACTAGCGCTGCTATTCTACTTACAGTAACGTAAACCTCGTTGACTCCAATATATAAATGTCAAACAGCTGATTGTTTAGTTGTAAATAGTTCAAATACAAGATAAACAAATAACAACGTAAGAGGGGATATATAGTTTAAAATTTATAGATTTTTATCCAAACTGTATATTTATTAAAGGTGGTATGATGAAAAGTACTGTTCGTTACTCGTCCGAAAGTGGTATATCGGTGCTCGATCGAATTCAAGTACTCGGCTTCGCCTCGTACTTGAATTCGATCGAGCACCGATATACCATACCACTTTTGGACGAGTTACGAACAGTACTTTTCATCATACCACCTTTAATAAATATACAGTTTGGATAAAAATTAATAAATTTTAACCTATATACCCCTCTTACGTTGTTATTTGTTTATCTTGTATTTGAACTATTTACAACTAAACAATCAGCTGTTTGACATTTATATATTGGAGTCAATGAGGTTTAAGTTACTGTAAGCAGAATAGCAGCGCTAGTGGTGTCAAACATTGGAAGTTTTTTTCCGGCCTAGTCCCGAAAACCACTGTTTCGAGGTCCAGTCCCGAAAACTTTGTTTACCAACACGTTTATCCAACCCACCGGGAATCAACTAGTTTCGATGACAGCTAACCGTTCCGAAAACAACGTTTATCGCAATGGTATGATGAAAATGTTTTATTCTTATAGTTTGTTTATACAGCCATAACAATCAGAAGATATAAATTACGATAAACTTTTTACTACAGTATAGTGAAGTTCAATAAATCATTAGGTAGTTCTAATTCCTGCAATGATAAACCACATGTACGTATACTGAGTAAATTATTTGTTTTGATTTTTAACTTGAAGACCAATGTTTAAAATTTAAGAATTTAAATTTAATTTCAACAAAATACGATTTTTTCTAGCATATAGACTTGTGTACATATTATTTGTATAAAAAATAAATATTTTGCAATGTTTGAAGAAAATTATTAGAGCCATATACAAGACCCTTGTGTATACATACATACATGATACATACGTACAAATATACCTTACTAGTATTAGAGTATAGGATAGGATTACTCTATTAGAGTATCAGATGGATAAATCACAAAAGTTTAAAGAAAATCGTGGCGTTAGAGTTGTTTTTTTTAGAAAATCAAATTTTTTCATGGTTTTAAAGGATTTTTGGGGGTCAATACCCAAATGGAAAAAATAAGGGTTCTTACTGAAGAGTTTGCCAATGAAATGGTAGCACCGTATTTATAAACTAGGATTTATAAACTATGCATTTATCACGGTGTCTGAAGATCAAACCTTGCTTGGTGGTAATTAACTTATTGTTAATTTGCATAAAACTTTAAAATAAAACCACTGCGCCAATAAACTTACACCTCTTGTAAGTGTTAAGTGTATGACCAATCAATCTCTATCACAAATTCTCAAAATTCCTCTAAAACAAAAACACAATTGTTGTTGATTTAAACTTTTACACGTTTGTGTGTCAAACTGACAGCAATAAAAAATGCAGTTCTACTATTTAGTTCAACCATATAAAAACCACATTTAACGTTTCATAGTATTTACCAAATTAACCCAATGCCATGAGTGTTTTACACCGAATACTGGATATTGTTTTTTGCGCTCGGTAAGGTTGTGACCAATGCGAATCATATTCAGGTAGTTTCTGCAATGTTCACTTAACTGCGCAGGAAAAATAGTCACTCTATTCCTTTAGCCCTCTTTTAAAAGTTATTAGTAAATGTACTGCATTCTGTTGTATACATGTTTAAATTTCAACTTATTAAACATCTAGTTATGTTACTATAAAAATGTAACTTATTGGCCTTAAGAAGAACATTTAAACTTATAAGGCCACTGGAGCATAGCCCTAAAGGCTTGTTGTCCCTGAAGCGACCCTAGCAATAGTCGCTCTGAGCGATAGTCGCTGAGGGACAGTCGCTCCAGCACTGATAGCGTTGTTTTAAATGGGATCATTGTCCTTGACACGACTGCGAATGGCGCGGCTAGCGACTATCGCTGGCGACTGTAGCAAGTCTGTAGCGAGTCTGGTCTGAGGGCAGGCTCAGTCGCAGTCGCGGTCACTCAGTCGAGCGATTGGTGTAAATTTTTCACATGTTTAGTTGTTATTCGTAATTAAAGAACACGGAACTACAATGGAGATGAAAAGCTTCTAGAAGCCACTTTTATATTAACTTGTGTACTTTTTGCTCAAAAGCGACAAATTTAAATTTAAATATGGCAAATAATTGCTAAATTTATTGCGTTTAGTTTTCCGACCAATCCAATGATGATCAATTCACCCAAAACTACACTTATTTACAGCTGTACATTAAGAGATGTTGAATGCTCAACAGATCCCAATAATAATATTCTAATGGTAAAATTTCAAATTAAAACTTTAAATAGTGCCTCTATTTTTCGATTCTCATATTTTTTTTCAAGACAACCTCAGACAAATCCATTAAACAAAACTAAAAGTTCGGTTGAGAATTGTTGAAGGAATTCCCATTACAAAAAAAAAAAAAAACCTTTTGCGTTTTAAATAAGTAGTAGTCTATAGATATCTTAAAAATAGCCTCCTTGTCTAGTTGAAAAATATATCATGAGTACCAACTCGTGGTGCGAATAATATTCCCATATCGTCTCTTCATCGACTTCTTCAACTGAAATGTATTTTTTTTTTTTACTTTTTGGTACATTTAAAAATCGCAATTCAGCGAAACAAATGCACTGGAATCGCTCCTATAAAAATCGCTTCAGGGGCAACTACGTGATAGCGACTATTGGAGAACGACTATCGCTCAGCAACTATCGCTCCGCTACTATCACAAGAGTCGCTCCTTGGACAACGCACCTTGAAGAATATGAAAGAACGTCATTAGGGCTATCTTTCTCCTAGGTCTAGTAACTCCTAGTAATTTTTTTTTATAGAAAAAAGTATGAATATATTTTTTATTCTAAAAATAACACAAACCGTGGCACTATACTTGTGAAAATTTGTAAGCTACTTACTTACTATTGCGTTGGATTTTGTTTGTTGTACCAGAATATGTACACAGAATATTTTGGTGGAATTTACATGTTTAAGGCTAATTTAAATAATTCAAAGATTTTTGGTTCTGTTAATATTAGTCATTTTAAAATTTTAAGGAAAATTGTGTTTCTAAAATTGTTTTTCAGTTAAATTGCCTTTATGTCATTGGTAAATTGTCCCTGTATGTTTTAATACAAGTATTAGGGGACCGAGCTTAAGCTCGGTAAAATTATTACTTTCGTTTTCACACAAAGCTCGTTCGCTCCGCTCACTCGCCCTCTTCCATTTTAAAGACGTTAAAATTTTCTTAAACTACAGGTTAAAGATGTAACACATTGGTTAATATCTGTAGTTATCAGCTGATTTTTGTTCAATTAATAAAATCTCCATAAGTATAACATGGAAACTTTGAAGTGCTCTAGAGCGAAAACGGGATTTTTCAGAGCTATGGGACCAGCTCCAATTGATTTCTGATGGTCAAAACCCCCATATTCAATCAAAAAATCAAAATTCCTTGGAGCAAAAAATAACTTTGCCCGGACAAACGGAGCTTGTTTTAGAGTATAAGATAAGATAAGAGTACCAGGGGGACCGAGCTTAAGCTCGGTAAAATTATTACTTTCGTTTCTCACATGAAGCTCGTTTGCTCCGCTCATTCGCCAGGCGGAAGGTTTGCTGCACATTGGTATGATTTTCCTAAAACCACAGGTTAAAGATGTAACACATTGGTTAATTTTATCTACAGTTATCAGCTGATTTTTGTTCAATTAATAAAATCTCCATAAGGATAACATGGAAACTTTGAAGGGCTCTAGCGCGAAAACCGGATTTTTCCTAGCTATGAGACCAGCTCCAATCGATTTCTGGTGGCCAAAACCCCCATATTCAATCAAAAAATCAAAAATCCTTGGAGCGAAAAAAAACTTTGCCCGGACAAATGGAGCTTGTTTTAGAGTATAAGATAAGAGTACCAGGGGGACCGAGCTTAAGCTCGGTAAAATTATTACTTTCGTTTCTCACACAAAGCTCGTTCGCTCCGCTCACTCGCCAGGCGGAAGGTTTGCTGCACATTGGTATGATTTTCCTAAAACCACAGGTTAAAGATGTAACACATTGGTTTATTTTATCTACAGTTATCAGCTGATTTTTGTTCAGTTAAAAAATTTCCATAAGGATAACATGGGATCTTTGAAGGGCTCTAGCGCGAAAACCGGATTTTTCCCAGCTATGGGACCAGCTCCAATCGATTTCTGGTGGCCAAAACCCCCATATTCCAAAATTTGAAGGAAATCGTCGGAGCCGTTTTTGAGATAATTGTGCAAGCAAGCAAGCAAGCAAACAAGCAAACATTGCTCGTATAAGAGTATAGGATATTATGAATAAAATGGTGTACTTCACAATGTCCTTTACATTTCATTGCTGTGTTCTTGGCATTTTGCAGGTCTTCTTCGGCTGTCAACTGTTTACGGTGTTACGTTTGGCAACGATGGGATCGTCCTGCCTCCCCTTTTCTGCGCCTTGCAACTGGTTTCTCTCCAATAGAGAGGTACAGTACGTTCTTTGGCTCACATGATAGTACATACAGTTGACTCTTGCCACCTCTTGAACAAACCTGTCTATAAGTGGAATTAAAAACCTTACTTACCAGGTCAAAGATATACAAAAATTTATATTCTTAATTCAATAAAGAATTTTATCTGTTATATCCCTTTTTCTCTCGACCTATTTAACCAATTTTTAAGATTGAGGTGCCATTTTAAGTCTTATGATCTAGTGTTTGTGCAAATGGTGAATAAAAAGGTCATTTTGTTTCAGGCTTTCATCCCCTAGCCTTTGATTTATTTATAAAGGGTGCTTTAAAATGTTGACAAACTTTCATTATATAGATATAGGCCTACTAGCTGTTGCCCGTCACGGCTTTGCATGTGATTGAATTTAATTTACACGTAATAAAATCTCTTTAAACAGCTAAAAAATCTTCATTCTCAAGAATTACATTAAAACATTGAAGAATTGTAAGCAGAGCATTGAATTTTGCCAAACCTTTTCTTAGTAAGCACCTATGAGCAAATAGGAGCGACTATGTCAAATTTCAACTCTATACTCTTATTGTAATTTTGAAGTCCTGTATGGGGGCTCTAAAGAACTTCAAAAACTATGTTTACAAAACCATTTCTTAGTGAGGACATAATGAGTAAAGATGAACATCCACATCACATTTCAACCCCGTAGGTCCTAGAGTAATTTTGACGTCCAGTGGGGCAGAGCCCTAAAGAAATTCAAAACCTATATTTTGTAAAACCATTAGTTAGTGACTACATATAAGTAAAGAGGGCACGTCAAATTTCAATCCTGTAGGCTCTCAAAAGAATATTTGAAGTGCAGTGGGGCACTTCAATGGACTTCTAAACCTATATTTTGTTAAACTGTTTCTTAGTGAGTACATGAGTAAAGAGGAACGTCTATGTCAAATCTCAACCCCATATGCCCTAGAGTAAATTTGAAGTCAAGTGTGGGGCGGAGCCTTAAAGGACTTCAAAACCTTATTTTGTAAAACCGTTTATTAGTGAGTATGCTACATATGAGTAAAGATGAACGGCCACGTCAAATTTAAACCCCTGATGGCCTAGAGAAATTTTAAAGTCCAGTGGGGCGGAACCCTAAGGGACTTCAAAACTATATTTGCAAAACTGTTTCTTAAAGAGTACATATGAATAAAGAGGTCCATATCAAATTTCAACCCCGTACTTCCAAAAGTACAGAGTAGATTTGAAGTCCAATGGGGCAGAGCCCTAAAGGACTTCAAAACCTATATTTTGTAAAATCATTCATTATTGAGTACCGTACATATATAAGTAAAGAGGAACATCCAAGTAGAATTTCAACGCCGCAGGCACAATAGTAATCTTGAAGTCCTGTGGGGCGGAGCCCTAAGAAAAATATATTAGCAAAAGTGTTTCTTAGTAAATACTTATGAGTAAATTTTAACGTCCACACCAAATTTCAACAACATACCGTATGCAATAGAGTAATTTTGAAGTTCAGTGGGGCGGAGCTCTAAAGGACTTCAAAACCTATATTTTGTTAAATCATTTTTTAACACGTTCGCTACCACAATGTTAAAAAAAAATCGTAACCACAGCCCGCCGCCGCAATTTTGCGGCGGGCGAGTTCTACTGAGAGCCCACCGCCGCATATCTGCGGCGGCTGGGCTCATTAAAATAGACTGCCGCCGCATATCTGCGTCGATGGTTCCTTGATACTAAATACAAAATTTCTTCAGTGCGGTCTATTTTAATGGTCAGACAGTTTAGGCGCGGTCTACGGGATAGTCCGCCGCATATGTGCGGCGCTTGGTCTGTGGCTAAAACGATCACTGATGTCACTAAAATGTTTTAGATACATTTTTATTTAATGTATTTTTGAAAGTAACATTTTTTAACGTATTTGATATACCTTTGAGAGATCAAATCTCTTATATGACAAATTGAAAAAAGTTTATTGTGTAAGAAAAAGGTATAAACATTTGCATTTTGTAAACTTGTAAAACATCATAATTATACTACGTAAATGAATTGTAAACAACTCTTTTTGTAAACTAAATATTTCAATACAATGTTTTTATGTATAAGCCGTATTTTATTTTTCGCTTTTCAAAGGTTATGACTAAAAATAAAGTTATATTAGTGCCGACGCTAACATGCGTCACTTACTCTGACCATGCGCCGTAAATGTGCGGCGCTCAAAAAATTACCAAAAATGAAGAGAAAATTGTATATATTTTTTATTTAATGAAATTAAGATATTTTGAAGTGTGAAAACTAATTTTGGACGGTTTCTATTCGTGGTCTGTGGCATAAGTCACAACCACTAGGGCCGGTCTACAGGGAAGTCCATGATTATTTTGGTGGGCTGTGGGATTGGCCGGACCGCCGCATATATGCGGCGGCTGGTAGCGAACGTGTTAATGAGTACATATATAAGTAAAGAGGATCATCCATTTAGATAGAATTTCAACCCTACAGGCTTAGTAGCAATCTGTGGGTCCTGTGGGGCGGAGCCCTAAATGACATAAAAAACTATATTTGTAAAACCGTTTCTTCGTGAATACATATGAGTAAAGAGGAATGTCCACGTTAAATTTTAACACCGTATGCCCTAGTGTAATCTTGAAGTCCAGAAGGGCGGTGCCCTAAAGGACTTCAAAAACTATATTTGCAAAACCGTTTCTTAGTGAATACCTATGATCAAAAAGGAAGGTGCTTTCCAAGAGCGTTTCTTAGTGAGCACCGATGTGCGAAGTGATCTCCCATTCAAAAAGTTCCAAATAATTCCTTTAGGTCATCTGGTTTTTTTAGATTCCTTTTTCCCTAGATTCATATAAAAAATTGGCCATATGAATAACATTGGGGGCGCTTTTTACCACCAATCAAGAGGCTATTAACCACCTTTTGAGGGCACTCTTTACTGGGGATCAGGGGACACTCTTTGCCGCAGAGCAAGGGCGCATTTTACTGCCGATTAGGGTTGCTCTTTACTGCAGATCAGGGGCGCTCGTCACCGCCTCGATGGCGCCCCTCGAGCCTTGGCGCCCTAGGAGTTCACCTAGTTTGGCTATATGGTAGAGTCAGCCCTGGATTTGGCAACAATGTATCAACTATCATTGGACTACAACCATGTTTGTATGCATTTTGTTATAATACATACAAATTTAAGCTGAATAGAAAAATATGTGTTCTGGATTCTGTTCTTGAAGGTATTTGCTTCAAGATTCCTGATTTCTACCAGTAGGTTATTAAACAGCCTATACCCCAACACTGGATAACTGTCCTTGATCTTATTCAGCCTACACACTTTGTACAACTAAATCTACAGTTCTATTGAACCCATTTTAGTAATTATTGGGTCCTTGGAAACCTTATTGGTGTAAATGTGCAAATCATTTATGAAATTTTGATTTTTTTTTAACAATTTATGGTGCAGAAGTAAAAACACATGTTTTCTGTAAATAATCTACATATTTAATACACGACATGGTTTTTTGTACAAGGAACTCCTCCCACAGTTTTCAATTGATTTTAATGTTTTTGGTGCCATTGGTTAGAGCTCGGTGTTAAGTTGTTTCTAAAGTAAATTGGTAAATATTCATTTAAAAGGAAGGGCCCTACAAGCCTTTTAAGTTTGTAATTTCCCAATTTGATTAACATTGGTAAGGAAATTGATTGATTTTTGATTGAAGTTAACAGTTGTAAAGTGTAAACACCAGACATCAGCGAAAGTACTATCTACCTGTTCACACAAAAGAGGTTATGTTAAATCTAGGTGCATGTCGCTGGCCCGGTCATGTCGGAAAATTAAAAAAAAAAAAATGTATACCACGAATTAGTATATTATTATATATAGTATATATAGTAAGAATAAAACCACTAATACCCCCGTCGCAGCAGACCTGCGTACTCAGCGAATTTCCAATGGAATTTCAGATTATTTACTTTCCCCATAAAACACCATAGGATCGATTATCTAGGTTTTCTGCCATTGGGTGTTGTTACAAAATCTAAGTTTATCAATAATTGGTGAATGTAAACACAAAATTGTATCAAACTCTGGCAATTTTTTTATTTTCCCCATAAACCCCATGGGGGTGAGTATGTAGGTTTGCCGCCATATGGGTTTTGTAAGCAAGTATAAGTTAAACCTTATATAGATAATGTACATACGAAATTTGATTAAGTTATGTCAATAAATAAGCAAGATAGAGGGTTTTCTTGATTTCCCATAAGAATAACATGGAAAACACATTTTTGGATTTGCCCCGTAACCAGTTATGTTATGATAAAAATTCAAAATACCAAATTGTTTGTTTTTTTAAGCTCTTTTAAATGGTTTCAGTTAAAATTGATGAATTTTAAAAATTAAGGTCCAAAAATGCCAAAAACCCATTTTTGACCCCTTTGAAACCCCATAAAACCCCGTTCCCATAACCCGACAATGCTGGTTCGCGAACTCATGAAAATAGACCTGGTCTTACACCTCCATACCAAATTTCATCAAAATCGGAGGTCCCCTTCAAAAGTTATCAGTACCACGGACACATATATATATAGATATATATATAGATATATATATAGATATATATATACATATATATGAAAATGAACGAATGGTGTTTTTGGCTTCTGGGGACCTCAAAATGAAAAAGTAAAGTGGTCCCGGGCTTAGGTCTTACCATGGCTACTACCGTAATAGCGTATTCCCTATAGGGAAATTCGCTAAAAAGGGTACTAATGTTTCATTTTTTTAGTAAAATAGTATATTATTAGGATATATTAGTATACTAGTTTACATAATTAGTATACCAACCACTTAAGAATTAGAGACAAAGACATTTTTCCAGGCCAGCGACATGCCTGGTATACCATCATGAACCCGCCAATAATTAAAAAAAACCAATATGGCGGAGGCATGTCGCTGGCCTGGTCATGTGTCCAAATCACTCAAAACCGGTGAAAAACGATAGCTTATAATTAGTATATATTAGTATACCACATTTCATAATTGGTATACCATCTGGGATGCCCCAACAATTAAAAAATCAATATGGCGGAGGCATGTCGCTGGCTCGGTCATGTGTCCAAATCACTCAAAACCAGTGTCAAACGATAGCTTATAATTAGTATATATTAGTGTACTACATTTCATAATTGGTATACCATCTGGGACCCGCCAATAATTAAAAAAAAAAACAATATGGTGGAGGCATTTCGTTCGCCCGGTTTTGTGTTCACATTTTAAATAACCAAAATCGGTAAAGTACAATGTTTAAGTACAATGCATTACGTAATTGTAATATTGTACATCTTGTCTTCCCTTTTAATACTCTTAAGCCATTATAACATAAATCATTTTAGTTTACTTATTTTTCATTTTTATTTCTTAGTTATAAGTTAAGGTTTATTTCGAAACAAGAATTGACTTTATGCCAAACCAATTTGAACTATGAGGAATTAATATTGAACATGTTGAGCTGATTGTAAAAATAAATGTTAATGTTTATTCATTCTCGGTTTTCTTTCATTTTTTTACCTATAATAGTTAATAAAGTGAAAATAAATCTTAACAGAAATTGTATACAATTGTTTATAAGAAGTTTATACTTTGCAAAGTGAAAAATTATTTCATTGAAAGTTCATTATAGAATTTACCATATGTATGATTATATCATACATATGGTAAAACCAATTTAGGATTTGGAATATCTCAATAAAGCTTAAAATTTAATGTTACTTTTTTATTTAAGAAGTAAAACATTTATATTAGCATAGTAAAAATATTCAGTTGATTTAATAATGATGGGATATTTTCGGCAACTAACAACTGATTGGGGATGTAAGAGAAGTATTAAGTTATTAATGGTGCCGTTAAAGTATGTGCCACATGGTATACCGTACTAACTATGGAATGTGGTATACTAATTATAAGCTAACGTTTGACACCGGTTTTGAGTGATTTGGACACATGACCGGGCCAGCGACATACCTCCGCCATAATGGTTTTTTAATTGTTGGGGTGTCCCAGATGGTATACTAATTATGAAATGTAGTATACTAATTATAAGCTAACGTTTGACACCGGTTTTGAGCGATTTGGACACATGACCGGGCTAGCATGTTGCTGGCCCAGAAAAATGTCTTTGTCTCTGGTTGGTATGCAAATTATGTAAACTAGTATACTTATATATACTAATAATATACTAATTCATGGTATAAACTTTTTGTTGACCGGGCCAGCCACATGAACCTGTTAAATCTCGGAGTGTACCTGGTTAACGAACTGCATTAATTATGAATATGGACATATGCTGAGCAAAATTGTGAGGATTTCACAAGTAGAATTAACTGAGTGGTCTCAAATTAAAAATTTTGGCCAAAGGGACTAAGGAAAAATAACGACATGTCAAAAAAGATATGAGGAAGTGATAAAATAACGTAAAACATCCTCAAGAGGAAAACATGTAGAAAGAACATTACATTAACATCATAATGTCTATTTTTAATTAATTTTAAAACGATAACCAGATTACGTCAATGAGTGAAGACGATCTTTTAATTATTTATTTATAGTCTACTATATAAAATTTTGGTGTTGCTATTGACAAGTAAATCTCCTAGAAGCGCCACGGTTTTTTCAATTATTGATTCATTTTATTAATGATTAATGGCTAATCAAGAAAATTGAATAGTTTTATAATCCATTGTAACGGTGCTGAACTGTGTTGAAAGAAGTTAAATTGTAACAAGGGTTCCTGTCAAATTATTTATACTCAAATTATGATACGATGATTTTTTACTTTTTAAATCTCATGTTTTCACTTGGAGATTCGGAGGTAAGAGGTTGAGGCCACAAATTTCACAAAATGTTACATTGAAATTAAAATTATTACATGGAATTATTGGGCAAATTATGGGCATTCAAATAGAGTCAAATTCGTACTATTTATAACAAATTGAATAATTTGTGAAGGCAGCTGGCTATAGGGGCTTCGGCCCGTAAGCCACTATAGGTAGGCCTTTTAAGCTATGTGAAATACTAAGTTCATCTTAGTAAAATATACAAAGTGATCGTAGGCCCATGGCCCAAAAAAATGTTTACCAAGAGATGTTATATAAAATGAAAATTTCTCTATTGTAGGAAATGAATTTTTTCAGTAAAAAAACTAAATTGCTTGATTTCAAGCAACATGTACTCTAGTACATTAAAATTGGGGTTTTAAAGAACTTGATTTATTTGTTGGCAAGTTTTGGCTGCCTTTTATTAGTATTTTATAGATATTCGTAATACTAATCTGTAGGGAATTCTTTTCTCTTTCAGAATATTTCCATCCACTTTAGTAGATTTCCTCACCATTAAAAAGTTATTCGCATTATGTGTTTTTTTTCACACTTTTTATTTGGAGGCAAATCTTTGCTGCCTTTATTGAGTATTTTCAAGAAATGCATAATATTATTAATGATTATTATGGCTAAGCAGCCTTTAACTTTATAATTTTGAGGAATTACTGCTCAAGAGATTGTTTACACTACTTTGTACAGATAAATCTAGAGTTCTACCATACAGACTTTAATAATTAATGGGTTGTTGTCCGGAATGCGTGGAATGATATTTCCCTGTGCATTTGCAAATAATTATGAAAACTTTATTTTTTTCAAGATTAACTTTTTTTAAGCTTTACTTACTGCCAAATTCTGACTGCCTTTGATCGATATTATCATAAAATGCATTAACAATTTTGTAGACAATTTCATACTCTTTTAGAATATCACCATCCACTTTGGTTGATATCCTCATTATTTAAAAATTATTTGCAAAAAAGCTAAGCAACCTCCGAATTTAAAGTGGTGAGACAATACCGCACTGAATTAGAGATATATTTATAAAACTTTGTACAACTAAATCTACAGTTCTACTGTACCGATTTTATTTATTAACTTGCAGTTACCCGGCGCATGTTGCTGCGCTCAAATTAAGTTGTTTACAGAAATAAAGCTCTTTTATCTGTTTATTTTTTTTTTAAATATAACATAAAAGTCAATGGAATAGAAAGTAAGTATATGAATTTTATTGTAATGCCAAAAGATGATAAACAATAGTTTTTGTCTTTTTATTTAGTGTATGAATGTAAAAATTTTCACGTATACCAACTCATAAGCACACCACGTATAACTAACTGGCCGTACGAAAAACAGGCATTTTCTAAATATAAACCCCTGACAAGGGTTTAATATTTAAAGATTGTGTTGTGGGGTTCAATAGTGAAAGATTGCCCTTGTACCTTATTGATCTTAATTGCAAATGCAAGAGTACCTATGAGCAAAGAGGCACGTCCATGTCAAATTTCAACCCCGGAGGTCCTAAAGTAATTTCGAAGTCCAGTGGGGCAGAGCCCTAAAAAGCTTCAAAAACTATATTTGCAAAACCATTTCGTGGTGAGTACTTATGAGCAAAGAGGCACATCCATGTTAAATTTCAACCCTGGTGGCCCCAAAAGTCATTTTGAAGCATAGTGTGGCAGCCCTAAAGAGCTTACAAATATATATTTGCAGAACTGTTTCTAGTGAGTACCTATGAGCAAAGAGAATCGTCCATGTTGAATTTCAACCCCGGGGGTCCCAAAGTATTTTTTAAGTCCAGTAAGGCGGAGCTCTAAATTGCTTAAAAACTATATTTGCAAAAGCGTTTCTTAGTGAGAGTACCTATGAACAAAGAGAATCGTCCATGTCAAATTTCAACACGTGTAAGCTATTACAGTAATTGTGTGCTTCTGTGGGGCAGAGCCCTTAAGACAACACAAACATGAACATTATACTTCACAGCTGGTTACTTCTATGATTATAAGCATTTGATTGTGAATAAAATTTTAAAATTTTTCAATTACAGCAGTTAATTTTGTAAACACTAAATTTCTAAAACCTGACAGTGCACCATTGTATGCCCTCTGGGTCAGAGCCCTTTGGACAGATTTGCACCAAACTTCACACAAACCATCCTTGAGTAATGCTTAATAATGCCTGAAAGTTTCATTACAATCTGTTGAGCGGTTTCGGAGTCTATAGGCAACATACATATACAGGGTGTCTACTGGTCACTGAAGTCACCAAAAGTCACTGAAAGTCACTGATTTTAGTTAATGGTCACCAAAGTCACCAAAAAGTCACTGATTTTTCTTTAAAATGCAAGAAAAGTCACACATTTTTAGTATAAATTGTGAAAATAATGCGATTGCGAGCAAAAGTTTTGCGACTTTAACAATTTTCCCCCTACAATTGCTATCTTAAAGACGGTAAAAGTCACTGATTTTTAACAATTTTCACCCCCAAAAGTCACCAAAAAGTCACTGATTTTTATATCTGTTTGGCAGTAGACACCCATATATATATATTTATATATACATACTTCCTCTTTTATATTTTACTAGCAGTTACCCGGCGCGCGTTGCTGCGCTCAAATTAAGATGTTTACATAAATAAAGCTATTTTAATATATCAAAAAAAGATAAGTTAAGTTTTAAGTTTTTTAATATAACAAAAAAGTCAATGGCATAGAAAGTAAGTATATTAATATTACTGTAAAGGCCAAAGGCATTTTGCAAATTCAAACCCGGAATAGTCAAAGTTTGGCTTGTATCTTATTGATCGTAATTGCAAATGCAAGAGCACCTATGAGCAAAGAGGCACGTCCATGTCAAATTTCAATCCTGGAGGCCCTAAATTAATTTTAAAGTCCAGTGGAGCACAGCCCTACTTAAAATATATTTGCAAACCCATTCTTGGTGAGTACCTATGAGCAAAGAGGCATGTCCAAGTAAAATTTCAACTATGGTGGCCCTAAAGTAACTTTAAAGTGCAGTGGGGCGGAGCCCTAAAGAGCTTAAAAATTATATTTTCAAAACAGTTTCCTAGTAAGTAGCTATGAACAAAAAGAATCGTACATCAAATTTCAATCCCGGTGGCCCTAAAGTAATTTCGAAGCCCAGACGGGCGGAGCCCTAAAGAACTTCAAAAACTATATTTGCAAAACCGTTTCTTGGTGAATACCTATGAGCAAAGAGGCACATCCATGTTAAATTTCAACCCTGGTGACCCTGAGGTAATTTTGAAGTCCAATGGGGTGGAGCCCTAAAGAGCTTAAAAAACTAAATTTGCAAAACCGTTTCCTAGTGAGTACCAATGAGCAAAGAGAATCGCCCATGTCAAATTTCAGCTCCGGAGGTCCTAAAGTAATTTCAATGTCCAGTGAGGCGGAGAACTAGAGTGCTTAAAAAACTATATTTGCAAAATCGTTTCTTAGTGAGTACCTATGGGTAAAGAGCATCTTCCATCAAATTTCAACCCCGGTGGCCCTGAAGTAATTTTGAAGTCCAGTGGGGTGGAGCCCTACAGAGCTTAAAAAACTATATTTGCAGAACCGTTTCCTAGTGAGTACCTATGAGCAAAGAGAATCGTCTATGTCAAATTTCAACCCCGGTGGCCCTAAAGTAATTTTGAAGTCCAGTGGGGTGGAGCCCTAAAGAGCTTAAAAAACTATATTTGCAAAACCTTTTCCTAGTAAGTACCTATGAGCAAAGAGAATTGTCCATGTCAAATTTCACCACCTGTAGGCTTTTAGTGTAATTGTGAGCAATGTATACAGAACCGAATAAGTAGGGACGGACATCCCATGTTAAAAAATTTTAGTTTTGCCCCCGAAAACCAGAGGAAAATAAAGCGCTGATGCTAGGATTACTTCTCCTTACTGTCACGGGAAGCGCTCTTTCTACCTCTCAAATGTCAAAATGAGCGTATTTGTTTAAAAAAAATCAAAACAATAACAAACTTCTGTAAAATTATTCTAGTCATCTGTTTTCATTCAACCAATCAGCACAATCCTCACCATCTTGGTGGTGCTATCTGTGTTTAAGGGGCAGCGTTCTCACTTCCCCATAAGGATGTCCCTACTTATTCGGTTCTGTATACATTGTCGTGAGCTTCCGTAGGGGGGAGCCATAAAGACAACACAAAACATCAACATTATACCTCACACCTGGTTAATTCTATGATTATAAGCATCTGCTTGAATGAAACTTTCAATATTTTTAATTACAGCAGTTAATCTTGTAAACACTAAATTTCTAAAACCTGACACTGCACCATTGTATGCCCTCTGGGTCAGAGCCCTTTGGACAGATTTGCACCAAACTTCACACAAACCATCCTCAAATAATGCTTACTAATGCCTGTAAGTTTGATTACAATCTGTTGAGCGGTTTTGGAGTCTATAGGCAACAAACATATATATTTATATACAAATATACTTATATACATACTCTTTTATAGATATAGATTTACAAATATATTTATTTATTGCATTGGTGTTTTTTAGACACATTACAATGTTAATGAAAATACAATAAATTTTGAAATTAATTACATATAACTAGTTATCTAACTTAAGCTAAAAAAATTCATTTATATTATAAATACAATTTTCAGTTAAAATAATTTTCAAAGTCTTCTTGTAGGATTTGAAAGATAGATTTTTGATATTATCTGGCAACTTGTTGTATAATTTAATATTTAAATATGTAAAACTCTTCTGCGTTCGTGCATATTTTACTCTTTGTACTTGTATATTATTGTTCCCTCTTAAAAAGTGTTCACACTCCTCCATAATTTGCTTGTGACTTATAATATTTTCTTTTATATTTGTCAGTGCTTGAAATAAAAAATTGACGGTAGTGTCATTATATTTAATTTTTGAAACAATGGTTTACAGTGAGTTGTTTTGTTAACACCGCAGATAACTCTTATTGCCTTTTTTCAGCCTTGAAATTTTTTTCCTTATCAATTGAGTTTCCCCATAGTAGTGTGGCATAGTTTAGAGTTGAATGAATATAAGAGTAATAAACAAGTAAAAGGGCATCTTCTGTAAAAGAATGTTTCAATCTCTTCAAGCAGTAGGCCTATACTCCTTTGTTAATTTTCTGTAGAATGTTATCTGTATGATTTGACCAATTAAGATTATAGTTCAGAGTAACCCCCAAGAATTTTAATGATCTAATTTTATAATTAAGTTTGAACATTCCATTGTAATTAAATTCAATTTCCTGAGTCTTATCAAGATTAAGGACCAGTCTGTTTTTATTCACACCAAGATTGTAATTTTCTTGTTACCTCTGAAATTTTTACTTTAATATCAATATGTTTTTTGCATGATACTTTGATTCCAATGTCGTCTGCAAACATTATAATTTTAGTGTCATCCAATGAAATATGCAGTGGAGCATCATTTATATATATATATATATATATATATATATATATATATATATATATATAAAATAATAAAGGCCCTAATGCAGAACCTTGTGGAACTCCATTATTCACTTTTTTATATTCTGAATTTATACCATTGACATAAACCGATTGATATCTCTCTGATAAGGAGGATTTCATTAATTTGATTGATTTAGGCAGAAAACCATATAATTTAAGTTTATAAATAAGTATATCAAATAAGTATAGAAATAGATGAGTCGTTGGAAAGCTTAATCTATGTAGATGTGCATATGATTGTGGAAGTTTTATTATTATTATTATTATTATTATTTTTAATTTATAGTGAAAAAGTATAAACACATGGTTTCTATAAGGAACACGTTGAAAACGGCAATTTAGACTCCGACTGGGGAAAATTAATTCTAACATTTACTTAGAACGCCTTCATTCAACATCAGATTGACTACGTCGCTTACCTGCAGTGCGGTTTGCATCTTCAGGCGCGACTGATTACATGAAAAATAAATAAGTTAGAACGTAATTCACAATAACGTTATAATTTAACTAGAGCAGTAGGCCTACCAAAAGAACAGTCCAAGTAAAACATTATCTTAGCTTAGCTGTTCGCAAAATTTTAAGGAACAATTTTTTTGCATTTCTGTGACTTTTTCAGTAGCCAAGGATTAAGTTTTTCTTATAAATATTATATAAAAAAGTAAAGTAGCTGTTATCTATTTAGCTGTATTTATAAAAATATTATTAAATCTAAAACAATGTAATAAAGAAAATTGCTTTACAAATTTACTGTCACTGTCTCTGATGTATAAATATTATAGAGACCTGCAAATTTGCATTAAACCCAGAAATTACAGGGAGGTACAGCGCACTAAACACAGACAGGTTTCTTAAAAGTATGGAAACAAGCACTTCTATAGTAAACTTAAAAAAATCCTTCATAGTCATAGGAATATTTTGCTACAGACTGTATGCGAAAATGCCAAGCCAAAAAGTTTTCCTTTTAATACGAGCCTGTTCGCTTAGCTCACACGCCTTTCAAGATGTTTTAATGAAGGACAAGGACGCTGCACTCTTAGTATGAGTTTGTTGAAACTGTAAAACTTGGGTTGACCTCTACGGTTAACAGCTGATTTCATCATTGTTGCTAACTCTGTTTTATTTAATTTAAATTCCACAATTCCCTATGATCTTTTATCCTTTTACTATACTATTATTTAACTAAATAGTGATAATCACCAGTATAAAGTGGGTACTTAAAAGAGATAAATTATTTTCATCATACCATTGCGATAAACGTTGTTTTCGGAATGGTCAGCTGTGATCGAAACTAGTTGGTTCCCGGTGGCTTGGATAAACGTGTTGGTAAACAAAGTTATCGGGACTAGACCGCGAAACGGTGGTTTTCGGTAAATAGTTCAAATACAAGATAAACAAATAACAACGTAAGAGGGGGTATATGGGTTAAAATTTATTAATTTTTATCCAAACTGTAAATTTATTAAAGGTGGTATGATGAAAAAGTACTGTCCGTAACTCGTCCGAAAGTGGTATATCGGTGCTCGTTCAGTATTTCATTTACTATGGCTACAGTGGAAAAACACATGTTTATACCGAAAAGCGTGGTTCATGCTTTGACAGTTGAGTCAGCTGTTTTCAGCAACTCTTGTTTTGATTTTAAACTCCACAAAGTACCCTCACCTAGTGATTTACAAACCCAAGTTAAGATGAAAATACGTGAAGATTGGCAAAACTACTGGGATTCGCAAGCTATCATAAAAGGATCAAGACTTCATTTCATTTCACCATCTATCAGAGGAAAACCTTGGTTCCAGTCATTTAAATCAGACAGAAGAAAAGAAATCATTATTATCAATAGGTTACGAATTGGTCACGGAAATTTTCCCTCTCATCTGTTCAAAATTAATTTAAAATCAGACCCTTCATGTGACTGTTATGGGTATACGGTAATAAGTTTGTATTTGTCATGAACTTTGATCACACTTATGGTCATTTCCAAGAAAAAATAATTTTTTCCTACGTATTTTTTTAAATAGCGGCCATTTTAATTTTTTTCATACCAAAATATCTCAAAACGGGCAAATTTCAAAAAATTGTATACCAACAATAAAAAGTTGACAAATTAAATTATCTAACCAATGATACCAAGTTTATAGGATCTGACAACAAGTAATGGAGTTATTACTATTTTTATATTGAAATAACTTGCGAATATTATAATAAAAAAATCAATGTTTTTCTGAAAACAAATATTACAATAACTTGGTTTTTTGCTGTCAGATTTTTACAAACTTGCTGGTCTTATTGGTTAGATAATTTAATTTGCCAACTTTTTCTGTTTGTACGATTTTGTTCAAGATTGCTTTTTTTAATATACGAGTTTAAAAACCTATAAAATGGCTACAATTTAGAGAATACAAAATATAATTTTAATTATTTTACCTTGGTAATGCACATTGGTGTGCTCGAGATTCATGTAAAATGTATACTTAAATTACTTACTCCGTAGAATAGTTAATCAAGAGTGTTAAAAATTGGTGCTGTTTTGATGACTTGATGAAATTGCTACCTTACATTTGCACAACCTTACATAGTTTTATTTCCGAACTAGGACAGGGTTTGATTTACTTTCAGTGTTCATTTAGATCTACGTTTGAGATTTTGAGTTAATTTCCACAATCTTGAGTATTATTTAGTAAACAAATAAATATCAAAACTATAAACAGTAAAAATTATGATATACTTTTTAATTCGTGCTTGATTTACCTATTCCGACAAGTATAATGTAAGTTTGTTGAGTTTTGCAGAAAGGACGGTTTTAATAGAGCTAATTTATTCATGATTTGCATTTAAGTCTCTCCACTTAGTCTATAGGTTTTAATTTAATATTTCAGTGAATTTCCGGCACATTTGTTCAGGGCCGGCCCTAGGTTTTCTGGCGCCCTAGGCGAAAGTGACGGAAGGCGCCCCCCCTACCCCTCCCCACCAAACTACTCGAGCCATTTATTTTATAGCGTTATTACATATTACGAAGAAAACAACGTTTAAAACGAAACAGTATTTTTATTAACAGTTTATTATCAACTTAAACACTTGGAATAATAAACTACTAATTATAATTAATCAAAACAAAATTTTCACAGTAGGCCTAATTAATTATCCATTGCGAAAATGCAAAGATCCGAAATGGATCTAAATGAACATAAATGCAATGATACAAATGATTATTATTATTATTATATCCATTTCAGACATCAAGAAAAAATCAGTTTCAAGGGGGCGCTCTTATTGTTGACTCTCTTTATTGCCGATTGCGGGCAACATTTATTTCCTATTGGGAGCGCCCTTTATACCCCCAATAGGGGCGCTCTTTACTGACGCCAATCGAGGGCTCTCTGATCCGGGGCGCTGTTTACCGTCTATTAAGGGGGGGGGGGGGATGTTTACCGCCAGTCGGGGGCACCCTTTGTCGTTGATCAAAGGTGCTATTTACGCTTATTTGGAGCGCTATTTGCCGTCGATCAATGGGCGCTTTTTGCCGTCGCGACGGTAGGGGACACTGTTTACCGTCGGCTGGGGGCGCAATTTAACTCTGGTATGATCAGGGGCGCTATTTTTGTTGATAAGAAGGCAAAGGCAAATGTTTACCGATGGTCGGGGGCGTTATTTACCTACAGTTGGGGCGCTCTTGACCCCTGGACAGGGCCACTATTTACCATCGTGTTTACTGCTGGTCAGGCACGCTCTTTACCGTTGATCATTGGTGCTTGATTGTTCAAATTGTATTTCAAATAAAATTTTGTATTTATTGATTGGCCAGGGGTTATATTTACCTCTAGCCAGAGCGCTCTTGACAGCTGAACAGGGGCGCTATTTATTATAGTTCGAGGACCCTTTTTACCAGCGGTTGGGGCCCTAATTTAACTCTGATTGGGGGCGCTATCTGCCGTTGATTAGGGGCTTTAAACCGTCGGTTGGGGACGCAATTCAACTCTGATCAGGTGTATTTTGCCTATGGGGGGGGGGGGGGGCGCCGTCTCGCGCCGGTTTGATTATGACTATTGGATGTGCTTTTTACCACCGATCAAGAAGCTATTAACTATCATTTGTGGGCGCTCTTTACCGGGAATCAGCAGGGGCGCACTTTGCCGCCGATCTAGAGCACTGGTTACTGCCAGCCGGGAGCGTTTTACTGCCAATCGGTGGCGCTCTTTACCGCTGAATAGGGACACTTAACTGGAGATCAGGGGCGCTTGTCTCCGTCGCAATGGCGCCCCTCGAGCCTCGGTGCCCTAGGCGGTCGCCTTGTTCGCCGGCCCTGCATTTATTTCATGTTTTTATGGGTTATGTTAAAAATAAAGTTAGACCTCCCTGCCCATTGAACTTCTTGAAATCAAGGCGGTCAATATATCTGCATTAAATACGTGCATAAATATGTAGGCTATATGAGAATCCAGATATAGAGAGTGTTACCGTAAATGCCCTTGGAATATTATAATAAAAAATTGACTATATTTGATGTCTGTCATGTGACCCCTATGCCATACATAGGGAAAATGTATAATGATTTTTTAATACTTTCAAATGTGCTATTTTCAATGAGCTTTTTGCTATCTAGAGTAAATTTTCACTCTGTTCATTATACAAGGTATCATCATTTTTCATTAATCTTGTAGATTTTTCTGTAGATCATTCAAACGTCAACGAAAAAAGAGAGGCGTCCATGATACTAAGATGGACTCGATCCAGAGCCTACGCAAACTCCCGTGCCCAGATTTAAACTATTTGCATTCAAGTACTAGTGGGGTTTTATTACTCAATCATATAGAGTATACAAATAATAAAACCGCTCTGTAAGTACTTTTTTACAATATAAAAAATGGTAAAAGTAGGTAAGCAAGCAAACAAAAACATGTGTTATTATAGACATGTGTTTTTTGTTTTTCTTTTTTCAACAAGGACGAGCTAGGATGTTTTAGCTCAAGGATTTTATATTGCATAATTTTAAAACATTTCCAGTATTATAAATATTATAATTAGTTAGATGTTCTACAAAAAGTTTTAGACAATATATTTTTAGATTTACAAATTCTATCTTCAAGTTTGAATCACATAAATTTCGTTTTCTATTTCAGGCCCCAACATCATCCATATACATGCTGACGGGCCAACCCCACGTGAATGCGACCTACGGACCTCTGCAGTGGCCTTTCGGACCAACGTCTGAAGGAGTCGCTTCTAGCGGGACGAGATCTCAGAGTGTAACTTCATTGAAACTGGGAGCAAACGCCGAGCGAGGAGTGGACATCCCGAATCCGACTGCCATGCTACACATCAACACTGATCATCTCAGTATGGCTCAGAGTTCTTCACCTTCGTGCTCTCCCCGTCCAATCCTGGGCTGTAACGATTGGAACCTCCCATCAGTGAGATCATCTCTGCGCAACACCGGTCAGACGATTTCCCCCTCCGGCTCCGACGGCAGTTACAGCAGCGTGGACGTCTCCGACTTGATGAGTTCTCTTAGCATTTCACCACCGCAGAGACTGTTGACGACACCTACAGAGCAAGAGATGGCGAACTTGAGGGCACTGCACTCTCTCACGTTTGGTCCGATGATGCATTCTGCTCCGGCCTTGTCTCCAACTCCGCAATTTTTCTCTCCTCTGGGCGGGAACAACAGAACGTGGTCAGTCAGCGATATGGATTACAACCGTATGTTTAAGTTCAACAGGGCCCAGTCAACTTCGAGTCTGGGAGGACAACTCTCCTGGACCGGAGAGTTACCCAGTAGGATGATCCTGAATCCCACTTATTCCTGCAAAGTTTTCCTGGGAGGAATTCCTTGGGACATCACGGAAGAATTTCTAGTCCTTATGTTTGTGTCGTTCGGTATCGGTCGTGTCCGTGTCGAATGGCCGGGAAAAGAAGGTTCAACCATCCAACCGAGAGGTTACGTATACATCATCTTCGAGTCAGAGAGCCAAGTGAAGTTACTCCTGAGTTCTTGCAATCGCGATGTTTCCAGCAACTACGAGAACTACTACTTCAAGTTATATTCGAAGAAGATGAAGTCTAAGCTGGTTCAGGTAATTCCTTGGCGTCTTTCGGACAGCAACTACGTTGTGACGCCTTCTGAGAAGCTGGACCCGACCACCACTGTGTTCGTGGGAGGTCTACACGGAATGCTGAACGCCGAAGGTCTCTACAGGATCATGAACGACCTCTTTGGTGGAGTGATGTACGTCGGCATAGACACCGACAAGTTCAAGTACCCCATCGGCTCTGCCCGCGTGACCTTCGACAACCGGCGCTCATACACGGAAGCGGTTATGGCAGCGTTTGTCGAAGTGAAGACTAGCAAATTCGTCAAGAGGGTGCAGATAGACCCGTATTTAGAGGATTCAGTGTGTTCAGTATGTATACTCCACCCGGGCCCGTACTTCTGCCGAGAGTTGAGTTGCTTCCGCTACTACTGCCAGGAGTGTTGGATGCAGCAACATCAGTTTTTCCGTAGTCACAAACCTCTGGTGAGGACGTCCAAATACAACGGTAGCAACGCGACCCCTCACTCACGAAACGTTCTCCACTGAAGGCGATTGGCTGGGGTATCGATGTGTTACCTATATAAGCTATCGGAAAACTCCTTCTCTTTACTCTGTCGTTTCGTTGTATCTTGAAACATTTTTTTTATTTGTGAAGATTCAACTTCATTGGACGTTTTAAACGAAATGCAGGTTTTATATCGTTTTAATGCGGCTTAACTCTCTGAGTTGATTTTGAAAACACCAGCACAAAGTTTTGTAATGATTAATATTTTATGCTTTCATAATTTTTTACATTTGCATCATAAAACTGTTTGATGTTTAAATAAAAACAAAAATAATACCATTTTCTAATTTTAAAGAATATTTTTAACATAGTGATTGGAATTTTACTAAGTTTTGCATCGTGCTTTATTTAAGTCACCTATTGGAATTGAAACTAGGGTTTTAATTATTGGATATTGAAAAGAAACATTATAAGGTACTCTTTCAAACTCAGAGAAATAAGTATCTACCTCGTATTTAGTGGAAGAGAAATCGTTTGTATTCTATATATTTTATACATATTCTAACTTATTGTTTTACGTTGATAGGACTTTGATGTTACTTTGGAAAACTCAATAAATTTTCGTGTTTTAAGTAAATGCATTTTATTGTCCATTGTACTTTCTACTAAATATATACTTTAAGACAGGTAGCTAGATGCATCAATCAAACATTAAGCCACTAGTTTTATACAGCTAGTGCTACTTCTTTGCCATTGAAGACACTTACACCAACCAACAAAAGGGGTATGTTTATTAACGAGCGTAAGTTTTCTTGCCTGCAATTTTCTTAAAAACAATTACCATAAGTATCACAACCTGTTATTTCAGAGTTTTCTTGCTCAGTTGTAAAATTGACAGTTTAGGAAAGTAATATAAATTTTGAGAGTAAATTAAAAACATTGAATTGTTAGCCTAGTGTATTACATGACATATTTATTCATAAAAATAAATATTAATGGGTTCTTTAATTTTGTGTCTAAACTCAATCAATTATTTCATAACATTTATGAAAATGAATTGTATAATTTGTTGTATATTTATTCATAAGTTTTTGGATAGTCAGTATTTTTATGTAATATTAGTCCATTATTTATATGGATTAACTGACGCAAAAGCGATTTACTCTTTAACACATTTTTTGTGATGAAACTATGGATGTATGACACTTTGCGCCCCTATAATTTTGTCACCATTTAGATTGTCTTAACGTCAGTGGTCAATGTTTTTTTTATAATTTGTGACATATGTTAGAGATTTGACTAAAAAAACTAGGCCTAATTAATTTTTAAAAGTAATTAAATTTACTAATTACTGAAAACATTGACCATTAGTGAATTGAAAACAAAATTATGCCTAAGGCCCCGTCTATATGGGCAACTTTATCGCGCCGTTCGGACGCGACTCAAAAACGCGTTGCAATAAATTGGAGATTGCGATAAATTGGAGATTGAAAGCCCCGTTTACACGCTACGATGTATCGGAGCGATCTGATTGTACCAACATATCGTTGCGATAAATTGGAGATTGATGATCCGTTTACACGCAGCGATTTTTTGCCCCAACTTTCTTCGCAGTTTTGTGATCAACATAGAAGAGATTCTGTTGTGGTCCATGAATGTGATTTGTTTGTCACAATTAACAAAAAAGAGACGCAAACCAAGAAGTAAGTGGTGTTGTTCTTGGCTTCTCAAGAGAGACAAATTTTCGCAATGTCTTTTTCTGCCTATCAGAGTACTCTTTACATTTTACTTGCCAGAGACAAGGGAAACTCCTATATAAATCTATAAAATCTGTTAAAAACTCACGAGAGGCTAAGTCACCCATAATGAACTTCTTGCTTTACTCTGACCAGGGGAGAACTGTTTGTTTACTGATTTGATCGCATAGATAAGTTGGAGCGCTGTTTACACGTTCCAACCTGTCGCTCCAACCTTGCGATATCGTTTCAATCTAGCCAGAAAAATGAAATTTTCATTTTTCGTCCAACCCCGATATATCGCTACGACCTCCCGTTTAAACGCTCCGATTATCGCTACGATATGGTTGGTACCGATCACATCACACCGATATATCGTAGCGTGTAAACGGGTAACGGCACAGTCTATACGAGCGACTTTGTGGCGCGTTTGGTTGCGTAAACTGGCAACAAACGCTTGCCAGCGCTACTAGTGGCACTGGGACGAGTCATCTTCACCCCTGGGCCAGTGGCCCATTGTTGCGCAGTCGGCAATGTTAACCATACGGCTTTTAATGCAAAACATGGTATTGCATTCCCCTGTTTCGGACGCCGTTTTTCAACCGATTTTCTTTAAACTTGGTAAGTGTTTAGTTGAATAGTTATACTATGTCGCTCATACCTCGGAATTTTGAAAATTTGACAAATATTACTCTTTGAGACGTCGCAAAGTAACTCGATTTCCCTTAGTAATATTTGTTACATTTTCAAAATGCCCCCTAACCCCAGCGCCCCTCACCCCCGTGCCCCTCATGCCCCGCATCCACAGTGCTACCGTGGCCATATGCCCACCGTTCTTCTCCTCGGTCCCCATGCCCTCTATATCCCGCATTCCTCCCCCGTGCCAACCATGGCCATCTACCATTCCATGCCCTGTGCCACCGACGCCCCTAGTGCCCATTGAGCTTTCCTAGCCCCGTGCCCCCATGTCCTAGTACTCCTCTTTCCACCGACGAATCTAGTGCCCCTTGTACCACAGTACCCTCCACCGCCACGTGACCCAGTGCATCCCTATGCCTCCCCAGAGTACCCACTATGCCCCCACACCCCCTTGCTTCCGTGCCCTCACGCTCACTATTCCTCCCTGTGCCCCTATGTTCCCCATCCATGCCTCCACTGTGCTCCTCATGCCCACCCCCTATATCCAGTGCCACCGATACCACTTGTGCCATTCGTGCTCCCATTTCCCCGAACCCCCTGTGGTACCCATGGTCCCGTTCCGCCATCCCCGCCGTCCCTCCACATACCTCCGTGCCCTCCTGTTCTTCCCGGCGCACCGAAACTGCGATCCTAGTTTTAATCCTCAAAAGGGTTCGCTAATCCCACAACCGAAACTGCGATCCTGGCACAGCGGCCCATCAGCAGGTAGCGGAGGATCCAGCGGGGATTCCAGCGTCCGGTGTAGGCTAATGGCTCTAAAATGTTTCGCCGTCCGACGTGTAGCTTAAGTCACTTTTCAACTAATGCCAATGAACTGGGACTTCCAAGTTGTACTAAACTCGCACTTACCACCCCCTTAAGAGCCATCTTCATCCCTATGTTAAAATGACGCAATCGCCTATGTTGTTGCGCAGTCGGCAATGTTAACTATACGGCTTTTAATGCAAAACATGGTATTTGATTCCCCTGTTTCGGGCGCCGATTTTCAACCGATTTTCTTTAAACTTGGTAAGTGTTTAGTTGAATAGTTATACTATGTCGCTCATACCTCGGAATTTTGAAAATGTAACAAATATTACTAAGGGAAATCGAGTTACTTTGCAACGTCTCAAAGAGTAATATTTGTTAAATTTTCAAAATTCCGAGGTATGAGCGACATAGTATAATTATTCAACTAAACACTTACCAAGTTTAAAGAAAATCGGTTGAAAAACGGCGTCCGAAACAGGGGAATGCTATACCATGTTTTGCATTAAAAGCCGTATGGTTAACATTGCCGACTGCGCAACAATGGGCTACTGGCCCAGGGGTGAAGATGACTCTTAACATTCCGGTTCTACATGTTTTGTTGTTTCCGTTTCACTAGTAGCATTTCTAATCATAATTATTATAAATAATTTACTACAGCAATTGAAAAAGGCATTAAAATTTTTAATTTGGTTCTTCAGTTCAATCCATGTTGTTAGAAGGGGAGGCATATAAACAGTGTCTTTTACAAACCCCCACAAAAAGAAATCACAAACAGTAATGTCTGATGACCTTGGCGGCCAGTGATTAACACGGAATCCCTAGTCCAGTATGGCCGATCCATCTTTGAGGAAGCCTATTATTTAAAAACTCTCTCACATGATTTATTTTTGGGTGGGTTTGTAAAAGACTCTGTTTATATCCGTACACTTCCAACAACACTGGTTGAACTGCAGAACCACATCAGAGCAGGCATCAGATCTACTCCCCAAGACATGCTAGCTAGCTAAGCTGTGGGACCAAAGCGAGTATTTCCTATACATGTGCTGTGCACCTAAAGGGGGCCACATTGAGCACCTGTAAATGGTATGTAGGGTATGTAGGGGAAAAAACTTTATTAGTTGTCCTTTAGTATAAAAATAACCCCTTGTCCATATGATCATTAGTTTTGAAATTATAAACCTATAAAATCGGATGATTCCTTTTTATACACCCTGTACTATGTCGAAGGTGATTGATTACACAAACAATGGTTGGCCTAAGCTAACCAAAGATGAAGTTCTGAAACCTTACCTCAACAAGAAATCTCAACTCTTGATCGAATAAAATTGTCTGCTGTGGGGCAATTAGGTTATAGTACCACCGACTCACTGAAAATAAATCCTGGACTATTTTGCATTCAGAGTATCCGACGGAATCGCAGATGAAGTCTCTCGCTAGGAGCTACGTGTGGTGGCATGGTATAGACCACGCAATTAATTGAACACCTGGTCAAGGAATGTAGTGTCTGAAAAAAACTAAAAAATCTACTCCTCTCACTTCTCTACAACCGTGGGCGTGGCCAAAACACAACTGGCAACGAATTTATTAGACTTTGCCTATTTATGAGGGTAATTAAAATCCATGTTGTATAGCCCCGGAGCCGTAATATAACTAAATAAGGATTTACCTTTCGTCAATCAGCTCCAAATTGTGTAACTTGATGTTACGGCCGTTTCGGCATTACAATGCCATCCTCAGACACACACAAGTTCAGCTGAAGTAGCCTCGTCATACGTTAAAAAATAAATAAAACACATAACACACGTAAAAACAAATTTACATTTATAAACGCGCACAGGCCTGTCGCACACACGTTGCGCGGTAGCGGTCGTCATTGCCGTGAGAAGCCTAGTCGGCTTCTCACGGCAATGACGACCGCTACCGCGCAACGTGTGTGCGACAGGCCTGTGCGCGTTTATAAATGTAAATTTGTTTTTACGTGTGTTATGTGTTTTATTTATTTTTTAACGTATGACGAGGCTACTTCAGCTGAACTTGTGTGTGTCTGAGGATGGCATTGTAATGCCGAAACGGCCGTAACATCAAGTTACACAATTTGGAGCTGATTGACGAAAGGTAAATCCTTATTTAGTTATGAGGGTAAGCAATTCTTCATGATAAATTATGAGAATAATAACAAACAATAATACCCTCGCCGCAGCGGACCTGCTTTCCAATGGCTGTTACTGTTTAATTAATAAAATATTTGGTTTTATGAGTGAGTTAAAGCTCTTAAATTCTAAGAGATGTAAAATACAACTATTCATTCATACAAGAATATATAAAATATTGCATTATGTTCACGATAATTTTATTATGGACATTAATTAGTAAACATGATTCATATAATCATATTCATTAAAGATATAATTATTGAATTTTTACTCTATGGAACATAGAGTATAAAATTCTATGATCGAGTTTAAATTTCACTTAGGCGAATTTTAGACCCCCAAAAGGCCTTTTTTTATTACTAATTTGATTTCAATGAAATTCTCAGGTTAGATTTTAAGTATTTTAAACTAGGTAATAAACTATAATAGAGCAATTATTTTCAAGTATTAAAAAGTTTATTTTCCGGAATTTTTGACAGAACTTTAGTTGTTTAGGCTACATGATTTGACTAATGTAGTTGTTATGATCAGTTTTTATATATTTCCCCATCGCAGCTGAGTTGTCGCTGTGTATGCTGAAAACAACATAACCTTATCTTGTTTATATCGCTCGCCTATATGTTACGTTTTTAAATAAAATTTAATTGATATTTTGACAGACCTATTTGTTAAGGGGGCCGTTCGGCACCGAAAATCTACCCGAAAACATGAAATCGTATTTCCAGCCTTCGGTTGGAACTGTTCATCGTAGACTTAAGCTGTTTGTTTTATATGGTAGTCAAAGAGTGGTTCTAGTGGAAGTATACCTGTTTTTTTCTAAAAAAAAATTTATAATAACTTTTTTATCATTCTGCACGAAATCAGCCTGTTTTTTGTTCTCTTAATAGTACCAAAACCGATTGTTTTCTGTCCTAGGACTGAAAAATCATCTGGAGAATTTTTTAGGTCCTAGTACTGAAAAGTCAGCTGTTTGCCAAGTATATTACTATTGAATTATTAATGTTGAGGAGCAGAATTTTGAAATTCAAACGTTATGAAAAGCATTGTTTGTAAATAACAGAAATGTAAACACTGCATATTACTTACTTTGTAAATATAACCTCGAAAATACAACTTAACTTAATGCTTAATCGTTTTTAAAAACTCGGCTGCGCCTCGTTTTTAAAACATGATTGCGCACCAAAAAGACCCACTTTTGCTCCTAGTGATGAAAACTACTATTATTTGATGCTGAAGTTCACTAACTTTGACATACATTTTCAAGTAATAATATCACAAATTATTGAAAAAGCAGGTAGCCTTCCACTAGAACCACTCTTTAACTTCAAATAAATCGTAAAATAAAATATTTTGGTCGGTAAACACTAACCGAAGACGGGAAATACGATTGCATGTTTTGCCCTCGCGCGGGAAAAAGGCCACTGTTTCGGGTGAACCTAGCGGCGCGGCAACGAACTACGTGAAGGAAACTACTACCAGTCCTGTTTAATTTTTCTGTTTCCTTTATACTATCCATCTTACAAATATCTTCAAGCAAAAGTAGTTTTCAAGTTATAAAAACCAAACCCAACCTTCCACGCCGCCGTTCTGTCGATCTCCTAGCCACTGTGGCAGCCGGCCACGCACGACGCACGGCACACCGCCTCTCCGGCCAGTCGTTCTCACTTCTCAACGTGCGGCAATAGCTCAGCGTGAAGTTGTTGTTGGTAAATAGCAATCCGAAAGGAATTGCCTTGCAAGCCCTCAAAGTTTGCAATTTCCCTATTTGATTAAGTCCGGTACACTATAATAGTACTATATGCAACATATTTCTATTATCACATCTATTATATTAACTATGATAGAAACAAAATATTATTATAACCATTAGTAAAATAATAACTGTTTGTAAAATACCCTCTATTAGATTTTTTCCATTATGGTAATAAATTATTAAAAAAAAAACAATCTGTTTGGTTGTTTTTATTATTTTAGAGTTTAATGATTACAACTGGTATTTTAATTTCGTTTGTAAAATCAATATGAAAATGCGTTCTGTAGCAGTTCATAGGTTATTATTTTAATATTTTATACATTTATTTATTTATTTTGTGTTTATCTACGCCAGTGGCATTTTTTAACGTTTTGACGGGGAACGGTCCAAACCCCAGTCTTGTTACTATCTAACATCGACCAGTTGTTAGAAAGCATCATTAATTAATGGCCCAATGACAAATGGCAACTGGGTCCGGAATCGAACCTTTAAAAAGCTACTAACTTTTCTCAGGATCGAACCGGCAACCTTTGGATTCAAAGGCGAGCACTATAACCACTCAGCTACCCAGCCAGTTAAAAATAACAAATACACAGTAATATTTTTGATCGCATAAATATGGTAATAGGCCTATGTTATAGAACTATGAAATACTAGTGGCTTATAGGGACAAAAGCCCCTAACTATAATAATTTAGATCTTAGTGAATTACTAAGAAAGTGCTTTACAAAGAAAGCTGCCAGAAGATTTGTTTTTATTGATAATATTTTAGCAATACTGTTTGCATAGAATTTGATACTTAGGCCTATTTGAAACGCCGACTTACTCTGTGGTGCGTATTTTAAGGTGAGTATGACTGAAGGGTGAGTGTGATGGTTGTGATGGATCAGATGAGGTGTCTTTGTTACTGACAAATAGCAGCCGTTTCATTATTCAGGATCATCAAATAATAGCACAATGACCAAAGGCAGTCATCCAAAGCACTCTTTACAATCTCGAGATACCCGTCATGATATCTGTGATGAATACTTAATTTTGTCTATGGTTAAAACCTATATCGATTCTAAAAATGGGCTTTTTAATAAATCAAAATCCTTGAGCTAAGACAAAAATTAACATAATGTAGAAAAGGGGCAATTATTAAAAACCGTGCGGATGCTCAGCACCCATTTCAGAATAAATACAGTAGCCTACTTTCAATGGTGTGCATCATACACCATTCTTTTATCAACCATTTGATTTCTGTATTTTGTTTTTCCATTAGTTGAAATAGTATTTTACCTCCTGTTTCATTTTTTAGGGTCACAAAATGTTAACACACTCCGTTACAGTAGACTGTCTTCACTCACTGTACAATTTTCGGCTCTCCTAATAAAAACACGTAACTTATGTAGTAACGAAAACAAAGTACACTTTTTAATCCCTATAAATTTTATAGAGTATTTCCCCATTCTTTGAAAAGGGACAATGATTAAAAATCGTGATGGATGCTTAGAACCCATTTCAGGATAAATAGGCCTACACTTTCAATAGTGTTCATCATACACCATACTTCATTCAACTGTTTGATTACCTTGTTTGTCCATGAGCTGAAAAAGTATTTTCCCCCTGTTTTAATTTTTAGGGTCACAAAATTTGAACACTCTCCTTAAAGTACAGTGTCTTCATTCACTATACAAAATTCGGCTCTTCTAATAGATACACGTAACTTAGCCTATTTTCGTAAAAAAGTAAAATTGTTTTAATCCATGTAAATTTTATGGAGCTATTTCTCTGTTCTTTCTCATTTATTTGGAAGATTTTGGGCGTGTTTCTGTTTTTTCCTAGTCTTTGGAGCAAACGTCTTTAATTGAAACTATCGATATACTCTATTCGATTCTACAACGATTCGAACTCCATTCGATTCTACAATTAGTAAAACACAAAAATATATATATATATATATATATATATATATAGTGTAATTTTCCAGAACACCAACACTTTGTTGGCTGCCACACTATACGTTTGAATTAATATTAATTTAATTTTAATTCTATGGGTTTAGTTTATTCTCTTTTTAAAATCAAACTAAACACATACTTTAATACAAACAAAAAACCTTTTCTTGAACCATAACTCATCGCTCATTGTATACCCGTTTCAAGATCAAATTCTATTTTACCATTTATTTGCATACCTAAGCCTACGCTGGATTATAAAGTTTTCTTTCATTTAAATGTTGATGTAAAATCAGCTTTAAATTTATAATAGTTTGTAAGATTAAAGTAACACTCCTAGTGAATTTTGTAGTCATTCGACGCAAAAAAAATATTTTTTCATCATACCATTGCGATAAACGTTGTTTTCGGAACGGTCAGCTGTGATCGAAACTAGTTGATTCCCGGTGGGTTGGATAAACGTGTTGGTAAACAAAGTTTTCGGGACTAGGCCGGAAAAAAACTTCCAATGTTTGACACCACTAGCGCTGCTATTCTGCTTACAGTAACTTAAACCTCGTTGACTCCAATATATAAATGTCAAACAGCTGATTGTTTAGTTGTAAATAGTTCAAATACAAGATAAACAAATAACAACGTAAGAGGGGGTATATAGGTTAAAATTTATTAATTTTTATCCTAACTGTATATTTATTAAAGGTGGTATGATGAAAAGTACTGTTCGTAACTCGTCCGAAAGTGGTATATCGGTGCTCGATTGAATTCAAGTACTCGGCTTCGCCTCGTACTTGAAAATCGATCTTGCACCGATAACGACCACTTTCCGGACTAGTGACGAAATATACTATATTAAAGTATTGCCACTTTAGGTGATTAGTATAATATAAGATCATCTTCACTCATTGTATTCCATCCGGCTTTCTTTTTAAAATAAACCAAAACATATGTTCCAATGTACACAAATCAGACGTATTTCTAATCCCCATGCTATTCTTATGGAGGACGTTTTACGTTATTCCTCATTTCCTGGTAACATCACGATAACTTTCCCTCGTGCATGGCACCGACACCTTTAATTTGAGACCCCTCTTATCTTCCTACGATTTGTAGAACGCTCACAATTTTTTTCAAGAAATTTCGTTTACGAAATTACATATACGGATTATTACCAACACTACCTAGAACACAAAGCCGAAGCGCTGCCCCTTTTATTGTACTTTATAGTAAGATTTATAACTTATATGGGGTTTAGAAAAAAGAATGTAACAAATATATCCAGGGCAGGGTTGCCAAATAAAGCACCCAAAAATAAGGGACGGGCGGGGTTTTGTAATCCAAACTTTCTGAATCGGTACTTCTGAACCCGATATAGTGCGGTTGAAAATTAAAAATGCTTCGATAATTCGCGTTTAAATTATCCTGCCAATAAGTGTTTAAATACTATTTAAGTGCTGTTCTGGGCGTTTCTAAAGTTTCTAAATACTAAGAATAAAATATTTTTTAATCCTTGGTAAAAAAATACCAACACTGGCACTCAATACTGAATAAAGGTATTTACTACTTATTTTATGTTAATTCAAAATATTGTATTAATTATAGGCCTACTCAATATTAATGCTAATTTATCCAACAATCAACAATTTTCAAACAATGCCTATAAACGGTAAATGCAAAAAGTATGGTAATTTTTTTATGTTTGAATATTTTTCACTGTTCATATTTTAGGTTGGTTGTATTTTGAAAACTACGACACCAAGAGGTTAGTTTTAAAACGATATATCACAACACAATCACACAAATCTATGTATGTAACTATAACACTTTAGCTACCTACTGTAAATGAGAGCCTGTTGTGATAAAAATATCTTTGGCCTATCAACCCGGTGCGGCGGCGACGACTTGGCGAGGTCCGAGATGAGTTTGCCGTTCGTGCGGCGTGCAGACAGAGAGTTTTTCCGAGATTTAAACCACAAGAAGGTCCAGAAAAATTACTAATAAAACTCATAATACAATGATAAGGGTGGCAGACACATGCCACAGCGATCGTTATGCATGATGAGCAAAACTTTTGTAATTTTGAGGTTAGATTCTAACTTGCATCATAACTAAATTTAAGTTATGTCCTTGGAGTAAATGGCTGATCGGCTGATTTCGGCCAAATACGGGACATTTACCGTCCCGGGTGACTTCTCTCCGGGACGCGGGACAAATTTACTAAATAAGGGACTGTCCCTTAAAATCCGGGACGTTTGGGAACCCTGATCCAGGGTATTCAGAAAATAAAAACAGTACACTAAAATGGCAATTCGTGGACTTCCTATCAGAGATCAAATTCATCTTCCAAATTGAAAATGTATAGCCTATGTGAATTTACCTCACTGTATTTATGTATTTTATTATTTTCGTATTGTATAGTTTTTTTTTTTTTTTTTTATTTGCGTAGTCCATATGTCTGAACAACTTTGTAGGGAAGCTTATTTTAGTTGATTTCAATCAAATCCTGTTCTCATCAAATCTTGAATTTAATTGAGTCAAGTACTGAATAACAGCACCATCGCGTACAATGCTAATCAAGAAGTTACAATTTGTTTCTATTTACGTTTCTGTATTAAAATTGTCCAGGGAAGTTTTTTTTTTTTTAATTTGTTTTATTGTTTTACGTAATTAAATTGCTATTTTAATAGCGAATTGAAAATTGAAATCATTTTTGTAAATAGGTCTCATTTTGTATATGTTACTTTTGTATTTGACTATGTGTTAATTTTGTAGGTTATACAATTAATCTGCTTTTTTATTTTGTATGTAAATAAATTATAAATATTTTTAAATTTGCCTTGTTATGTTAAATCCTTGTAAGAAGTATTTTATTTATAATTTGAATACTACTTTATAATTAATTAAAATATTTAAATGTACGTTATTAAAAAATCGTACATTGAAATAATTTTATTGTTTTTTTAGGTTACAGACAATTTGGAATTCTGAAATTTATACTATGACAGTTTGTTTGAAAATGTTATCTAAAATTAAAACTATAAAAGTTTGTTTTGAAATTATATAAAACATTAAAAAGACAATGCCCTATTCTAAATAAAGTGATTATAGTAGTGTAATTTGTTGTTTAGCGACAGTATATGGATGTTATGGAAACTCTGACTGATAAAAAAATAAACAAAAATGTGCAATCCGTCACTCAAGAGTCGCGTGTTGAATTCCTCATACCCGCAGCACGGCTGTCGAGCCTCCCCCGGTGCGGGACGGACAATGCCAGTGATGCGAGATAATTTTTACAACCCCGAAAACCGGGTCTGCGCCGGCCGCTCTGTTGTGCTGGCGTGTGGTCAGTGTAATTCATCGGAAATCTTTCGGGTTTGGTTGGGAGGGGGGGAACCAGGGACGCAACGGCCGCTCCTGATTTTCCATTTTTTGTGCCTTCCGATATCTTGGCTCGGGCGTCGGTAACTCAGGCAGGGGCGGATTAAGGATGTGATTTTGGGGGGGCCGGTTTCGAAAATATAGGCCTTCTTTTTTGCCGTGGATAAGAAAGGTGTTGAACGAATAAGAATTGTTGGGTGGGGAGGTATTTTAAACATGTTTTAAAACATGTTAAAATAATTGTTTATTTCCTATCATATACCATATTAATTAAATTTAATTTTATTGTTTAAGCTGTAATACCGGATTGACCGCGTCGACCGCTATACCCTTGCTCGTTGGTTTTAATCACAACTTTTGTCATAGTAACATTGAAAATAGGCTATTAAGTTTAGGCCTACACTGACTACCAACTTACTGACTGTAGTGTATCCAAATTATAAACAAAATCTACCCATAGATGTTTATATAAAATGATATAATAAACAGATACATCGCTACAGACACTCCTATGGTAATTAGTTTTATGTTAGGATTGGTTTCTCACAAAATTCTCGCTATTAAAAGGCACATAGGTTACATAGAACAACCAAAGTGGTGATCCTAAACTTCTTTATTTTAAATTAACTAAATTTTGAATTTAACAATAAGTATTGTTACAAAAGATAAAACACATTTCAAATAAGAAGAAAATTAAGATGAACTAAAGTAATTGGGTACAGAAATATTCCAATTAAAACGTAAAAAAAACAACTAAACACCTTGAGTAGACTACAGAAACATTATTATAATAACAAATTATGCTTTTTAGTTTCGTTCATCATGGCAAATTTGTTGATTACATTTTCCTCGTCCACGTCGATGTCCCGATGGATGTACAACATCGCCAATCCATTCAGACGACATTCGTGACGCACAGGCATCACGGTCAGTGCTGAACATCTGAGGACCGTGTTTACTCATGATGTAATACTATTAATTAAGAGAGACGCAGACAAAAGAATGATACCGGAAGGTCGTTATTATTAATGCATTTTAATATTTAATTATTTTAATTAGAACAGTTAGTGGATTTGTTATGTTTTAAAATGAAAGTTTAAAACTTATCCGTTATGTGCTTCCGCGATAACACATGATGTAATAGGCCTATAGAATTTAGAGGAGGAATATTTTCAGAACAGCCTTAAAACAAATACGTTTTAAATTATTTTTTCAGATTTCTAATATTAATAATTTTATCGTGTTAACACAACAAAAAGTATTATTATTAGAAATCTGAAGAATTAATTTAAAATGTATTTGTTTTACGGTTGTTCTGAAAATATTCCTCCTCTAAATTCTATAGGCCTATTACATCATGTGTTATCGCGGAAGCACATAACGGATCAGTTTTAAATTTTCATTTTAAAACATAACAAATCCACTAACTGTTCTAATTAAAAATTAAAATTTAATAATAATAACGTTCTTTGGTATCATTCTTTTGTCTGAGTCTCTCTTAATAGTAAACACGGTCCTCAGATGTTCAGCATTGTCCGTGATGGCCGTGCGTGGTATTTGCGGAGTTGGTAACACTGTCGGCGCTACGACCAATCCTCCTCCGAATTTGTCCACCCACAAAATGACAACGGGGGAAATAGACGCCTGTGAAGGTCCTCGGCACCCTCAAGTTATTGCGATTTGCAGTGCCGCAGCAGCAGGCGTGAGGCGTAATCAGTAAAAGCGCGGTGAGGTGCCCGCTGACGGAGCGGCGCTCGGAAACAATTTATTTTTATTTTATAGGTATCACCTTTATTTTGTACATACTTAGTTTTAATCCTTATTTTGTCATAATTTATCTCTAACAATATTACAATTACTAATACTATAATCATACACTTATTATAGCTTTTGATAACTTGACAGCCAAAACAGTATTCCAATCTTTGCAGCGGACGGGGGGGGGGGGGGCAGACGCCCCCCGCCCCCCCCCTTTAATCCGCCCCTGAACTCAGGCAATCTTCCTACAAAATTACCGACATTTCGACGAGCCCATTTCGTTTTGCCTAACGGCCCCCTTAAATTAAATAGATCAACACTGATGTTTACTTGTTGAAGTTATAAATTATACCAAAAGATAGGCATGTTGATGTAGAATAAATTGCTGTCGTACGGAATTATGCAATTAACTAATTTATGGCATACAACTAATATCTATTTGGGAGAAAGATTTAAATTGAACAACTAATTAGAATGTGTTGTGCCATTGTAGCCTATGTCTCAGGTAACAAAATATGCATTAAGTGTTAAGTAAGCGTAATTATACAATACTTACATTACTTGATTTTTATTAATTTGCAATCATGGATTTTAAATTGTATTGTTTTTTTCGCTCTACAATCTATTTACCTTTCATATTGTAAGCATAATTATTATTAATTTACTTGCTTGTTTTGAGGTCTTAGCTAAAATCATTCTTTGTATGTATTTATTTGTAGGCTATAGGCCTAAGGATGTTCGCCGGTTGACTTTGGACGGTTAGATGATGTTCCACTCTTCACATTCAAGGAGATGGAAACCTCCGTTCTCTCCCTAAAGAGCAACAAGGCTCCTGACCCGGACGGGATTCCCAGCAAGGCTTTAAAGAAAGTATTTTCAATTAATGCTGACTTGTTGTTGAGAATGTACAACGCCTGTTTGGTAGAAGGGGTGTTTCCGGCTCCCTATGGAAAACCGCAAGACTTGTGCTGATCAGCAAGGGCAAAAGTGATCCCGAGCTGTCGTCGTCCCACAGGCCTTTCTACACGTTGGAATCGGCTGGGAAGCTATTCGAGAAGTTTCGTTCCCGCCTGACCTCTGCCGTGGCATCGAGTGGCTGTAAGGAGTGAGCCCCACCGGCGTTAGCCAAATTTAGGCCTAGCCTGACGTAATGTGATAAACAATTCCAGGTTAGAATCCTAAAGAGTAGAGGAGTTTTTGTAGTGGGTAAACCCGTTTTTAGGGGAGCCCCACATTACAGGCTTGCACCTGTGTGCGTAATGCATTTTTCTTACCTCTCCCTAAAAAAAATAATCATAAAAAGCGTCACCTAATAACTTAAAAAGTGAGTAAAAATTCTCGTACGGGACGGACATCGGAGCGTATTCCTAGTAGTTTTAAGAACATAATTAGGCATAGCGGACTTAAAATGTACACAGAATGATTGGTTCGTTTATAAATCCCCAAATGTAAACATTGTGATCAGCCCCAGCTGATAATGTTAAGACATTTCTCTCAATTGCTCATTCCATTATACAGCTTTTTCATTAAAATTACATGGGATTTAATACATTGGTTTGCTGCCATGGGGATTTTGAGCAAATATTAGTTACTCATCATCTAAAAAATGTATGTATACAATTTTATAAAAAAATGTAAAAAAGCATTCAAAATACTAAATTTAAGATCTTTCCTTCAAAAAAGAGCTAAGTCAAAAAAGTAAATTTTTCAGGAAACTATATTTTTATTTTGTAGCCATATTTATTGTAACATTGTATTAGTAGTACTTGAAGTTACATACTTGTGCTTAAGGTATTTTGTTGTGTAAATAACTCATAGTTACCATGGATACCTTTTTAAAAATTAAAAAAAACTTCAATTTTAAAAAAAAAGTGCTAAGTCAGAAAACTAGGGTATTGAAACCAGAACTGTTTCAAACCGTCATGTAAAAGTTGGTTTGGATGTAAAATAAAACACGAACATCTTGTATACACACATTAAATTACTATTATTTAATGTAAAATAATCATATTTTTACAAAAATATGAAAAGGGATACGGTACTGTTTGTTGAGATAGCCTATAAGAAAGGTTCTTCTTTGTCATACACCCGGAAATTATTTCGTCGTCCTCTACTACAATCTATCATTGAACTATGAAACTCATATATTTCATCTATTTTAACACTTAAAAGTACTAAATAAACTTAAATTCATGAGCCTTAACACAACAAAGCTGAGAGCGAGAGCACTGAACTGATTGAACGAGTCAACGTTGAATAGTGCCGGCCGCCGCGCCGCGGACATGGTCTGCGCATGCGCAAGCTGCTGAGCTTTGGAAAGAATGTAGGCCTACCTGACTTACAGGGTTTTGGAAATAAAACGTTGACTTTCTAATTTAATAATAAATGGAACTTAACGCTTTTTGGAATAAAAGTTTTTTTGAAAGATGAAGGTCATCAAATCTATTAAAATCAATATTTAACTCAATTTCGCCCCAAATTGACTTATCCCCTTTTGGAAAAGAGCTCTTCATAATTGCTTGTTTTTAAAGATCTTTTATATGGTGTGGGTTAAAACTACTCTACTACCGAACTTCTACTCCAAAATTTAATCTAAACTGTAGTGGCTAACCCACTACACCTAAACTTATTAAATTAATATAATTTATTTATCAGCTGATTAATTTGGATTACGATGACTGAAGGTACCATTGCACGCATTTCAGTGAAGATCCCTCCGTTCTGGCCAGAAGATCCTGAACTGTGGTTCGCTCAGATTGAGACACAGTTTTCATTGGCTGCCATTACTGCCGATGAAACAAAATTCTATTACGTGTGCGGTAACTTAGAAGCTAAATATGCTGTTGAAGTAAGGGACATCCTCACGAAACCTCCTGAAACTGGGAAGTACAACAAACTTAAAACGGAATTGATTCAACGGTTGAGTGCATCTCAAGAAAAAAAGATCAAGCGACAATGTCAACTTCGGGTACAGCAAACGAAGTTGTCATAACACTGTGGTAAGTCTTTTGGCTGTCCACTATGACAATTTCCCTTCCTCCAAACCCCATTCATGTTCAAGACAGCGGGGGGTTAATGCGAACCGCATGGAATCCCTAGCTGGAATATATGTAGACGGCAGGGGGTGAGTAGAAATGCTATGTTCATGAAAACCCCTAGCTGGAACATATGTTCAAGACAGCAGGGGGAGAGGGAGTGCGACGGGCATAGAAACCTCTAGCTGGAACATGAGTGGACAGTCTGTCCCGTGCCTCACCCTTTCTCTTTCTTCAATATCCCATCCTTCCGGGGGCCTGCGCAAAATGCCCATTTTGAGGCAGACGTGCTCAACGGTTCGGCCGGGGTCTCCTTATCCACCAATAACAACAACAACATCTCAAGAAAAAAAGATCAAGCGTCTACTAGAACAAGAAGAAATGGGTGATAGAAAGCATTCTCAGTTCCTTAGACATCTCACAGGCCTAGCCTACAAATAAATACATACAAAGAATGATTTTAGCTAAGACCTCAAAACAAGCAAGTAACTTAATAATAATTATGCTTACAATATTAAAGGTAAATAGATTGTAGAGCAAAAAAAAAAAACCAATACAATTTAAATTCCATGATTGCGAATTAATAAAAATCATGTTATGTAATTGTTATTGAAGAATTACGCTTACTTAACACTTAATTCATATTTTCTTACCTGAGACATAGGCTACAATAACACAACACTTTCTAATTATTACTTGTTCCATTTAAATCTTTTTCCAAATATTAGATGTATCCCATAAATTAGTTAATCGCATAATTCCGTTCGATAGCAATTCATTCCACAACATGCCTATCTTTTAGCATAATTTATAACTTCGACAAGTATACATCGGTGTTGATCTATTTAATTTAACAAATAGGTCTGTCAAAATATCAATTAAATTTTATTTAAAAACGTGAGCAGATGTAAACAAATCTGAAGAGGTTATATTTGTTTTCAGCATACACAGCGACAACTCAACTGCAATGGGGGAATATAAACTGATCATAGCAACTACATTAGTCAAATCATGTAGCCTAAACAACTAAAGTTCTGTCAAAAATTCCGGAAAATAAGCTTTTTTAATACTTGAAAATAATTGCTCGATTACAGTTTATTACCTAGTTTAAAATACTTAAAATCGAACCTGAGAATTTTTATGAAATCAAATTAGTAATAAAAAAGCCTTTTGGGGGTCAAAAATTCGCCTAAGAGAAATTTAAAGTCGATCGTAAAGAATTTTATAATCTATGTTCCATAGAGTAAAAAATTCAATTAATTTAATAAGTTAAGGTGTAGTGGGTTAGCCACTACAGGGTTCCAGGAGGGCTGCAAAGCTTCTCGCCAGGTGACAGGAAGTAAGCTGGCTTCAGCCGATCAATGAAAACCGTCACATCAGAACCATGGATCTGGACCGTGACGGTTTTACTGGTCCTGCTAATTACAGAGGATAAGGGCCCGAGTCCTTTGGAGACATCTGTCCGGACAAAAACATGGGTACATGTAGCCAGGTCCTTGAAGACAAAAGTAGTCCGTTGACCGTGCCGTGTTCCACTGACTGGACGAAGATCCTCCAAGCTTCGTGAAAGACCTCCGTCAGCACTTCAAGAATCTTCGTCCAGTCAGTGGAACACGGCAGGGTCAACGGACTACTTTTGTCTTCAAGGACCTGGCTACATGTACCTATGTTTTTGTCCGGACAGATGTCTCCAAAGGGTCACTCGATCCTCCCTACTCGGGCCCTTATCCTGTAATTAGCAGGACCAGTAAAACCGTCACGGTCCAGATCCATGGTTCTGATGTAACATAACATTATGTAACACAACATAATAAATGTACTAACACATCTACATAATCTAATCTAATAAAATGTAACCAAACGAGTGTATAGCCCAACTGACTATACCCCATTCAAAATAAATGTGCGGTCGAAAGACAGAATTTTATTTCCCACCACAAGGAATATTTCCTCAACACCTTCATGAATTCCCCGATTTTCTTCACAACCAGATGTTATTTTAATTTCATTCTTAAAATTCAGATTAGAAAAGAGCGCTGATGATCGTGTTACTTCCCTTATATACTTGCCACTGGAAGCGCATCTTGTTCTCAAACGTCAAAATTAGAATATTTGTTTACGAAAAAGCAAAACATTGGCTTAAAGTGACATGAGATATTAAACAGGTGTTGTAATAATTCTCAGTGATTCTGATTGGTTGGATTATTGGCAGCGGGAGGAACGGGAAAAATAAGGGAATTGAAATATGCATTTCGACCGCACATTTATTTTGATCAGGGTATGGGCAATCGCATGTGCGATTTGGAAACGGTTGATAAAATACGGTGTTAAAATGTATCTAATAAATTTGGTCTTCGATGGCAGAGGGGGTCTTTAAAATTAACGTTTAAAAGTTCCATAGAATTGGTGGCCTTAATCAGATTTCCTTGGAATTGATGGAACCTTGACTCCACTTTGACACATGTTTGACTAGCAGCCGTTATTAGTTTTAGTTTTAAATCATCAGAAAGTAGTTAGGATTTTTACCTCTGATACAGTGAAACATCCAAGTGAACTCGGGGTTGTTATATAAACTCGATTATTCCATGTTTAAAGTTCATTGTTCATCGTTCATTGTTCATTGTTGTTTCATTGTTCATCGCCAGGTGTGGTGAGTTCATGTTATTGTTTAGTATAAAATTGTTGAGGACATTTTCCATGACTGATTAGTAAACAAAATTCAAGACCTTTCGGGGTCTGGAATCTTATCCCATCTTCGGGTGGAAGAAATAAATAGAACATAACAAAGTTAGTAAGAAAACACCAGGCAAAGTCCATGGATGTCCGCAACAATTTATTAAACAATAACTTGATCATTCCAAATGTTTATAATCATCTATGTAGGGTAGAGAAGTTAAGAGTCCTTTAGGGGTATCAAGTAAGTTATAACACCAACCACATTACGGTCATTAAATCCTTTATTACCAATGATTTACATGAAGAGGTTTCGCCAGTGCTAAATTGCAGGAAGTGTTATTTATTTATTTGTATAATAGATTGTATATAGCCTATACAGAAAGGCGAATGACAATGCATAGCCCAATAAAATAGTAGGTACACTTTTGAATTAATAACCTAACACATCAAACAAGTGCAGTTAATTTACAATTTAATATCTTTTATGATATACAGAATGATAACACTTTAAACTGTTGATTTAAAAATGTATTGATCCAAGGCAAATGTCGATACAAGTCTGAAATAACACAAGTAGAGAGCCTACATGGTTCTTACACATGAACTAATCACAGATTTTTGAAATTCTCAGGTAAGTAGAAGTTATTATGGTTTTCTCCTATACATTTGAACCAGGAACTTTTTGTTTTGCTCCACCATGATGATTAAGTCGATTCCAAGACTTAAAATCTGAAAAATATGACAAACATACAAGTTCCAAGTAAACTTTAATTTGATTAAACTTACTGATTATCATATCAGTTTTTTTATCATATATGTTTTTTTTTAAAAAACATAACCACATTCAATAATTAATCCTTTTTGGCTTCACCTCATACTTGTTACAAGATTAGTAATAATAAAATCAGTAATATGCAACAAATCTTAAATTGTTACACTTAATTTTTTTATCCGCCAAAACACCGCAAGAAAAGAGAGAAAACAAGCAGAACATCATAAGTTCAAAATATATCAATATAAAATAATCTAAGTTAAATTGTTTCCCTTTTCACCAAAAAGTTCAATTAATCGAAAATACTCCAAAATTTACATTTAGTGAGACTTTTTATCACCAACTTTGTTCCTAAATTCAACTATATTTACAGTTTATCCAAAACTGTAGTTTAATTGAAGAAAGCTACTCTTATTTGTCCCATTTAAACTGATATACAGATTACTGACGGCAAAGTCAGTTATAGTGTCTGAACATACTGTAAGAGATGATAAACATGTGGAAACACAACTCACTATTATGCTGTTTAAACATTTTTCACATTCAATTAAACCAAATACAACCAAACTAAATTAAGCCAAATAGCAACAATTATTGAGGTATTGTTCACCCTTTTGAGTATGACTTTATCGAGTACCGCTGGTACCATACAGAACCGAATAAGTAGCAATGAATACAAAAACGTTAAGAAGGTCACATCCCATGTTAAAAATTGGCCAACATTTTATTCCGCTAGGAGCGCTGTAAACTGAACTTGAGCACTCCAAATAGAGATAGCGCCAGAGGAATCGGCCTAAACATAGTACGAGAGAGAGGGAAATATAAAATTTCTTATTAGTATTGTGTCGTTAAAACACTATTTTAAACATTAGTTACCTAGCTTATTTGGTATCATTGGAAAGCTTTTTTCAAGAAGAATCGTTATTTTAAGTCATCAAATCCTTTTATTGTTAAGACTTTGTTGTATGGGCTTTCAACTTTAATGTTATTCTAATGAAGATATTTTATTGAATCATATGTTTACAAAAATAAACTAAGTTTTAAACGTCGTCATGGTATCCTGCTATTTTTAAATTTGTTTACTTAGGTTCCAAAATAAGCACTAATGTAGGTGGACGGAAAAATAGTGTTCCTACATTAATAGTGAGAATTGGTCCAGTAATGGTTAAACTGTTATAGGTTATGTATATGTGAGTGCAGCGTGAGGACGAGATTCTTTGCTGATGACCATCTGCAACAAAGTCAGAATGTAATCTGATTAATAGGTCATTGTCTCGTGCGCGCTCTCATGGTGGAGTGCGCTACTAAGTCAACAGAAACTTTCTTAACCATTTCTTCCATAAGATGTGACCTTCTTTACGTTTTTGTATTCATTGTAAGTAGGGACATCCCATGTTAAAAAATTTTAGTTCTGCCCCCGAAAACCAGAGGAAAATAAAGCGCTGATGCTAGGATTACTTCTCCTTACTGTCACGGGAAGCGCTCTTTCTACCTCTCAAATGTCAAAATGAGTATATTTGTTTACAGAAAATCAAAACAATAACAAACTTCTGTAAAATTATTCTAGTCATCTGTTTCCATTCAACCAATCAGCATAATCCTTACCATCTTGGAGGTGCTATCTGTATTTCAAGGGCGGCGTTCTCACTTCCCCATAAGGATGTCCCTACTTATTCGGTTCTGTATACATTGCTGGTACTCACCAAGCAATAGATTTTTTTTTTTTTTTTAACAATATATGAAAGCATATGATTAAAAATCTTGTAGTAAGTGGGGTAAATAGTGCAGGTTTTTTTAAATTGATCTTCATCCGATCTTCTAGCACTTTTAATTCACTCTAATCTTATTGGTTTTAGTGGGACCAACACAAAAAATAAATTGAATTTAGCATCTTGGTACTATCACAAATAATGTAAAAAAAGCAATCCACTTCCCCATTCCATGCAAATTAAATTGTATGAAATTACTGGGCTAGGGACTTCGTTTTCAAGGTAGTTTAATCTAAAAAATCTTGAAAGAACCAATTACTATGTTGTTCTTTTGTAACAACATCAGGACTTCTCGAAGCAACGACTGATTTTTAAAGTGAACTATTTTTATTGGTTAAACTCACTTTGCATCCAATCATAATCACATACAAAAAAGTTTATTCATTATTATTTGTCCTCAAGTTGTTTGTTGTGGGCTCTGTTATTGGCTCAGCTTTGGTTACCATTAACAAAACATTATGAGAATCTTCTCGCTTACGAGAGAGCTCTTCTGAGGAACCATATCAAAAGACTCAACTCTCTGACAAAGTGCATAATGTACTGGGGTTTCTTGGAAAACAATTCTCATCAAGAGAGTGGGGAGACTTGGACTTTCAAATTGAGGTGTGATGTGTGTAAAGAACGGAGTGCACATACACTCCTCTAGCCTAGAAGAGTGTATGTGCACAGAAAGCAAATTTAATAAAGTTTCTAGAAGTTCTAGGGAGTAAAAAACTTTATTAAATTTGCTTTCTATACACACTATTGTATACAATGTACCTGAAAACCAATAAAATATTATCCTTAAAATAAAGACATTCCTTTGTGGACACGCAATACTAGGTAATGAATTTCCCATAATTTCATTTACCCCCATTCACCAACACCACTTGACTAAAGTCAGTTCAATTTGTAATCTACACTGATGTATCTGTAAGACCATGAGCAAATGAATATTTACCATTTACTTGTCAGTTACTCACAGTCAGACTCAGACTAGGGACGATCCTGCAGAAGCCAGACATGGAGAACTTCCCCGGGTTGTTATGTGTCTGGGCCAGCAGCACTCGGACCTGGCAATACAAGCACAGTACAATACAATGTGTCTGGGCCAGCAGCACTCGGACCTGGCAATACAAGCGAAGTACAATACAATGTGTTTGGGCCAGCAGCACTCGGACCTGACAATACAAGCACAGTACAATACAATGTGTCTGGCCAGCAGCACTCGGACCTGGCAATACAAGCACAGTACAATACAATGTGTCTGGCCAGCAGCACTCGGACCTGGCAATACAAGCACAGTACAATACAATGTGTCTGGCCAGCAGCACTCGGACCTGGCAATACAAGCACAGTACAATACAATGTGTCTGGGCCAGCAGCACTCGGACCTGGCAATACAAGCACAGTACAATACAATGTGTCTGGCCAGCAGCACTCGGACCTGGCAATACAAGCACAGTACAATACAATGTGTCTGGGCCAGCAGCACTCACACCTGGCAATACAAGCACAGTACAATACAATGTGTCTGGGCCAGCAGCACTCGGACCTGGCAATACAAGCACAGTACAATACAATGTGTCTGGGCCAGCAGCACTCGGACCTGGCAATACAAGCACAGTACAATACAATGTGTCTGGCCAGCAGCACTCGGACCTGGCAATACAAGCACAGTACAATACAATGTGTCTGGGCCAGCAGCACTCGGACCTGGCAATACAAGCACAGTACAATACAATGTGTCTGGCCAGCAGCACTCGGACCTGGCAATACAAGCACAGTACAATACAATGTGTCTGGCCAGCAGCACTCGGACCTGGCAATACAAGCACAGTACAATACAATGTGTCTGGCCAGCAGCACTCGGACCTGGCAATACAAGCACAGTACAATACAATGTGTCTGGGCCAGCAGCACTCGGACCTGGCAATACAAGCACAGTACAATACAATGTGTCTGGCCAGCAGCACTCGGACCTGGCAATACAAGCACAGTACAATACAATGTGTCTGGGCCAGCAGCACTCACACCTGGCAATACAAGCACAGTACAATACAATGTGTTTGGGCCAGCAGCACTCGGACCTGGCAATACAAGCACAGTACAATACAATGTGTCTGGACAGCAGCACTCGGACCTGGCAATACAAGCACAGTACAATACAATGTGTCCGGGCCAGCACCACTCACACCTGGCAATACAAGCACAGTACAATACAATGTGTCTGGGCCAGCAGCACTCGGACCTGGCAATACAAGCACAGTACAATAAAATGTGTTTGGGCCAGCAGCACTCGGACCTGGCAATACAAGCACAGTACAATACAATGTGTCTGGACAGCAGCACTCGGACCTGGCAATACAAGCACAGTACAATACAATGTGTCCGGGCCAGCACCACTCACACCTGGCAATACAAGCACAGTACAATACAATGTGTCTGGGCCAGCAGCACTCGGACCTGGCAATACAAGCACAGTACAATAAAATGTGTTTGGCCAGCAGCACTCGGACCTGGCAATACAAGCACAGTACAATATGTGTCTGGGCCAGCAGCACTCGGACCTGGCACAGTACAATACAATGTGTCTGGGCCAGCAGCACTCGGACCTGGCACAGTACAATACAATGTGTCTGGGCCAGCAGCACTCGGACCTGGCAATACAAGCACAGTACAATACAATGTGTCTGGGCCAGCAGCACTCGGACCTGGCAATACAAGCACAGTACAATATGTGTCTGGGCCAGCAGCACTCGGACCTGGCACAGTACAATACAATGTGTCTGGGCCAGCAGCACTCGGACCTGGCAATACAAGCACAGTACAATATGTGTCTGGGCCAGCAGCACTCGGACCTGGCACAGTACAATACAGTGTGTCTGGGCCAGCAGCACTCGGACCTGGCACAGTACAATACAATGTGTCTGGGCCAGCAGCACTCGGACCTGGCACAGTACAATACAATGTGTCTGGGCCAGCAGCACTCGGACCTGGCACAGTACAATACAATGTGTCTGGGCCAGCAGCACTCGGACCTGGCAATACAAGCACAGTACAATACAATGTGTCTGGGCCAGCAGCACTCGGACCTGGCAATACAAGCACAGTACAATATGTGTCTGGGCCAGCAGCACTCGGACCTGGCACAGTACAATACAATGTGTCTGGGCCAGCAGCACTCGGACCTGGCACAGTACAATACAATGTGTCTGGGCCAGCAGCACTCGGACCTGGCACAGTACAATACAATGTGTCTGGGCCAGCAGCACTCGGACCTGGCAATACAAGCACAGTACAATATGTGTCTGGGCCAGCAGCACTCGGACCTGGCACAGTACAATACAATGTGTCTGGGCCAGCAGCACTCGGACCTGGCACAGTACAATACAATGTGTCTGGGCCAGCAGCACTCGGACCTGGCACAGTACAATACAATGTGTCTGGGCTAGCAGCACTCGGACCTGGCACAGTGCAATACAATGTGTCTGGGCTAGCAGCACTCGGACCTGGCACAGTACAATACAATGTGTCTGGGCTAGCAGCACTCGGACCTGGCAATACAAGCACAGTACAATATGTGTCTGGGCCAGCAGCACTCGGACCTGGCACAGTACAATACAATGTGTCTGGGCCAGCAGCACTCGGACCTGGCACAGTGCAATACAATGTGTCTGGGCTAGCAGCACTCGGACCTGGCACAGTACAATACAATGTGTCTGGGCCAGCAGCACTCGGACCTGGCAATACAAGCACAGTACAATATGTGTCTGGGCCAGCAGCACTCGGACCTGGCACAGTACAATACAATGTGTCTGGGCCAGCAGCACTCGGACCTGGCACAGTACAATACAATGTGTCTGGGCCAGCAGCACTCGGACCTGGCACAGTACAATACAATGTGTCTGGGCCAGCAGCACTCGGACCTGGCAATACAAGCACAGTACAATACAATGTGTCTGGGCCAGCAGCACTCGGACCTGGCAATACAAGCACAGTACAATATGTGTCTGGGCCAGCAGCACTCGGACCTGGCACAGTACAATACAATGTGTCTGGGCCAGCAGCACTCGGACCTGGCACAGTACAATACAATGTGTCTGGGCCAGCAGCACTCGGACCTGGCACAGTACAATACAATGTGTCTGGGCCAGCAGCACTCGGACCTGGCAATACAAGCACAGTACAATATGTGTCTGGGCCAGCAGCACTCGGACCTGGCACAGTACAATACAATGTGTCTGGGCCAGCAGCACTCGGACCTGGCACAGTACAATACAATGTGTCTGGGCCAGCAGCACTCGGACCTGGCACAGTACAATACAATGTGTCTGGGCTAGCAGCACTCGGACCTGGCACAGTGCAATACAATGTGTCTGGGCTAGCAGCACTCGGACCTGGCACAGTACAATACAATGTGTCTGGGCTAGCAGCACTCGGACCTGGCAATACAAGCACAGTACAATATGTGTCTGGGCCAGCAGCACTCGGACCTGGCACAGTACAATACAATGTGTCTGGGCCAGCAGCACTCGGACCTGGCACAGTACAATACAATGTGTCTGGGCCAGCAGCACTCGGACCTGGCAATACAAGCACAGTACAATACAATGTGTCTGGGCCAGCAGCACTCGGACCTGGCAATACAAGCACAGTACAATATGTGTCTGGGCCAGCAGCACTCGGACCTGGCACAGTACAATACAATGTGTCTGGGCCAGCAGCACTCGGACCTGGCAATACAAGCACAGTACAATACAATGTGTCTGGGCCAGCAGCACTCGGACCTGGCAATACAAGCACAGTACAATACAACGTGTCTGGGCCAGCAGCACTCGGACCTGGCAATACAAGCACAGTACAATACAATGTGTCTGGGCCAGCAGCACTCGGACCTGGCAATACAAGCACAGTACAATACAATGTGTCTGGGCCAGCAGCACTCGGACCTGGCAATACAAGCACAGTACAATACAATGTGTCTGGGCCAGCAGCACTCGGACCTGGCAATACAAGCACAGTACAATACAATGTGTCTGGGCCAGCAGCACTCGGACCTGGCAATACAAGCACAGTACAATACAATGTGTCTGGGCCAGCAGCACTCGGACCTGGCAATACAAGCACAGTACAATACAATGTGTCTGGCCAGCAGCACTCGGACCTGGCAATACAAGCACAGTACAATACAATGTGTCTGGCCAGCAGCACTCGGACCTGGCAATACAAGCACAGTACAATACAATGTGTCTGGCCAGCAGCACTCGGACCTGGCAATACAAGCACAGTACAATACAATGTGTCTGGCCAGCAGCACTCGGACCTGGCAATACAAGCACAGTACAATACAATGTGTCTGGGCCAGCAGCACTCGGACCTGGCAATACAAGCACAGTACAATACAATGTGTCTGGCCAGCAGCACTCGGACCTGGCAATACAAGCACAGTACAATACAATGTGTCTGGGCCAGCAGCACTCACACCTGGCAATACAAGCACAGTACAATACAATGTGTTTGGGCCAGCAGCACTCGGACCTGGCAATACAAGCACAGTACAATACAATGTGTCTGGACAGCAGCACTCGGACCTGGCAATACAAGCACAGTACAATACAATGTGTCCGGGCCAGCACCACTCACACCTGGCAATACAAGCACAGTACAATGAAATGTGTCTGGGCCAGCAGCACTCGGACCTGGCAATACAAGCACAGTACAATAAAATGTGTTTGGCCAGCAGCACTCGGACCTGGCAATACAAGCGCAGTACAATACAATGTGTCTGGGCCAGCAGCACTCACACCTGGCAATACAAGCACAGTACAATACAATGTGTCTGGGCCAGCAGCACTCGGACCTGGCAATACAAGCACAGTACAATACAATGTGTCTGGGCCAGCAGCACTCGGACCTGGCAATACAAGCACAGTACAATATGTGTTTGGGCCAGCAGCACTCGGACCTGGCACAGTACAATACAATGTGTCTGGGCCAGCAGCACTCGGACCTGGCATAGTACAATACAATGTGTCTGGGCCAGCAGCACTCGGACCTGGCAATACAAGCACAGTACAATACAATGTGTCTGGGCCAGCAGCACTCGGACCTGGCAATACAAGCACAGTACAATATGTGTCTGGGCCAGCAGCACTCGGACCTGGCACAGTACAATACAATGTGTCTGGGCCAGCAGCACTCGGACCTGGCACAGTACAATACAATGTGTCTGGGCCAGCAGCACTCGGACCTGGCAATACAAGCACAGTACAATACAATGTGTCTGGGCCAGCAGCACTCGGACCTGGCAATACAAGCACAGTACAATATGTGTCTGGGCCAGCAGCACTCGGACCTGGCACAGTACAATACAATGTGTCTGGGCCAGCAGCACTCGGACCTGGCAATACAAGCACAGTACAATATGTGTCTGGGCCAGCAGCACTCGGACCTGGCACAGTACAATACAGTGTGTCTGGGCCAGCAGCACTCGGACCTGGCACAGTACAATACAATGTGTCTGGGCCAGCAGCACTCGGACCTGGCACAGTACAATACAATGTGTCTGGGCCAGCAGCACTCGGACCTGGCACAGTACAATACAATGTGTCTGGGCCAGCAGCACTCGGACCTGGCAATACAAGCACAGTACAATACAATGTGTCTGGGCCAGCAGCACTCGGACCTGGCAATACAAGCACAGTACAATATGTGTCTGGGCCAGCAGCACTCGGACCTGGCACAGTACAATACAATGTGTCTGGGCCAGCAGCACTCGGACCTGGCACAGTACAATACAATGTGTCTGGGCCAGCAGCACTCGGACCTGGCACAGTACAATACAATGTGTCTGGGCCAGCAGCACTCGGACCTGGCACAGTACAATACAATGTGTCTGGGCCAGCAGCACTCGGACCTGGCAATACAAGCACAGTACAATATGTGTCTGGGCCAGCAGCACTCGGACCTGGCACAGTACAATACAATGTGTCTGGGCCAGCAGCACTCGGACCTGGCAATACAAGCACAGTACAATATGTGTCTGGGCCAGCAGCACTCGGACCTGGTACAGTACAATACAATGTGTCTGGGCCAGCAGCACTCGGACCTGGCAATACAAGCACAGTACAATATGTGTCTGGGCCAGCAGCACTCGGACCTGGCACAGTACAATACAATGTGTCTGGGCCAGCAGCACTCGGACCTGGCACAGTACAATACAATGTGTCTGGGCCAGCAGCACTCGGACCTGGCACAGTACAATACAATGTGTCTGGGCCAGCAGCACTCGGACCTGGCACAGTACAATACAATGTGTCTGGGCCAGCAGCACTCGGACCTGGCACAGTACAATACAATGTGTCTGGGCTAGCAGCACTCGGACCTGGCACAGTGCAATACAATGTGTCTGGGCTAGCAGCACTCGGACCTGGCACAGTACAATACAATGTGTCTGGGCTAGCAGCACTCGGACCTGGCAATACAAGCACAGTACAATATGTGTCTGGGCCAGCAGCACTCGGACCTGGCACAGTACAATACAATGTGTCTGGGCCAGCAGCACTCGGACCTGGCACAGTACAATACAATGTGTCTGGGCCAGCAGCACTCGGACCTGGCAATACAAGCACAGTACAATATGTGTCTGGGCCAGCAGCACTCGGACCTGGCACAGTACAATACAATGTGTCTGGGCCAGCAGCACTCGGACCTGGCACAGTACAATACAATGTGTCTGGGCCAGCAGCACTCGGACCTGGCACAGTACAATACAATGTGTCTGGGCCAGCAGCACTCGGACCTGGCAATACAAGCACAGTACAATACAATGTGTCTGGGCCAGCAGCACTCGGACCTGGCAATACAAGCACAGTACAATATGTGTCTGGGCCAGCAGCACTCGGACCTGGCACAGTACAATACAATGTGTCTGGGCCAGCAGCACTCGGACCTGTCGATTCAAGCACAGTACAATACAATGTGTCTGCGATGTCATCCAATAACTTTAACTATGTCTAGTTCTATTTGAATTAGAATCGCTCTGTGTAAGCTATCATCAAAGTGTAAGTCTCACATTCTCTTTAAAAGTGGTATAGAAGTGTAAACAAAAATAATCGCTGCTACTATTTTCAAATTCTATACCACATTAGAAATTTAAAGATACCATCAAGACAACACAAAAATATGAGCTCCTAAAACTAAATTATTTTCTTACATGATGTGGAATATATGGAAATAAGAGAACAATATTTAATTTTAAAACAACAGTTGTATACCTAATTGAATATGCATAGTTTAATATCATTCATGTATTGAATCATTTTTCCTCAATGAATCATGTATCCTTAGTGAATAATGTGTAAAGTATATAGGAACAAATTATTAGTATGAACAGATCAATGTTGATACTAATCTGTAAGAAATTATTTAAATATTGTACTGTGTATTCTTGGCATTATTAATTTATGTTATTTTTTATGTTATTATGTAATACTTAGGTTAATACTGAATATATTCTTTGTGTGTAATTTGCATTTGATTTGATAGAATAAAGAAATGCCTTATTTGATTTGATTTGATTCTTTACGTACAAATGCCTCGTTCGCACTGGCCAAACAATTATGGCAAACTTGTTCGGCAAACACAAAAAATCAACAAGCATTTCTGACAAAGAATTACTTACCATATGATTTACATTGGAAATAAATATCAACAAACAAACAAGTGTTTGGCAGAACACCGTTCAATGAACATATTCTGCCAGTGCAGACGCAGCTTTAGAGTCTTCAAAAAGTTAAGACTGAAGATTTTTGTACAAAACTACTACAGTATGGTCTAAACTAAAAAAATATATATTCTAAAAATATTTTCTAAATTGAATTTTTTTTAAATGCCTCAATTGTCTTTTGCCACTTAAAACTAGTTTTATTCAAATCAAAATTTTATATTAGAAATTTTAGTCAGGTGCTATGCAGTGAATTATGATTAAATGTAAAGTTTTTTTGGGAGTTTGTTCTTTGGTTCCAGAGGGAACCTATACACTAAGAAGTTAGTAAATACTGTCATAATTTTATCAGTAATTGTCCTTGGCCTATTTTAGTTTAAAATATTTTTGATTACTAAAGTTTCATTATTTTCTATTTCATGCACACAAAACATTGAAATATTTGATTTGTTCCAAAATTTTAATACCCTATTAAATATTTTAAATACATACCATAATTTTGTCTTTGCGTCCAAGGTAATGGGCATTAGCAGAGAGTACCTTAGAGCTTAATTCTTCAAACTGTAACATAGATACAAATGTTGAAAAAATAATTCTCTACAAATGCAATTTTCATAGAAGCATTCAAGCATTTTCAAACATCAAGCTTTTTTTAGCTCTGCTTCTAAAGTTTTAAAAAAATATAACTTCATAATTATTTGTGAAATTTTACCAATACAGTAATGTTATTTTTCTTCTTTACTGCATTAACCTTAAAAAATGTATTTTTATACCTTGGGTTTGAAATTGTGTAGGAATAATATTAAATAATTTCATCATCGGGTATCATATGATAATTAAAAATATAATATAACAAAATAAAATTGATTTTAATTACTATCATAAATTATGTGGTAGGAAGTTTGGTAGTAAAAAACTAAAGAATTTTTAAAACTTGAGGTGAGTGAGCGTAGCGAACGAGCTAAACTTGACAGTGAGTAAGAGCAGCGAACGAGCTCATCTGAAGCCTGAGAATGCAACCCAGCATTCGATATGTTCTATATTGTTCGTTTTCGCACACTGTCATTTACATGAAAACCTCCCCGTCTTTGTTGATTGATGGGCGTTTATTGTTTCCGTAAGCTCTATTTAAAGATAGAAGCAGAGAATGAATAAGAAAAATATTCCTCATACGAAGATTATCCAATGTTAGTAATTTACATAACATGATTCATCAAAAATAAACAAATACTTAATAAAACGATTCAACTCTAATCACTAAATAGCTAATATATAAAGCAGTAGTGTAAAAAATAAAAGACATTCTCAGAGTGAAGACAACATATTAATAACTATCATATCATTAATAATAAAATATTTATTGGTATTATCAAGTAATACATTATTGTATTATATAAAATTGTTTAAATTGTGAGACCAATAAGTTATTTTCTTTTATCTTCCCAGTAATTGGTTTTAAAACACTCTTCAATTTTGTATGGACATTCTTCAAGTAAAATTTCTCTGATTTTGTTTTTAGATTGTTTTTTACTAAAATTTTTCTAATCATATGGTATAGTATTAAAAATTTTGATGCCCATTTATTTTTCTTGCTTATTGAATACTTAAAATTATAAATATTATATAATAAATTGCTTTGCCCATACCACGGCTAAGCCATTTTTAATTTTGGTATATTCAGCACCCAAAATCATAATGACATAGATAGGGTAACAAAAACCTACTGTGGATCCGTAAGTTTCCCATGGTGTTCTTCTTTTAATAGTGCATTGCGAATTTTAAAAAGTTATAATTAAATGGTTATTCTAACTCAAAATATCTGCTCAATAACCAGCTGATTTTATTAAAAAAATATTCTTTAAAACATCTGCTTAACCCTCGAGAGGACGCTAAGCGGAGGAATCCTCCGGGTCAATATTTTTTGTTGTGGGAAATATATATCTTTTGGTTGACAGCACTGTCCTTTTGTGTAGCTGTAGCCCCCTTAATCACGATGTATTTGACGCACCCTTATCCCGCTTTCAGCGTCCAGGGTCAGTTTGGCGAGCGCTTTCCTGAGGTGCTGGACGATTCCTCCGTGAGCGTCCTTGTATGTTTTGTGAACCCGGAGGAAGAGTCCGTGTGCGATCGTTTTTTATTTGGTTACCCGGAGGAAGAGTCCGTGTGCGATCGTTTTTTATTTGGTTATTTGTAATTGTTTAGGCTACAGTTGCCATTTTAGATTTGTTTTTAATTGAAGTAACTTTTTATTTTTCAATTTATAACTATTTGAATTGATTGTAGTATCTTTGTTATACCATTTAATTTATGGTTTATGCAGGAACACGTTATAGTATTTTTTATATAATCTGATAGTTCAGTTTTATGCAAAATCTTTTTTATTTGTACCCCAAAACGTTATTTTTACTATTTTCATACTATTTTACAAAACTGTTATTGAAAAATATTAAGTTTTAAGTAAAAAAAGTGAAATATGTTTTGTATAATCTATAACTGTTATAATTACTTTATTTCTTAAATTAACTTTACCATTCTTGCTCTGTCTTGCAAGGATATTGCATGAAATCTATTTTACAATAATTTTCTGTTTTTATTTCAAACAATAAAAGTATTTAGAATACATTTGGTGCATTTATTTAAAACCCGGAGGAAACCTCCTTGAGCGAGAGACGGCGTTTTAAATTTTAAGCGACCTCTGGAGGGTTAATCACACGTGTACATCGTCAGGGGCTGGAAATAAACACTAACCACTTCCTTTTTTATAGACATTTTTGTTTAAATCTTCTAATTTAATATTAAAAAAATATCTTTTTAATCTTGAAGACGAATTTATTACAAAAACATCAATGATTGTATAGGGCCTTTAAAAGAATATTTATAAAATATTATTTAGAACATCTGCTTAATCACATGTGTAGATATAAAAATCGTCCTACCATTGGATTAACATGGGAGCTTTAAGGTTGAACAGGGCAAAACCCAGGTAACTCTTGATACTTCTGGTATTTTCCCTTACGTCCTTGGCCCTCAAGATTTAAAATGAGCCATCACACTATACCCTAAATTTCTTCCAACTCGGGATATTTCGTGGGGACTTGCTAACGGAATTATATTTATCTATATATTAATAGGCAAGCATGTTTCGTTTCCTCCTTTTTTCTCAGCTCGTGTGCATCGTAGGAGAAATCCGCGCATACTGTACCGTTAGAAAGGTATAGTCCTGTAGATGAGCAGAATCACATTCTAATTCACAACGGACTCTAGGGCTACGCCCCACGGGCTTTCAAAGTTCCAATGTTAATCTTATGGAGGAAGGAGAATTGATTGAATGATTGACAGCTGTTGTAAAAACAACTGCTAGAAAAACAGGAAGAACAGATGTTTTTCTTATTAAATGTTTTTAAACTTCTTGCGTCCAGATCAACTTTGTTTGGTGGAATTTCGACCAGGAGGCGATCTCTAGTATATATAGATACTTATTTATTTATTAGTATGTGAAAATGAACAAATGGTGTTTTTGGCTTCTGGGGACCTCAAAATGAAATAGTAACATGGTCCCAGACTTGCCATAGCTATAGCTACTATCATAATAGATAGCATTGACTATGTATACTAACGTGAATAGACCTCTCCTTCAATGCATTTAGTTTGAGGAAAAACTTTTGAAGTTTCGTGTACGCGGCGCCAGAGTCGCTTCCATATCAATGTTGTTATTTTTCAGCTGGATTTACAGTGCTGCAAAACACTTTACCAAAACATAAACATAACTCTCAGTTATAAAATGTTTCATCCTTGGTTGAGGAGAGTGGTAATACTGATTTATCAATCATATGTCACTTGTACTTCACTTCATGTACGCCGCAGAAGATCACACGACCGACAATAGGTTTCAATCACGCCTATGCTATGAAAAGTCTATTCACGTTAGTGTATATAGTCAAAGATAATAGCATACCTTTTAATACCTTTACTCCATATAAGGAAGTTTTAAGTGTTACCGTAATCCTGTTTAAAACTTTTAAATGGTTTTATAACAAAATATGGTTTTACATGAGCTTAATATTTTACGGTTACCTTTGTGGCTGTAGAGTTCAAAGAATATATTAAAATATGTAATGGTGTGTGCCATATGATAAGTTCCAACAGGTTGGATAAAGTATGATATTTAAGTCCCACAGCAAAAATTAAATCACCAAAACTGTACATTCTAAAAAGGAATACCACTAGACTTTGAATTTTTAATAGTCTATCAACTGTTTTAACTAAGTAAGCTTGCTTTTTCACTAACCTACAAAAGAACTTGAGTAGTGTGTTTTGGCCACTTTTAAAACCGGCCACGTGCCCACCGAGCCACGTGACGCGGCAGCTGGCGCCAGCTGCCATGTCACATAGCTTCCGGTGGGGGTTAGAGGGTATATATGAGATGCTGTAGTTATATTTTATGCCATATAGGTTGGGGTGGAGATGGCGATAGTGTTGGCGTTAGGGTGAAGTAAATTTGCGCATAAATTAAAAGTTAGTTTAAAATTGAAATTCGTCGGTGTTAAAGAAACTCTAACAGTTGAACAAAAATTAAGAGTTAGTTTAAAATTGAAATTCAAACTTATAACTGGGATGTGGAAAAATACGTCAAGGTCATCCAGAGTAAGTTTTTAAAAATTCCATCCAACTATGACCAGAAATAGTTTTAAGTTGAAGTAGTTGGTGATAGCGGGATAATTGATTTGTGCCATGGGAGAGGTGTTTATCGTTTGAAAGTTGGCGATCGAATGAGAAGTGCCGCCTAGGGAGAGGGCTTATAAAATGGCAACCTTCCCCCACCACCCTTTCCCCCACTCCTTTAGACCAATAACCGGTCGCCGACTCTATGTGTTGAAACTGAAGCAGACATGGCGGCCGCCATGGATAAATCTAACCCCAAAGCTTAGTTTTGCATTGGTGAGCATGCGCCACCCCCACTCCTTTACCTTTCTTTTATATTTTTAAAACCGAACAGATGTTCGGGCAGCTGCCCCTACGGGCAGATGTTCGGGCAAGTGTTGGGGGCAGAGATGTTGAAATATTGGGGTGGAGATGGCGATAGTGTTGGTGGTCGGTTGAACTGAATTTGCGAATAAAGTAACTATAGGCCTACCACTTGGAAAAGAACCGCGGCTGGTGGTGTGTTGCGCAGGTAGGACAGTGGTGGGAGAGCCCCCTCTCCCCCCTCCCCGCACAACACGGGCTTCGCCGGCATCGCGGGTCGCGCCGCGCCGACGCGATGTCACTGAAACGGCAGCGCCTTGCCTCATAATATTTCTCTTAAACTTTTTTAAATGCCAAATTGAAGTAAAATCATAAACACTTTTAACTGGCATGATACGTGTCGTTTTCAACCAGAAATGAAAAACAAGCTTCTAAAACTTTCAAAAATATATTAACACTATAGAGCAGAGAATAGAGACGGCTAACGCTTTTGTCATTTTCGATCTTTTCATGTATTTACCGCCTGTACTTTTTGTAGTATAAGAGTAATAGCAGTTTTCATCACTAGGAGCAAAAGAGGGTCTTTTTGGTGCGTAATCGTGTTTTTAAAAACGATTAAGCATCAAAAAGACACTTTTGCTCCAAGTGATGAACAACGTTTTTTTTATCATAATGCGAAATTAGACTTTTGATAATTAAAAATAATAACTATTAAGATGTATTTTCGGAATATATTTACAAAGTTAGTAATATGCAGTGTTTACATTTATGTTATTTACAAATAATGCTCTTTATAACGTTTGAATTTAAAAATTCTGCTCCTCAACATTAATAAAATTTTTTTTTTTTTCTTTATTTTGGCTTTAGGTTAAAACCATGTTAGGCCCACTACAACAAAATAGAGATACAAATTAGTACTTAAGAGCAATTACAAGAAAATGTTGTTAAACACTATAAATTTGAAAATTTCGTCCAAAACTTTGTCATCCATGTCATAAAGTAAAGTCATTAAATTTACAGGAAATTGAACTTTAAGAGTTTTCAACACTTCATAAAGAGAATTTCTTGAATTAACGTCACACAAAGGGCAAGCAATTCTCATTGGCCAATTCTCATTCTGCAAATAGTTGTTATGAATTTTCTTGATTGAGCAGAAAACTTAAACCAAGGAGCACTTGAAGCAGATTTTTTCAATTGAAATAATCGGTTTCCTTTAAATTTTGAATGGAAGTCCCAATCATTTTGCCAATTTTTTAGCGCCTTTGCTTTAAATAGCTTCTTTATGTCAAAAAATGAGGGACAATAGAGGTGGTTTTCTGAACATGCGGTTTTTGCTGCTTTATCAACAATTTCGTTACCCGTTATTCCAATATGAGAAGGTATCCAGGCAAACTTTATAGTGTATCCGTTTGAACTCAAATCAAAGCATTTTTTCCTAATTTGAAGAATAAATGGTGAAGAATTGAAGTTAAGCTGATTGTTCATTAAAGCCATTAAAACACTTTTAGAATCTGACAAAATGACAAACGACTTCGAAGAGAGGTTTTCTATATAATATAATGAATGAAGGATGGCAATGGCTTCTGCAGAATAAATGGAAAACAGTGAATTAATCTTGAAAGCGTGCAGAAATTTTCGCTGGGAGTGGAACACCGCGCAAGAGGTGAATAATACTGGTCAGGTGATAATAGTGGTGTATTAGTCTTTCCATAATATGATGATTGAAATCTTGCATACATATCGTATAAAATGGAAAAACGTTTTTTGCTGAACATGACATTCAAATTGTCATAGGGAAAGAATTGAGAGTTTAGGAAAACTTTACAATTCTTTATTTTACAGTGATCAAATTGACCAGCATTTGCAGTGATAACATCTTTTCGCTTAGTTTGAAAACCGAGTATTATGTACCTTGCTCGTTCCAAGTAAGTTGATGTCTTGACGGTCCATGTTTGTCTTTCTGTCTGAGGTAGTGTAGGGTATTCATGAAATTCCCAACTTCGGAATGGCATCACAATATCACGGTCAGATTTCAACTTTCTCAATAATAGGATTCTATGTTCATCAGCCAATCTTACATGAGGTACTCTCCAAACAACTTTATCCAACTGTAGTTGCCATTCCAGTTTATCTTCCGTAGTTGCAGGGTCTGCAAGTATCAAGTCCTTATTAGTTGAAGATCTGAGTAATACTAATTCTTGTTTGACATTTATTATTACCAGTTTGTAATCTTCAGCGAATCCCAAAAGCAATCGTAAAGGTACATGAAAATCAAAGTGACCGTTGGAAGCCGGTGTTATAGTGTCTTTATCGGGGGCAACCCATCCGGCGGTGACTATTGAATTCTTCTCATGCGGTGTTAATGATGTTAATCCTTTCAATGTCGTTGTTAAACCAACCTTTTTTGTTGAATCAACCGTCACCCCTGATATTTCATATCTTATTTCATCAAAAAGATATGCCATCGGGTTATTTATAAAAGGAACTGTTGAAGCAGTTTTTCCATCCAATTTTAATCCCGTCCTTCGATGTACAAGTAACTTTCACACGGTAAAGTGTAAATATCTTGTTGTTGAATGGGGATCCTTATTTCATCGTTATTGTTTAATTTTGATGAAGTGTAAGGGTTGTGCGTGTGATATTCCTTCTCCCATAGTGTTTCGTCGAACGTTGGTCCTTGAGATATATCCAGGATATATATCGCTGTTAAGTTTCAATCCAATCTTCTGTAGAAAACGAATGTTTTCCGATGTTAACTCTTCCAATGTCGAGGAGCTACTGAGCTCCCGACTCTTCCGTTGCGGTTTAAATGATAATCCCATGTTGACTTTTATGTTGCTGCTCTGATGTGTATCCGTATAGTAATTGTTTCTCCTCTAAAGTCAACACTATGACCGTCTTGATCCAATATGTTCAGTACGATGTCTGAAATGAAACTGGTGTTTAACGGTAGGTATATCAAGTTTTGTGGCTTCTCAACAATTTTAAAACCGGGAGCCACTGTTGGATAAAATGTATGTAAAATATGTTGATTAACTCCATCTCTATAAGATCCGTGTATAATGTTGCACGTGACATCGATACTATTTACTTTCAATATTGTTACAGTTGAATCACCTGAATGAGTAGTTCCAGGAGTTAAGATTTTCTTTTTTGTATCTGTAAATCCAAGTAAACTGCCAATCGAATGTTCCAAGCTGACATCAATATAATATTTCGAAGTTATTTCTGCTTTTAAAGTATTATTGTTTCCTTTAACGGTGATATTGTCTTCTCCGAGTTGTTTCTGTAATAATTGGTTTATATCATCGATTTCATAAGCTCCAGTAGGAAATGTAATTATTTTCAATTCTGAGTATTTTCCTGCAGCATCCTTAGTTTCATAATAATGTAGTAAATTATTCTTCCCTTCCGTAACATTGGGAATTGAGTTGTAGGTAGTCAAATCAAGTAATGCCGCTTCCCATAATCGTTCCTTGGATAGACGCAATGCTGGGAACAGCGTACTTTTCAATGTGGATGAATTTCCACTCAATGACACTGTATACGATGACATCTTAAAGCTGACTGACACTTTTCGCTAGAAACTCCAAACATAAATGCCCACATATTTCAGTATTGTTAGGTTGTTCTCTTTTGTAATTGTAAAAAATGTTTTTGGAGTTTCGAAAATAATGTTGAAGTTCTTTTGGCGGTGGTAGATTGCCAAAACTGTCAAAGTAGTAAACGGTTTGTCCGAGCTTTTTATAGCATACCCAATGAGTGCCTGGACCATAGGTGGAATCCAAATTTACTATTCCAGTTTCATTTTTCCATATTTTAGTTGGTAATGAATCTTTCATAAAAACTCCTCGAAAGAATGGTATTTTCAAACATTTTACATAATCATTTAACTGATGATTTGTTAAGGCTTTATTTGGAATTATCAATTGACTCTTCTTATTTAGTACACACGGTATGGTCTTAGGTATAAACCTGCTCCGTTTTTTACCATTTGCCAAACAGAAGTCTTCTTTACATTTGCCTTATGAGTTCTACGACGTCCTTTTTTAATGTTTCCACCTCTTTTGGGAGCGCCTTTCTTTGCAGGTCTTCCTCTGCGACGTCTTCCACCACCTAACTTTGCTTTCGTCTTCATGGCTGTAGTTACTGCCCAAGCCGATGCTTTTTCTGCAATACTTGCGTCACTTGATTTTACTCTTTGCCAAGCTTTTTCCGCTAGAATTTTATCTGCTATTGATCTATTTGTTGAATCTTTATACTTTGAATATGCTATATCGTGTTCCTTGCAAGATTGATCTAATTTATTAATTCCAGGATCTCCTCTTGCTAAACGCTTTGCCAACTTAGTTCCAGGTCCACAATATTGATAACCTCCGGGCAGATGTAATTCGTATGGTAAAGTGTCTATCGTTCGATTTACAACAGCACCAACTGGAATCCGTCTGAGCAGGGATAATGCAGCTGATGTTATACCACGTCCTCTCTTGCCGCTGTCTTGACGATGACTGAGAGATATGGTCTTCATTATGTTGTCTTATATAACTGGCGTGTTTACTCCACGAGATACTTTACCCAAATGAATAACTTGTGCAAAATCTTTTATATTTAAAGACTTAGTTATTCAAATTAATTATATACTGATTTATAATTCTATTTTTAATCCAAGCTTCTCGTTCATCGGGTTGAATCATCACATGACTCGTTGTACTAGCTATATGATTGTGGGTATCAATAAGTAAATTACCCACTATTCTTATTAAACAATCTAAAGTTACAGCATCTTTCGGATGTTGAGGATCTCGTAACTGCATAATACGTTTATCATTACAAGTATATGCGGTTGAATCACTTTTTGATGTTGTTATGACTTGTCCAATAGTAGCAGGATCATTTGAATCTTCACCTGGTAAAATATTAATTATTTTCTTCATCTTTGCATCATATTTGGTCCCAAAGTGTTTATCCCAAGTTATTGTTTGTTTCAATGTAACACAATCATCTTCTTCATAACCAGGATAAATATGTTTTATTCTTCTATTACGACCATCGTATGTATCTAATCTACCACCACTTGCAATTAATGTTTGTACCATAAGAGGTACATCTGAATCTTTTATACCAAATCTTCCATTTGTTATTGTTTTATGTCCTGCATCCCATTCATCATTTTTTCCTTGCATTAAATCAAACTTTTTATTTCCATGTATAAATTTATCTCCCCGCTTTAACACGGCATCTTCATGTTTTACAAAATTTGATGTTTCCTTTTTTAATTCTTTAGATAATTGTTCCATAGTAACAGCATCTTTTGGTTGAGAACCAAACTTTACATTTGTCAATGTTTTACCATGACAATCGATTCCATTAACATCTTGTAAAATACAGTTGTCCTTGATGTATTTTAGGTTTACAGCATCACCGTCTTCCTTTGGGTATCCAATGTCATTTATAATAAATTTATAAAAAGAAAATCCATGTTCAGTTTTTTCCGGTATTATAGAATGTAAATATTCTTTATTAACTGAATCTTTATCATTTTTGGGATTTCCCACGTTGGTTATTCTATAATTTCCAGCATCGTACGTTTGTCCATCTTTTAAGTTATTACCCCATTGCAATTTTAAAGTATTTAAAAGTTCAGATGATAAGTACTCTTTAGTAATTGCATCAGAACCTTCAGTTGGTTTACCAACATTAATTAATCTATGTGATTTAACATCGTAAGTATTCTTATGTAATTTCAATGATGTTGAAGTAGCTTCTTTTACTGTCTTCAAATTTGCTCCATCAGTATCTTCTTCTGGATCTTTAACTAGTTTTAAACGTTTATTACTTATGCTATAGTCACCTTCAGGTGTTTGCGGTAATCCACTTCTTTTTCTGTCTTCTCCAACTTGCACTCCTAACGCGGAGTACCGTCCGAACTTGTCGACGCTCATGTTAGAACTGATACGTCTTACGCTTGCAACTCTTTTATATCCGCGGACAATTATACAACTATACCACGATTCCTAAGTTCATCAACTAGAGCCACCCATTCATTATTCAAACCCGTATGACCGGCTTCCATGGCTTCATGCAATAGTCTCATTCGGTCAACCAATTTATTGATGTCGTTGTAGTAAATCACATTTGTATTGTATAGATTTTTCATCAATCCTTTACCAGATGTTGAAGTATCTCCTTTACTCTTTTTACCATGTTGTTCAAGAAGTGATAAATCCATAAGTGATAAAGATTTTCTTTTCAGTGGTTGTCTCACCGCTGGTGCAGTACGTAATGTTGGCAATTTTCGTGGAGGAAACAACTTTTTTATAATGATGTTATATTTTGTTGCACGTGAACGATTAATCATTGCATCCTTTAAGTAGTTTCTTTTATGAGCGTTAGTATTTTGGAGAATCTCCTTAAAAACACTTAAATCTTTGGATGAATATCTTAGTGGTATGTTTTTAAAAATTAATTCATATAATCCTTTTGTTCCTTTATATCTATGCTCACCAATAATGATGTAATCGTCTTGTGTTATTTCAAGCTTTGAATTGCCAATCTTCAATTCATTCCCATCAATTCTTGCTCCGTATACGTGTGATCTACTCAAATTCGGGTTTGATTTCATGTCATGTAGCATTTTCATTATATATTTTCTTCCAAGAGGTCCATGTTGTAATATATTGCTACTCAATTGAGTTAAATTTGGAATAGATTGTTCAGCTTCAGGTATTGGCTGTTCTTCTTCCTTTTCAACAATCGGTTCTTCTTCTTTTGTTTCTTCTTGCTCACTAGCACTTGTATATGAATCATCATCTTCTTCTTTTTTTAATGCTTGTACTTCTTGTTTAGAAACTGGTAGTAAAACATCTCCTTCATAACGAGGTTTACCAATAGTTTCTGATATCTGTTTTAAAGGTTCCGTAATAGGTTTAAATGTAGTCTCTAGAAATTCTTCTCTTTCACTTAAACCCATCCTCAATGCACGATTCTTCATCCTAATAGAATCACTGAGTGATTTTATTTCTTTCAATAGTTTTTCTTGATTCACCATGTTTACACTGTGAAGTTCAACTTGTAACTAGATGTAGTATCGGTAGTTCAACGCATAAATACAAATTTATCCAACCCAATACGATATCTACCATTTTTAATATCTTCTTCCTTCATAATAACGAGAAAGCTATATTTCTCATTCCATGCTTTGCCACACATCTCTTTAAATTTTTCAAATGACATATCCGCATTTACATGATCATTATATATATGCTTTAAATTTGTTTCATCTTGCTTGAAGATGATCAACATATTTGCATTGTCTCTTATGAGTTGTTTTGGAATTTTACTGTATGTTTGACCAATGTAAATGCTATCAATATTATGATGTCTTCCCATAGCAAAATAATTCCTTATTGTGTCATGATTTTCACAAGAAACATCGTCAAATATAAAAATAGAAAATGGTTTTGCTTCATTTGGTTGCATAATTGTTTCACTGGCATTAAACTTGTAAAAATTTACTTCAGGTACACTTGCAAGTACTTTATCCAATAATTGATATTTTGGTTGTTGCAATGATTTTGAAAAAATGTATATATTGTTAAAACGCAATCCTTTAGGATTAGTTATAAGGTTAAAAACAACATTAGTTTTTCCACAATTTGAAGGACCAGTTATTAGACATCTTATCGTATTTGGTAGTAATTCACCATGTTTTCCATGATTTAACTTATCATTGTCAACTGTCAATTCATCAATGTTATTGATATTAAATCGATCTTTTTGTTGTACAATCTCCATCTTGTATAAAGGTTAAACACACAATGAGCTATTAAACAACTATACTAAGTCTTTTGAAGGAATCCAAGAGTCTTCACTTTTATCAAACCCTAACCACCGGACTTTAACCATATCCTTTTTCCTTTGTAAAATCTTCTCGACAAGATATACATCACCGACTGTTGATTTCAACAATTCGTGTCCGTAAAATCCACCTTGAAGTAATTCACCCTTGTTATCCTTTAATAAATAGGTTTCAGGTATAGTTGGTTGCACTTTATAAATTGTAAATACTTCATTAGTCCAATTTGGTAGATATCTTTTACTAAATACACCTTTGTATTTGCTTATACGAACTTTATCGTTGACCTTGAACTTCTTTGGTTGCAATTTTTCCAATTTCGGTGTTGTATTATTTTTAATGCGTTGTAATACAATTTTGGCATTAGCACTATTTACCTGGATAGGTTTCATTCCAATGGTACGATGATATTTGTTGTTATACTCTTTTATAAGTTGTGGTAATATGTCATACCACACGTATGATCCTCTTTTTGAAAATTGTTTATACATCGCACCTTTTAATGTTCTATTGAATCTTTCAATTATTGAAGCTTTAACTTCAGAATTTGTAGAATAATGATTTATTTGATATTTCTTCATCAAAGCTCCAAAGTCTTTATTAAAATATTCTTTTCCATCATCGGTCTGTAGATGTTTAATTTTAAATTTATTTCTTTGTATTGTGGTTTCCATAGCTTTTGTAACACTTTTACCAGTCTTATCCTTCATTGGTAAAGCGTCAGCTATTTTAGTAAAACAGTCTATAATTGTTAAAATATATTTAAATCCTTTATTTAATTTACTGTGCGGTATCATTTCAATGAGATCAGCTTGATAAAGATCATTCATTCCTTTAATGATTGTACTTCTTCTTGGAAATCTTCTTCTTGCTGGTTTATGTAGTTCATTTACAATCTTGTCCTTCACACTTTCCATCTTCAGATGTTGCTTGTACACCGCATGTAAAAATACTGATCCATAGAATAGTTTATTCTCATTTATATAGTTTGAATATAGGTCAAGGCCATTTCATATTAGTGTAAAAAAGAGGGAACATGGCATTGGGCTTGCCATGTCCCCTCTTCTTTACGGAAAGGAAAAAGGAAGAAGGTAGAGGACGAAGAATAGGTTTACTGGTCGATAGGGTTTAGAGAGTAGTGGCCGAATGGTAAAGTATTAATTTTATCTTCTAAAATATGGCGCTTGTCATCTTTGTAGCTTAATGCCCACTTTGTTTGTTTGACACTAAAAAGTTGATGATTATAACTTCTAATAGTGTTGAACGTTGCAGTTGTTTCAACATTTTCAAACAAACATCTTTTATAATGTTCAAACTGTACGTTCTTCTTCAGGAAAGAAGTTTTTATTCCTTTGGCCTTCTTCGTGACTTGATGTTCGTTCCTCTCGTTTATGTACAGTTGAAATGAATACAGTTTGGACATTAATGCTACAATTTCCATCATCGGCACACCATTTGTTTCATCTTTAAATTTTCCCAATACTTTCTTATTTCTGTCATAGTCGTAATTTGGATGATCCTTAGGATAATCGGAAAAGTCGAAATCATCTTTATATATAAAGGTGCGTAGATCTTCATACATGTCATTTGTTTTAATCCAGTAAATTAGTGCATCCGTGTCCATATATGCAATACCAATGTTCTCTCTTCCATAATAGTTAACCATCTTCTTATAATGAAACTCGTACATATGTGTTTTTGAAATATCCAAGATTGACATTCCAAGATACAAAGGACGATCCATTGTAACTGACTTCTTGTTCATGGAAATAAGAACTAGATTTTCATTAATAATTATAGATGAACCAAAGTTTGGTTGTTGCACCAATTTCTGTAATTTTACTGGATCAGTTACCAATTTGATATCCTTATGTTTCCTTTTGTTTTCCAAAGTCTTGCCAAATATTGCGTTATTCATTAATTTGAAAAAATCTTTTTGAAAACTTGATGTAGCGGTGGCTCTTCTTCTTGTGTTGTTGTCGATGTAAGGTTTTAACCAACAAGATTGAGAAAATTGTAGTACTCGATTAATTTTTGTAATTCTCAATCCTAAGTCTAAAGCTTGTTGTATCATCTAGTAGTGTCCAACATATCGAGACTTGTCGGTTAAAGTCATCATTAATTTTGGCCATCTTCCAGTAGGGGAAATTTCAGTCTTCGGAAGAAGTGGTAAATCATAATGTTGATCATGAAGATGTTCAGGATATTCAAAATTAACATCAAAAATGTAACCAGTTTCACCATGCTTCGGTATATCCATTATGTTTCCAATCGATTCTGGATCTATCCATTTAAAATTATCATATGGAAGGGGATTCGACATTGCCCATCCGTATAAGTTATTTGCATCAAAATAACCCAGGAATGTTGTTGGTTTTGATGCATCATAATCGGGCAGATACTTGTTGTTCGCCTTGAAATGTCGTGTAACGCTTTGCGTCAATCCCCCTCGAACTCCTGACTCTAACATCAAAACCATATCTATATCAGTAAGAAGTTGTATTTTACAATTTGTTTCTTTCAACATAGCTTGCCATGCTAATCCAGGTGAAGTGTACGAATGAAGAGGGTCCAATCCATATGCTGCAAAACATGTATTTCTAAATTCTTCCATTATATCACATAGTAAAGTTACATCCAATTTAACATAAAAATCTGAATATTCTCCCAATGTTCTAAATCCTAAATCGTTCCATACTTTACATGCATGATCATAGTCCTCTTGAGATATGTCCATGTCATAAAGTTTACTTTTGAATTCTTCTTTAGCTGGAAGTGATGTTTCATTAAATCTTTCTAAACTGTCTATGTAATCATATGGAAACACACCTTTCCGAAGTACCAAATCCAGTTTGTCGTTATTTACAATCTTCTTTGTTTCGATGAAATCTTGTTTCCTTAAATTTTCTGAAAGTTTGGACAAACTCGACGGCATAAATCTGTAGGAGTCCAAGAATCTTAGTTTCATGTTTCCAACTTCTTTGGAAAAACTTATGAACTCTTCTGAAGTTTCAGCTAACACATCGATTTTACCGTCGTCTCTTCCTAGTTCAGGTATTATAAAATGAGCATCGTACCCACTGAGGTTATGCAGAACCACAGGAATAAATAGTGGTAAACGATAGCTCAAGTTGCATTTATTACAAGCAGCACCCCTGTAATAACCTGTGAGGTGATCGTGATCTTTAACTTTATAATTCTCAATAGTAAAATCATTTTTGCATAAGAAACATCGAGCTGCATTTTCATGTTGAATTTCTTCTTCTTCCTCCATCGGTTTCATTGGTACAATATTTGTATATAATCTTTGTGCATTTCCAGCTATTGAATATAAGTGATCAAGAAATATTTTTTCTACATTTTCACCACGATATACTAGAGGTTCTAAAGTTAATCCATATCTGTTTAAATGTTCTTCTGATAATGTTGATTTAACCATTAAACAAAAACTATTTGGTTTGTGCATTTGATATTTGACACTTTTTCTAGCTTCACAATTTTCATCTTCTATAGGAATTAGTGTTGATTCAAAGTCCGCATATACAACTATAGGGATACGGTATTGATGATGAACCTTTTGAAATGTAACAAATGCTCTGTTTTCCGAAGGTAAATTAATCTTTGCTTCATAATTATTGTTACATAGCCTTTTGTGCTCTTGTAACCATTCTCTTCCTTGTCTTCCTTCTCGTTGAAAATTAAAACATCTCTTGCAAATTATCTTTCTGTGTCGATCTTTAGAAAGCTGCTTGTTAACAAGAGAGTCGAATTTCTTTATGTACACATAGTGAGACACATCTCCTCGCGTTAGTAGTAGTAAATCCGTATGATCTGGTAGCTCTTCTTTTACAACACGTAAAGGATACACTTTGTTTGAACTATCTAATGCAAAAACATTGATAGATGTACCAGGATTTTTCTTCTCAAATTTTGATATATCTTTCAGTGATACAGGGTAAGTAATTCCTTGAAAATTGTACCTATGTCTTTGATTTTCATAGTGTTGGTTAGGTTTATCAAAATGATTTGGTACAAACTTAGATGTCATCGCATATCTAAAACATTCATTATCTTGATTTTTCACATTAATACATGATCTTGTATCCTTAATTCTTTTGGGCAAAGGAATGTAACTAGATCCCATTAGTCCATATCCATGTTTATGAACTCTTATATCTAATACTTCAATACTTGTAAGACTCCATCCGGATCCTCTTCCTTCGTGATCCTGAATTTTTGTTAATATTTCTTCTATACAGTTTTCTACTATTGAATCAATGTTTGAACTTTCCATAATGGTTTGGTTTTTTGTTATGAATCCTCTTGGTGATAATTCTTATTGTACATTTATAAACATAGCTTCTAGTAGTAAACCAAATTTAAGAAAGTTCAATCTTTTCAATTCTTCTTTTAAAGTTTTACTTACGATTGGTTTTGCTTCTCTAATAAATTCTTCTAGCTTCAAGTTTTCATTTTGAATCTTATGATGCATTACTACTTTACCGGGTAATGTGCAAATACTTGTAGATTCGGTAAAGTAGTTGAAGATGTTGCAGTTATTTCATCTTGTTCTTCTTGTTGTTCTTGTTGTTCTTGTTGTTCTTGTTGTTCTTGTTGTTCTTGTTCTTGTTCTTGTTCTTGTTTTTCTTCTGGGTTGTTGTGAATTAGTTCTTTATGACAGTCTAATAGAATTTCATCGTGAAACGATTCCAAACATTTGTCGCAACAATACATGTTGAGATGTTTACTCTTCAAAATTTCACCAAGAAATGAAATGGGCTCTCATGTTCCTCCTTTTATAACGGTTCCCCCACCACTATTTCATCTTCTTCACTATCCAAGGAAATCAAACATTTTGAACAAAAATATTAACCTTCTACAAACTAATTGTTCATTCGTGTTCTTTATTCCCATTGGAGTTTTAGTATATACTTCTTTATATTCAAGCTTTAACGAACTTTCCCCCACCCAACTAATTGTAGTTACTTTTAGGTGGAAATGGCTACAGCACAGACACTTGGTTAAACTAAATTTGTGCATAAATTAACTAAAGTTGAACTAAAAATTCGCATAAATTAAAAGTTAGTTCAAAACTAAAATTCGACAGTATTAAAAAAAAAAACTCTAACAGTTGAACAAAAATAAACGTTAGTTCAAAACTGAAATTCAACAGTGTTAACCAAATTCTAACAGTCGAACAAATAGGTCAAGGTAATCCAATTTAACGCGAGAACGAGGAATAGAGCACTAAGTGGCATGTTAGTCCATTACCACAAAGTGATCTATTCCTCGCTCTCTATTCTACATCTACTTTTTTGGGTTTACTCATTTATATTAAAATGTTCAAATTTTACTATGTAGAATGTCCATTCTTGCTCTTCAACTCTTCGATTGTTTTTAGCAATTGTAACAAATATTCGTTAGTTTTCACCAAAGTCTTTATTTTGCTACATCCAATTTCAATGGAAGGAATTATAAGTTGTAATTTTATAAGTTCAATCTTTTCTTTCTTGCGAATTTCTCTCTTTATTATGTTGTTCCTTATTTTTGATGAAGATTTAAACTCCATGTTGTTTCTGCTAAAGCCACAATAATAAAAGTCTCTTCAAACAACCTGCATTTATACACATTCCCCCACCATTTTATAATCCCCACTCCTTTCCCCCTTCTTTATAGGATTTGAAAGGGATAGGGTGTAGGGTGGGGGAAGGGTAATTTTGTTATTACACTAGTTGTGCAAGAAAATAGCCGCCAGTGTCCACACCTTGTTCATAGCACTCCATCATAGATTGTGCCCACTGCAACATGCGGTCTCTGTCATTTGGTGTGACAAGGAAAGAATGACTATCACCATACAATATAAAAGAGTCAATTCGTACATAACATCCTGAGTCCAACCATTTATTAGCTTCAGCCATAAACTTTTCTATTGTATCAAATGGAAATTGTGGATCAATTGCTATGACTTTACGTTCTTCACTAAGTTCAACAGTATAATCATCATCGTCCTCATCATCTTCACTTTCACTGTCGTTACTTAAAGTGTCTTCAGATTGTTCAAAAACATCAGAAATTTCGGAAAAATTGAAATTTTCATTCAGATGAGGAGGCATTTTGAAGCAAGAAATATTGTAAACAGCAGAGACGAAACGACAAGAGCGGCGTGTAGAAGAAAAATGAAGGGGTGACCAACGCTCGCTCCGCTTTTATAATAGTATGCAAATGAGGGGTAGGAGCTGACCGTGACCAGTCATCGACCCAAAGGAGTGGGGGGAAGTACTTTTCTTACTACTTGGATGGAAGTAGGTTAGTAGGTCACGAGACTTAGAGTGTTAAAAAATAATGAGGGAGAAACACAACGCTATAACGCGTTGTGTTTCTCCCCCAGTATTTTTTTAAGCAATAATTTGGAAAAAGCTATGTGAATTTACTTGCTACGCCCCCACCTTGTAATACCATCCAGTTTGTGTCTGAGGAGATAGTCTTTAGAGTCTAACTCATAAACAGATTTCTCTTTGCGCAAGGATTCAATCACTTTAATATTATATCTTACGCCGTTACAAGTTGCCAAAATGTGTTCGTTGTCAATAACACTTTCAAAAAAATAGACACAACCTCTCTTAAGCCTATTTCCTTTCACACCAATAATTTTGGATTGGTATTCAACAGTGGGGGTTTCTGTCACTTGTGGTTCAGAAATGTGTTTTACGACATGTACACGGCAAAAACTTTCGTTTTTTACACATTTCCTCCCACAAGGTGATCCTTTCTTAATTCCCCTAGTAAGCATTTCAGGGCAAGTAGTGGGACGGCTAAATGCCCTACGACGCTGTTCTTGTAATAATTGAAATTGCTCTGAAGGAGCGGGTTTAGGAGTATGTTTAGGAGTAAGTTTAGGAGCTGGTTTAGGAGCTGATTTAGGAGATGATTTAGTAGCAGGTTGAGAGGATTCAGTTTTGTGATAGGTATGATCTTCAGGTGTACTAAGTGGTGGGGTAGGAGGCAATGGTGATAGTGGGATAATGGGTGTGCTAAGACGATGAACAATGGTTTCAACGGAAGGGGTATTAGGATGGTGGTGAACTGGCTTCTGCGGTGGCGGCATAGTAGTTGATGGTGGTGCAGAGTCCTTTGAAGGCGAAGGCGAAGGCGATGAAAAAATACTACGAAGTCTAGAAGTGTTGGTTGGCGGAAGAATATCTCCAGAAGTTGAAGGTTGAGATGCAAGTCGGTTCTTGTAGCAATCAGGAAGGTTTTTAAGGCGAAGAGTTTTCTTAGGTGCAGGAACAGCCGTAGTAGAAATAGAAGTCGAAGTAGAAGTAGTAGAAATAGTAGTCGGTAGAGAAGACATGGTTATAACTCCAAGTTCGCAGCGTAACGTCTGGAATCAGAATGAAACACTGGCCGCGGCTGGCTCGGCTTTTATAACGGTATGCAAATGAGAGGGGTTAGCAGCCGGTCATTGGCCCGGGAGGTGGGGGAAGGAGTGGGGGAAGGAGTGGGGGAAGGGGTAGGGGAAGGGGGGGGGCTCCATTTTTCGGGGGGGGGCTCCATTTTTTCGGGGGGGGGGGCTCCATTTTTCGGGGGGGGGGGGGGTCATTGACCCTTCCGAAAGTGGGTCAAGGTCATTCAAGATTTATAATGATCCAAGGTGATGGGAACAGTAATACTGTTTCCACCACCCTGTTTGCCTAGCGGTTCCCACTCCCAACCCACTAGTTACGTTCTGCAAGGGAGGTCCCTGGGCCGTCCGCATCAAAGCGTAACTTCCCGTCCGCATCAAAGCGTAACCATTAATTTCAGGGAAACTGGAACAGTTAATGCAGAAACGCAACTCTAACCCCACCCAAACTAATCCCACCCATCATATTCCTAAACAAAATGCAAAAACCTAGTCCGCATTTTGCGGATGTCCCACCCCTTCTAAGTGAAGTTCAACCAAACTTCTGAATTTACATTTAATCTACCCCCTAACATCTAGCTGTAAGGCAAAACAACATTAATTAGTATTACCAACACTTAAAACTAACAACACATCATTATTAAAAACCAAATAATTCAACACAACCAAATACCTTCATTATTCTTAAATTTAATACACCTTAATGCTTAAAACCTCTTAAAAATTAATACACCTTAATGCTAAAAACCTCTTAAAAATTAATACACCTTAATGCTAAACCAAACTTAAAACTAACATCGCAATGCGCAATTTATTTCTTAAATTAAATACAACTAAACACACACACACACACATACCACATTGCATTAAAAAACGCAACGTATTATAAGAAGTTCAAATATATATAGGCCTACTATATATTTGTCATTTGGTGTGACAAGGAAAGAATGACTATCACCATACAATATAAAAGAGTCAATTCGTACATAACATCCTGAGTCCAACCATTTATTAGCTTCAGCCATAAACTTTTCTATTGTATCAAATGGAAATTGTGGATCAATTGCTATGACTTTACGTTCTTCACTAAGTTCAACAGTATAATCATCATCGTCCTCATCATCTTCACTTTCACTGTCGTTACTTAAAGTGTCTTCAGATTGTTCAAAAACATCAGAAATTTCGGAAAAATTGAAATTTTCATTCAGATGAGGAGGCATTTTGAAGCAAGAAATATTGTAAACAGCAGAGACGAAACGACAAGAGCGGCGTGTAGAAGAAAAATGAAGGGGTGACCAACGCTCGCTCCGCTTTTATAATAGTATGCAAATGAGGGGTAGGAGCTGACCGTGACCAGTCATCGACCCAAAGGAGTGGGGGGAAGTACTTTTCTTACTACTTGGATGGAAGTAGGTTAGTAGGTCACGAGACTTAGAGTGTTAAAAAATAATGGGGGAGAAACACAACGCTATAACGCGTTGTGTTTCTCCCCCAGTATTTTTTAAGCAATAATTTGGAAAAAGCTATGTGAATTTACTTGCTACGCCCCCACCTTGTAATACCATCCAGTTTGTGTCTGAGGAGATAGTCTTTAGAGTCTAACTCATAAACAGATTTCTCTTTGCGCAAGGATTCAATCACTTTAATATTATATCTTACGCCGTTACAAGTTGCCAAAATGTGTTCGTTGTCAATAACACTTTCAAAAAAATAGACACAACCTCTCTTAAGCCTATTTCCTTTCACACCAATAATTTTGGATTGGTATTCAACAGTGGGGGTTTCTGTCACTTGTGGTTCAGAAATGTGTTTTACGACATGTACACGGCAAAAACTTTCGTTTTTTACACATTTCCTCCCACAAGGTGATCCTTTCTTAATTCCCCTAGTAAGCATTTCAGGGCAAGTAGTGGGACGGCTAAATGCCCTACGACGCTGTTCTTGTAATAATTGAAATTGCTCTGAAGGAGCGGGTTTAGGAGTAGGTTTAGGAGTAAGTTTAGGAGCTGGTTTAGGAGCTGATTTAGGAGATGATTTAGTAGCAGGTTGAGAGGATTCAGTTTTGTGATAGGTATGATCTTCAGGTGTACTAAGTGGTGGGGTAGGAGGCAATGGTGATAGTGGGATAATGGGTGTGCTAAGACGATGAACAATGGTTTCAACGGAAGGGGTATTAGGATGGTGGTGAACTGGCTTCTGCGGTGGCGGCATAGTAGTTGATGGTGGTGCAGAGTCCTTTGAAGGCGAAGGCGAAGGCGATGAAAAAATACTACGAAGTCTAGAAGTGTTGGTTGGCGGAAGAATATCTCCAGAAGTTGAAGGTTGAGATGCAAGTCGGTTCTTGTAGCAATCAGGAAGGTTTTTAAGGCGAAGAGTTTTCTTAGGTGCAGGAACAACCGTAGTAGAAATAGAAGTCGAAGTAGAAGTAGTAGAAATAGTAGTCGGTAGAGAAGACATGGTTATAACTCCAAATTCGCAGCGTAACGTCTGGAATCAGAATGAAACACTGGCCGCGGCTGGCTCGGCTTTTATAACGGTATGCAAATGAGAGGGGTTAGCAGCCGGTCATTGGCCCGGGAGGTGGGGGAAGGAGTGGGGGAAGGAGTGGGGGAAGGAGTGGGGGAAGGGGTAGGGGAAGGGGGGGGGCTCCATTTTTTCGGGGGGGGGGGGGCTCCATTTTTCGGGGGGGGAGAGGGGGGGTCATTGACCCTTCCGAAAGTGGGTCAAGGTCATTCAAGATTTATAATGATCCAAGGTGATGGGAACAGTAATACTGTTCCCACCACCCTGTTTGCCTAGCGGTTCCCCCTTAGCGGTTCCCACTCCCAACCCACTAGTTACGTTCTGCAAGGGAGGTCCCTGGGCCGTCCGCATCAAAGCGTAACTTCCCGTCCGCATCAAAGCGTAACCATTAATTTCAGGGAAACTGGAACAGTTAATGCAGAAACGCAACTCTAACCCCACCCAAACTAATCCCACCCATCATATTCCTAAACAAAATGCAAAAACCTAGTCCGCATTTTGCGGATGTCCCACCCCTTCTAAGTGAAGTTCAACCAAACTTCTGAATTTACATTTAATCTACCCCCTAACATCTAGCTGTAAGGCAAAACAACATTAATTAGTATTACCAACACTTAAAACTAACAACACATCATTATTAAAAACCAAATAATTCAACACAACCAAATACCTTCATTATTCTTAAATTTAATACACCTTAATGCTTAAAACCTCTTAAAAATTAATACACCTTAATGCTAAAAACCTCTTAAAAATTAATACACCTTAATGCTAAATCAAACTTAAAACTAACATCGCAATGCGCAATTTATTTCTTAAATTAAATACAACTAAACACACACACACACACACACATACCACATTGCATTAAAAAACGCAACGTATTATAAGAAGTTCAAATATATATAGGCCTACTATATATTTGAAACCTCTTGCTGAGTCGCCAACAACCTTTCGCTATGAAAGTTTGTTGACGACTGACGCTAAGATCAGGCTCGTATTGCTCCTCAGATTCTCGAGTAGTGGGGGAAGTTGTTTCACTCCAGTACAGTGTTCAATCCAGTCCAGTTCGCAGCAGTGTAAAAGGAAGGCAAAGGAGTGGGGAGCGGCTGATGCGCAACAACACAAAACCAAGGTTTGAGGTTAGAATTATCCATGTGCAGTAGCGCTAAAGTGAGTAATACAGGACTAGGCGCATGCGCATAGCATAGACTGATTCCGATCCGGAGAACTCGTTGCATGCGCAGCAGGTTTGAGGTTAGAATTATCCATGGCAGCTGCCATGTTTAGTCTGGTTTCACCACATAGAGTCAGCAACCGGTAGTGACCGGTCATTGGCCTAGAAGGAGTAGGGAAAGGTGGTGACCGGCCATTGACCCGGAGGAGTGGGGGAAGGAGTGGGGGAAGGGGGGGGCTCCATTTTTTCGGGGGGGGGGAGGGGGGGGGTCATTGACCTTTCCGGTCACTGCCCCAAAACCCCCTACTACTCAGGTGAAAGTCGGTCATCAGCAGCAGCTGCCCGGAGTAATTCCTATAAAAACCAGGTAGTTGGCTCGGGCATCTGCCCAGGGAAGTGGGCCGCTGCTAAGCTATAAAACTAGACTGCTCATTTGCGCCGCGACCATTAACTTACTGGCTTTCATGTTGATTGCATCGTTATAGCTACTACATTATTTACGATCATTTACTTCTAACCTTACCACATAGTGTTTCATTACTACATATTGTTTAGTTAATTCTAACCTATAACACTATTTTGTTAGTACGTGACATTCTGTTTCATTTATCTCTTTATAACATATTTTATTTCTCAGTCTTCTTTTGACTTCAACATATAACACACCTCCTGTAATGGTTGCGCAGAGTTTAAAATTGAAACTGTTGCGAACACAACACATATTACAAAATAATTCTAAACTTTCAGTTTCAAAGTCTAAAACTAATTTAAGTAAAGTAAGAAAGCGGTACAGTTTTAACCCATTATACTTTTCGACAACTTCGCGGGTTAATGTTGATGATAGTATTATTCATGACATCTTGCATTATATGTTACACTTCAACAATTTTGAACTTTTTACACCTATCGACTGTGTTCAACAAGTTTTTTTATTTTACCCCCACTATTCCTTATATAAGTGCTCTCACCACAATTCCTACTTTATACTCCTCTATTCTTTGCAGCTGAGCTAAGATTTGAGGTTAGAATTATCCATGGCGGCCGCCATGTCTGCTTCAGTTTCAACACATAGAGTCGGCGACCGGTTATTGGTCTAAAGGAGTGGGGGAAGGAGTGGTGGGGGAAGGTTGCCATTTTATAAGCCCTCTCCCTAGGCGGCACTTCTCATTCGATCGCCAACTTTCAAACGATAAACACCTCTCCCATGGCACAAATCAATTATCCCGCTATCACCAACTACTTCAACTTAAAACTGTTTCTGGTGATAGTTGGATGGAATTTTTAAAAACTTACTCTGGATGACCTTGACGTATTTTTCCACATCCCAGTTATAAGTTTGAATTTCAATTTTAAACTAACTCTTAATTTTTGTTCAACTGTTAGAGTTTCTTTAACACCGACGAATTTCAATTTTAAACTAACTTTTAATTTATGCGCAAATTTACTTCACCCTAACGCCAACACTATCGCCATCTCCACCCCAACCTATATGGCATAAAATATAACTACAGCATCTCATATATACCCTCTAACCCCCACCGGAAGCTATGTGACATGGCAGCTGGCGCCAGCTGCCGCGTCACGTGGCTCGGTGGGCACGTGGCCGGTTTTAAAAGTGGCCAATACACACTACTAACTTGATTCCCGGAAAGTAATTATTTATATCCATTAAAATTTCCCATTCATGGGTCAGTCCTTGGATAACTAGACATCTGCTATAAAATATAAAACTAAGTATAAAAAATTGTCTCAAGGAATGACAGCCAAATACCATTATTAAATAAGTTTTTAAGAATAAAACTATGATTTTATCAGTTTCCGTAAAAACTATCGTTTCAACCATAATTAATACATGTTCAACAAAGCAGATTGCGAGGATAACCCAAGCATACATGTTTGGATTTATAACTAATCATATGTACACACATTTGGCATTTTAAATAAAATATTCCTCATTTTATCAATTGTTACAAAAGTCCTGATGAAATGTTTAGTGTAAGCATCAGTGACAATAACTGTGACAACATTTATCATGTGATTAGCTATGAAATGCGTTAGCAAAGATTTTTTTTTTTGTCAAACTTTATTTTATAATCTGTTCAAAATACATAGAACAATAAGTAAAAATGTTAAAAATAATATTCACATGAGCAAGTATTTGTCCAGTGACAAATCTTGTTACTTATTTACTGCAAATTAGGCAAATCTGTATGGCAGGTCCAACACTTTAACACACCTTTTTAGTCGGTAAATCAGGGGTGGACTGAGCCGCCGGGACACCGGGAAAATTCCCGGTGCGCCCTCCCCATCAAGGCGCCCCGGCGCCCCTAGGACGAGATTTTTTCATTACAAAGGAATTGTAAAATATTTTTTGAAAGTATTTGTGAATTTTTATTTTTCATAAAACGATAATTATGCGTTTGCACTTCATGACTTGAACACAATACGTTTATCTTCATATAAATTGAATTTCCAACTTTGATAATTGCTCCAACTGGGAACTCTTTCGTGTAGCAATGACTCGACATAGTTGGCCAACCTGTGCGGCGAAACAGCTGTCAGCGTGGGCGCGACCACTGCGACGTAGTACGAGTAAAGGTCAATCCCAGGGGGATGATTTTGTTAAACCTTACACAGAGTGTATATTTATTTATTCTTATTTGTATTTATTCTGGAATTTGTACAATTTTGAATATAAATATGCGTATTAAAACGACTCTTGTAATTTTTTATTTTAATAAATCGACAATTTTAACAGGTTAGGAACGATGCTATGTATTTTTCTTAAAACAGGGTATTTTTCTTTTTGTGTAATTTGTGACAAATTTGTGTGGATTTCTTAATTAATTTTGTTTAGTTTTAGTTTGTTATGTATAATATGTAAGAAATATGTGACGCTATTTATGTATTCTTTATACATGTAAAAATAAAGAATGTTTTGATTTGATATTTGCATTTTGCAGAAACTATGCAGTTTCCATGCAATCGTCGTTGTAATGAATTTCCTGATGATTTTTTAGCACACCACTCCACGAACAGATTACCTGCAAACTAAGGATATTGACTTAGGAAAAAAGGCGCATTTAGGATTTAAAAGGTGCTAGGTCCAAGTTTGCCGATGTCTTCAAAGCTGCATAGGTCTTCGTCACTGAAATAACGAACAAAACCGAACACTTGTCGGGTACAGTTCCAAATACGGAAGAAATCATCATAGAAACAAAACTGCCTGGGGTGAGAGTAGGAAGAAGAAGAAAATGCCGGGGGAAAATTCATCAGGAGACGTGGCCTAATTGAAGACAGCAATCGCCGATTTGAAGTAACCGTTTTTAACTGTGTTATATATCAAGCTGTCAAATGTATGAACGAAAAGTTTTCAGCAAAACAAAGTCTATGCTTAGATTTAAAATATTTTGATCCCAAGCGGCTTAACAGCATTGCAATTAACTCTTCTAGCTTTCAAAGGATAATAGAATTTGTTACCGATTGCGAGGAGGGCAAACTGGAGGAGGAATTAGTATATTTTTATCACCGTGTCATCGACAGTTGTCGAAGCCGGTAAACATAACAGAACCAACCGATGATTTTGAAGGTGAGCTCTCGGTAGAAGACGTTTCCAACGACGAATAAAGAGACCCAAATGATTTGCAGTATATTCAGTGTAGGCCTAAAAGTGATAAAAATGCAATACTTGCTTCAAGTGTGCATTCGGCGTCTTACTTGAGTACAATGTTTTTGTTTTCAAGGCTGTACACGAACCTTTTTAAGTCTTAACCTTTTTAAAGTCTTTAAGTATATCTCTTGATATTACCAACTACCCAAGTGCCATGTGAACAACCCTTTGAAAAATTAAAATATATCAAAACAAGGCTCCGTTCTCCGCTCACGACTCACTGATGAACACCTTCAGATCTTATTTTTCATGAACATGGAGTGAGATATTCTTGTCAAGATCGATAATTGTTAGATAATCGACAAGCTGAGGGAGAAGAGTGAACAATTACGAAGACTTCTTCACGTATAAACTGTTGGTGTGTTGACTTAACTTTTATGGGCAACAATATAAACAAACAGTAATTGGTAACAGTAATGTAAATAAAATATGTTGGTCTTGATAAAGATAAAAAACTACGGCTTTCGAGTTTAATATTTGCCTACAAAGCCTTCAAATGTTTATTGTAAAGTTATTTTTACTTTCATTAGTTTGATTTTTTAATATAAGTTTATAATGTAGATTGAAAATTAAGAAGTTACTGATTTAACACTTGTTTGATTTACTGTATTTTACAAACTACAGTAATATACTTCTATAGATAGATAGGCCTACATTGTAAATTGTTTAAATTTTAAGGGATTCTGTTATTATAATCACTAGAAATAAAGACCAAAGTATCCATATTTTTTTGACACATGTTTCAACTATGTCATTTTCAAGTAATTAAACTATAAACAATTTATATTAAATTATTATATATTAACTTAAATTAAACTATATTGTATGGTTATAGTTTTAATTTCTAGAAAATTATATGATAGTCGAAACATTTATAATAAATACCCTTATTATATACATAATAATATGAATGCCATATATGTATTATATATATGGCGCCCCTCCGGTACCCATTCCACCGCCCTTTTCATAGTGTCAGTCCACCCCTGCGGTAAATAGAGTCACTATTATCGAGTAAGTTCACAGCAAGATTGTTCGGATGACTTTCCAACTTCATTTGATATTTTTCACTGAATCTTGTGATCTCTTCTTCAACAGTTGGCATTTTCAGGTCGTCGTGTATAGTTTTGTTTGAAACATACCATGGAGCACAGAGTAATTTTCTTAAAGTTTTAGACTGGAACCTTTGTATAATGTTAATGTTTGATTTGCTAGCTGTCCCCCAAAGTTGTATACCGTAAGTCCAAATAGGTTTGATAATAACTTTGTAAAGCAAAATTTTGTTGGACAAGGACAATTTTGAACTTTTACCCAGTAACCAATTTAATTTTCTTACTTTCAATTCCTTTGTTGTCTCTTATTCCAAATATGATTTTTCCAGGTTAATTTTTGATCCAAGTGTAGACCCAAATATTTTACACTGTCCACTTCAGTTAATAAAATATTATTCAAGGCAACTGGTGGGCATGTACCTTGCCTAAGAGAGAATGTGATGTGTGTGGATTTAGTTTCATTTACCTTAATCCTCCATTTAGTTAGCCAAAGTTGTAAATCATTTAGGAAATCTTGCAAGTGATCAGACGCTAATTGAGGCGAGTCATGCATTGATAATAAAGCAGTATCGTCCGCGAATGTGGCGACTTCAACATTTGGGTTTGTAGGAATATCAGATGTATATATTAGGTATAACACAGGTCCAAGTACACTCCCTTGAGGAACCCCAGAGTGTATCGGTTTGAGTCCAGTTAAGACATCTTCAAATTTAATTTGGAAGAATCGTTCACTCAAGTAGGATTTTAACAAATTGTAATATGTATGAGGTAGGGTAGATTTAATTTTGAAAAGGAGACCAGTATGCCACAATTTATCAAATGCCTGTTGTACATCTAAAAACGCGGTAGAACAGAACCTTTTTGATTCAAATGTGTTTTTTATCATATCTACTAATCTGTGAGTCTGTTCAATGGTCGAATGTTGTTTCCGGAATCCAAACTGATGTTCAGGAATTAAGTTTGAGTCTTCAATGACAGGATTCAATCTTTTAAGTATAAGTTTTTCTAGCAATTTTGATAGGATTGGATGTAAACTAATTGGCCGATAAGAAGAAACGTCATTTGGTGGTTTACCCGGTTTTGGAACTACAACCAACTGAGCAATTTTAAACTGAACTGGAAAATATTCAAGTCGAAATACAGCATTAAAGATAAATGTCAACAACAAAACACCTTTGCGTGGCAATTCCTTTAAAACCTTTCCTGTAACCAAATCGTAACCAGGGCTCTTTTTGGGATTTATTTCTTTTTCTATGGTAGTGCGGACCTCTGAAGATGTACATGGTGGTATAGGTAAGGCCATCTGATTAGGTGTATTTAAAAATTCTATAACATCTCTGTCATCATTCGGGGGATTGGGTATCAAAGGTTTAAAAACGTTTGAGAAGTATTCAGAGAAAACGTTTGCTTTATCAGAGTTACTTTTAGCCCAAGTTCCATCAGTTTTCCGAATTGGTGGTACATGTTGAACTGGGCGTTTTATAAATCTTGTTGATTTCCATAATCAGTTGCGTCAGTTGGAGTTAGACCTTTAGTGTATTCATCAAACCATGTATTTTTCAAAGTTACTAAACACCTTTTCAAATTTTGAGCTGCTCGGTTAAATCTATTTTTGTCTTCAGGATTCCTTGAATTCTGCCAAATTCGTCTTAATCGTATTTTTTCAGCTATTTTTCTTTTGATGAAAACAGGGTAATTTACAGATTTTGTAGGTGAGGCTTCTGCTTTTGGCGTAGCCTCCGAAGCGGCATTCTGAACGGATGTAATAAAATAGTTGATGGAGTCTTCTATGTCAGTCTCAGTTTTTAAGGGGATTTTCAGGTTGATAGTACTATTAAGTTTATCTCTAAAGTGTTGCCAATTTGTACGTTTATTACACAAAGAGGGGGGAGGGTCCTTAAGACAAATGTTATTGCTATATGAAATAAGGACAGGTGAATGATCAGATGAAAGGTCAAGAGATGAATCAACACTTATATAATTTAATGAGACGCCTTTTGTGACACAAAAGTCTAATAGATCGGGGATTTTATTTCGGTCGGTAGGCCAGTACGTAGGTTGTCCTGTCGAGATCACATGTAAACTATTTTCCGTTATGGCCCTCAATAATGTCCTCCCTCTAGGATTTATCAATCTTGAGCCCCAGTGCGTATGTTTTGCATTAAAATCTCCACCAGCAATGAATTTAGTACCAAGAGTACCAAAAAAGTCATTAAACTGTTCTTTACTGATGACATGAGGAGGAGGACAGTAGACTGCCGACAATGCCAAAGAAGAGTTATTTCTATCTTCTAACACAATGCTGGTAGCTTGTAAAAAGTCATGTTGAATTTTAGGGAGCTCATATTACTTGATAGTTTTACGAATCAATATAGCAGTGCCGCCATGTGCTCGATTAGTCGGATGGTTAGAACAATAAACATTAAATTCTGGAATTTTGAAAAAAACTTCTGTCAGTAAAATGAGTTTCAGATATTAGACATACATCTATTTTTTATTGAGCTATAAATAGTTTAAGTTCTTGACAATGATTTGCCAAGCCATTGGCATTCCAAAGAGCTATTCTAAGAAAGTTATTCATGTTAACTTACCTATGACAGTTGTCAATAGGTTTACAAGTGTACCTATTTGTTGAGCTTGCTGAAGTAGTACCCTCTCGAACTTGTCAAAGAAATTGTTAAGGATTTGATCGAGGTTACTTGCAGCAGACGTTTCCGGATGAACTCGAGGAGCGGCAGCAACTTTAGCATACGTCTGTGTCCGATCGATGGATTGGGAAGGACTTGACAGATGATCATTTGGAATCACCTTGGTGTTATCATCAAATAAGTGAGGTGTAGACAATGTATTATTTGAGACTTTCTCCGTGTTTATCTTGTCATTGTTCTGGGATTTTTGTCGCAAAGCAGGGTAATGTTTATTTTTTATCTCTTTAAATACGATACACCCTTTATAATTTGCAGGATGACTCCCTTCGCATAAAGCGCATTTTGCTGGTTCTTCAGGAGATTTTTTGCATACCAGTGTATCATGATTCTGGCCACACTTCACACATCGAAACGGATGCCAACAGTAAGATTTTGTGTGACCATACTGCTGACATTTTTTACACTGTACAACTTCAGATTTTTTACGCGGGGGCTCAAAGACTATTTTGGCATTCAGCAAGTACTGCAAGTCGTATATTTCCTTGTTGTTTGGCTGAGGTTCCAGGTCTACGAAAAACATTGATAGCAGAGACTTAGTCTTGAAGTGTTTTATATTAGAAACAGCCCTGATGACTTTATGACCGTGGTCCTCGATGGATACCTTTATGTCATTTGGCTCTGTTGAATAGTGCATGTTTTTAAGGACTACCCTAAAAAATCTGTCTTTTTTAATCTGAAATGTATGAAAGTTAACTTTGAGGTCTGTCAATTTGTGCTTGAGTTTGCGATATGAACTAACGATCGTCGGGCAAAGTTTGACTTTGTCTCCATTAAGACATTTGTATGTGTACTTGCTTTTTGGTATGATAGACTCAATTGAGGACATCATTTGCTTGATGTTTGATATGTTGGGTACAAATAATGGTGGAGTCTTGCCCTCATCGGTTTCACTCGGGGCTTCGGGGCTAGACTCATCCATGTCTACTTGGGATTCACCAAGATGTTCAAACTTGTTTTTCGTTGTAACTGGATTAGACCTAGGAAAATATAGTTGACGTTGTTTCTTGGGATTCTGAGTGCTAGAAGTAAACTGACTCCTTTTGTTAGGCGCTACTCTCTGCCAGGCTCACCAACTCAGACTCAGAACTGTTGTCTCTCATGTCGTTCCCCTTGACCTGAGATTGATCAGAGGATTGTGGTACTTGTGGTACAAGTGAACTAGTTGATTGTACGATGCTATAATTAGTCTGGAGGTTTTCAACATTACTCTGATGACTATTGGGAATTGAAAGATAATTATGGTCTATCATTTTTATGATGGTTTATATCAATTGAAAACAAAAAAAGTAAACAAAGAACACAAAATAGGTTATGTTACCAAAAAACTGAAAATTGTACTTGAAAAACACTGATTAACCAAAATAATATTTGAAATACTTAAAACAGAGAAAAAGTTTATGTGTGGATGAATAAACCACTAGTTTTTCAGGTTTTTAACATAAGTTATTCATTTAAAAACTTACATTATAATATTTTCTTGTTTCACACAAACACAATCAGCTGTAAACTGTTAGCAAAGATACATTTGATTGCAAATAAATATCATGTGTAGCAAGATATGCCAAACAAATCAAGGACACTGTGTAGCGTGAAGACCATAGTACACCAGTGGCTGAACATAAAATTGCAATGAAGTTGGCTGGAATTTTCAGCCAGAACGTTGCCTAAGGGATACTGTCCCAGAAGAAGACAAAACAATCCAAGAGGTTGGAAATATCTATAGACACTATGGTTTAAATTCATATTTAATAATTTGATACTATTGCTACGACTACTTTAACAAGACATTGTTATACTTCAACAAGTCTTTATAACCAAACATCATTGTAAGAAAATGGTGAATATTCATTATTATAGATTTAACTTCAACAAAAATATATCGCTAATAGTTTGTTGATTTTAAATCTCATTGGAGAGAGAGGCAATTTGTATTCTGTCAACGTGAAATAACATTAATTGTTAAACGCTTAATATTAGTTTTCTTTAGTGGTGTGTGAATATTGCTGCAAAATCAATATTTGAGGATAACCAACATTATGTTACTAAACTATAAGGTTATTATAAATAAATAAATAAATAAATATATATATATATATATATATATTAAATAGTTTGTATATATTATATATAAAAACATATATAATATAAGAAAATCCAGTGTCAATGAAAAGCGAATTTTAAAGGGTAGGATGTAATTTTTATTCTTTTAATAATTATATTATAGGTATATATATACAAAAGTATTTTTATGAGAAAGGCTGAACTGATATGGTTGAAAATTGGTGGGAAGGTAGAACCAGGAAGAACAGGATGCCTTTATCGAGATTATCCTCCCTAGGGCTTTGCCCCACATGTCTTCAAAGTTATCATCTTCTTAAGGAAACAAGTTTTTTGAATCAGAACAAGTATATGATAAAATTTAGGAATATTAATTCTACTAACAGCTGTTCTCATTTCAAGTATTAAGAGAAGATAGGTACGTAATAAAAAATAAGGGTATTATGGACCTTAGTGAGCGTATCGAACAAGCTCACCTGAAGAGTAAAAATTCGTCAGGTTGGTATTGCAAAACATGCCAAATGAGCTAGTAAAATGAATAGATAGTAAAATATAACAGAACTGAAAAATAGCATTGTTAGTTCTCCATCATACCAAGGTTCAATTTACGATTTTAAGTTATTAAACATGCATAAGGATATTTATTACAACTGAAATTATACTCCTACTCGCCTACGGCTCGATGGGGGCTCCGCCCCCATGCCCCCTTAGGGGTATCCCTAAATTCGTAAATTAATAAAAAATGTCAAGTATGAAATTGGTTAGTTTTGCGGAAGAACTGAACAGCCAAGACAGTAACAAAACCGTTTAATACACACAATTCACAATCGATAGCTAGAAAAGTTTTTAAAATCTCCTATGAATCGGTTTTAATAACTCTTTGTAGTTAAAATTTGTTAAAATATTTCGAGTGTGATACAATAATTATTTATTCTTTGTGTTATGCTGAATGGAGGGTCCACTCCCTAATTTGTTGCCCCAATTCCGTAATTTCTGAAAAAACTTGATGCAGTGAACGGGCTTGTTGAGGGTTATTAACTCCAATGTGTTCGCTGAATTAGTTTGTAAATAAAAAAGTCGAGTGTTAAACAGGTTAGCTTTACCAATGAAGTGCACAACCAAAACAGTAACAAAAGGCTAATGCACACTTCTCACAATCAATAATAATTAAAGCTTTTAAATTCATCAAAAATTGTTGCAATAAATCAGTGAAAACAATAACATAACATTAAAATGAAATAATATAAAATCTGATAAACGAGATAGAAATCACAAAAGACTAGAAAGTTTTAAAATGATTCCCTAAATTCCGAGGAGGAACTTACTAAAAGTATGTAAATTAGTAACACCAGCCCCGACAATAGCTGAATTCATATTTTTAATTGTCTCTTAAAAGAAGGTAAGGTCCCCAATTTCAAGTTTTCGGTAACTATTCTGGTCCTGTAATAAATCTGTTTTGAGAGCTATTGGTAGAGATACGGCAAAATGTTCTGAAAACTGTAAGCCAGTCATATTCAGCAACATTTTTCGATAGGACCAATCGTTTTGTCAGTAGAGTGGAAAAACTGAAAACGCGATTGCAAAAAATTAGACTGGATATATACGCAATTGGTGCGATGTACGACAAAAAGTCACAGGAAAAAAATCGTAGTTCATCCAATTCAGTACCGTGGTAGTCTCAAATCTATGAAAGGCCTAACCATTTAGCCTCTAGAGCTAAAATATACTAAAATTATGATTTCTTTATAGTTGTCCAAAAGCCACTACTTATTTATCACAAAACTGGGAAAAAGTGAAAAATGTTTTTTGAGAGTGAACGGAAAGAGATAGGCTACGGCAAAGTATGTTAGAATAAAAATTGTAGATATTAAAAAGACCTATAAAAGTTGTCATTCAAACATTTTCGTAGGACAAACCATTTAGTCGCTAGGGCCCTAAATCTAAATTTAAATTTCACAAAAATCAGTTTGGAGGGTTAACGGTGCGATGTACGACAAAAAGTAAAAGGACCAAAATTGTAGATCATCCAATTTCCTATCGTAATATGCTCTCATATTTCAGATAAGACTAACCGTTAGGTCACTAGGGCTGAAATACTAAAATTACGATTTATCTAGTGGACCAGAACCGGTGTTTTCCCACTACTTACGTTCACAAAATCCGGAAAAAGTGAAAAATGAATTTTGTGAGTAAACGAGTAGAGATACGGCAAAATATACGGGAAAAGAAATTGTAGATATTATAAAGATCTATCGAAATGAACCTTAAAAAAAATTTTTACAACCATCGGTTTAGGCACTAGAGCCCGAAAACCGAAAACGGCATTTCATTAAAAACGCTCTGGAGGCTTAACGGTGCGAGATACGATAAAAAGTCACATGATCGAAATTGTAGAAAATTAAATTCCCTATCGTAGTATTGTTCTCAGATTTTAGATAGGACAAAGCGTTTGGCCGCTAGAGCCAAAAAAGTAAAATTACAATTTTGAAAATCCGCCATTTTGAATTTTTTTTGTAGGTTAAAACTACAAATTTGCAAGTTTAAGATTTTACACTTAGCATTGACCGTTCAAGCTAGACGTATGCAAAATTTCAAGTCTCTAGCTTAAATAGTTACGTCAGAAATTCGTATCCCATATAAGTCAGTCAGTCAGTCAGTTACACATAGGGCTGTATAGTTTATTAGACTCGCCTACGGCTCGATGGGGGCTCCGCCCCCATGCCCCCTTAGGGGTGTCTCTAAATTCGTAAATTAATAAAAAGTCAAGTATGAAATTGGTTAGTTCCACGGAAGAACTGAACAGCCAAGACAGTAACAAAACCTTTTAACACACAATTCACAATCGATAGTTAAAAAAGCTTAGAAAATCTCCTATGAATTGGATATAATAACTCTTCGTAGTTAAAATTTGTTAAAATATTTTGAGTGTAATATAATAATTATTTATTCTGGGTGTTATGCTGAATGGAGGGTCCACTCCCTAATTTGATGCCCCAATTCCGTAATTTCTGTAAAAACTTGATGCAGTGAACGGGCTTGTTGAGGTTTATTAACTCCAACGTGTTCGCTGAATTAGTTTTTAAATAAAAAATTTGAGTGTTAAACAGGTTAGCTTTACCAAAGAAGTGCACAGCCAAGACAGTAACAAGAGGCTAATGCACACTTCTCACAATCAATAATAATTAAAGCTTTTAAATTCGTCAAAAATTGTTTCAATAAATCAGTGAAAACAATAAAATAAAATGAAAACTAAATAATATAAAATCTGATAAACGAGATAGAAATCACAAAAGACTCCAAAGTTTTAAAAAGATTCCCTAAAATCCGAGGAGGAACTTACTAAAAGTATGTAAATTTTATTTTTATACACCAGCCCCGACAATAGCTGAATTCATATTTTTAATAGTCTCTTTAAAGGAGTTAAGGTCCCCAATTTCAAGTTTTCGGTAACTATTCTGGCTTATGAGATACCAAAGGTCTCTTGAGTTTATCATCCTGTAATAAATCTGTTTTGAGAGCTAATGTGTAGAGATACGACAAAATGTTCTGAAAACTGTAAGCTATTAAACTGTAACAATTAATAAAAACTGTAAAGCCATTACTAAAATGGCCATTAACTGTAAACTGTAAGCCATTAATAAAATATTTCAGTCATATTCAGCAAAATTTTTCGATAGGACCAATCGTTTTGTCAGTAGAGTGGAAAAACTAAAAACGCGATTGCACAAAAATTAGTGTGGAGATTTACGCAATTGGTGCGATGTACGACAAAAAGTCACAGGGCCAAAATCGTAGTTTATCCAATTCAGTACCATAGTAGTCTCAAATCTATGAAAGGCCTACCGTTTAGCCGCTAGAGCTGAAATACTAAAATTACGATTTCTCTAGTTGACCAAAAGCCACTACTTATTTATCGCAAAACTAGGAAAAGGTGAACAATGTATTTTGAGGGTAAACGGAAAGAGATACAGCAAAGTATGTTAGAACCAAAATTGTAGATATTAAAAAGACCTATAAAAGTTGTCATTTAAACATTTTTGTAAGACAAACCATTTGGTCTCTAGAGCCAAAAATCTAAAACTAAATTTCACAAAAATCAGTTTGGAGGGTTAACGGTGCGATGTACGACAAAAAGTCACAGGACCAAAATTGTAGGTCATCCAATTCCCTATCGTAATATTGCTCTCAGATTTCAGATAAGACTAACCATTAGGCCGCTAGAGCTGAAATACTAAAATTACAATTTCTCTAGTAGACCAGAACCGGTATTTTCCCACTACTTACGTTCACAAAATCCGGAAAAGTGAAAAATGTATTTTTTAAGTAAACGAGAAGAGATACATTTGGCCACTAAAGCTGAAATACTAAAATTACGATTTCTCTAGTGTCCCAGAACCGGTATTTTCCCACTACTTATGTTCACAAAATCCAGAAAAAGTGAAAAATGAATTTTGTAAGTAAATGAGTAGAGATACGGCAAAATATATAAGCAGCAAAATTGTAGATATTAAAAAGATCTATCAAAATAAATCTTAAGAAAATTTTTACAACCATCCGTTTAGTCACTAAAGCCCAAAAATCGAAAACGGCATTTCATTAAAAACGCTCTGGAGGCTTAACGGTACGAGATATGATAAAAAATCAAAGGACCGAAATTATAGAAAATTAAATTCCCTATCGTAGTATTGTTCTCAGATCTTAGATAGGACCAAAAGTTTGGCCGCTAGAGCCAAAAAACTAAAGCTACAATTTCAAAAATCCGCCATTTTGAATTTTTTAAACAGGTTAAAAATATAAATTTGCAAGTTTAAGATTTTATACTTAACATTGACCATTCAGGCTAGACGTACGCCAAATTTCAAGTCTCTAGCTGAAATAGTTACGTCAGAAATTCGTATCCCATATAAGTCAGTCAGTCAGTCAGTTACACATAGGGCTGTATAGTTTATTAGACTCGCCTACGGCTCGATGGGGCTCCGCCCCAACCCCCCTTAGGGGTTGCCCTAAATTCGTAAATTAATAAGAAGTCAAGTCGTTAAACAGGTTAGTTCCAACCGAAGAACGGGTCAGCCAAGACAGTAACAAAAGTGTCTTATACACACTACTCACAATCAATAATAATAAAACGCTTTAAAAATCGTCTATGGTTTTTAAACCCCCTTCCTAATTCATCTTAATTCGTTAAAAATATAATTGATAGTTGTGAAATAATAAATAACTATGTAAATAATCTAGGTATTATGCTCAATATCGGTACTGTAGAAAATGTTTTATACAAATATGACTGAATTAATTGGCGTATCATAAAAAAAGAAGTGAAATAAATATTTCAGCTTCAATTTAAGTAGGTTGTACTAAAAAAGGCAAAAGAAACATATTTGTAAGTACAAAAATATAATTTAAGTCTAGATGATTGTTGCTGTGTTTAATGAAAAGAAGTTTAAAAACAAAGAGTTTAAATGTAGTTGTGGTTGTTGCTATAAATATAATTAGTAGTGGTAATTACAATAATAAATGTTTCTCTGTTACTTGGCCAGCTCTTGGAGTTGCAATCGTGGAAGAAGTGACATAATCCCCTGCCTCACCCAACTCAAATGAGAAATTAAAAACTTCAGGAAATAGATTACAAAGGTTTAAATCAAAGAAACAACAAATAAAATTTAATCAATGAGCGAAAACAATAATTAAATAACATGAAAACAAAATTAAAGGAAAATAATGAATAACGGGGTGGATCCGCGAATCTGTTCTTTTTGTTCAATACTCATTTAAAAATTCTCAAAAACATATTTTAAGTGTGTATTAAAATATAATGTAAAACACTGAATATAAATAAAACAGAAAGATTAACTGTCTATTAAATATTGTACAAAGTAATGAAAGTATATTTCGTTAAGATCACGGCACGAGCTACACAGTCAATTAATTGAATGCGAAATTCGGCCGAAAGGGTAACCTGGAGCGAATTTGAATTAGTAATATCAAATAAAGTGAAAATGAAACGAGAACCTAACATTTAAATCTGTTCTTTTTGTTCAATATTCATTTAAATATTCTCAAAAACATATTTTAAGTGTGTATTAAAATATAATGTAAAATAATTAATATAAATAAAACAGAAAGATAATAATTAATTGTCTATTAAGTATTGTACAATATGTTACGTTAAGATCACAGCTCAAGCTTTACAGCAAAATTAATGTAGTGCGAAATTCGGTCAAAATCGAGTGTGAATTCGAATAAATAATCTAAACTAAATTGAAAACAAAACGAGAACCTAACATTAATACATCTTTGTTTTGTTCATTTGTACTGGAGTGTAGTTAAATTTGTTCAATAATATAAGTACGAGAACTAAACCTGTTATCTAAACATCACTAAGACGGCAAATGAAAATGTAGGTGTAAACTTTTACCCGCCATGGAAATTTCGTCCTTTTGAACCAAACACGGGTGTAGTTGAAAAAGATCATTTAAACACGAGCGAGAACTAAACCTGCTAAGTGATCTACGATACCACGCGGCGATATACGCTGATCCGGCTAAACTACGTTACCGACAAATCTATATTTTTTTACCTTTTTTATAGTTTAAAAGTAAAAAAGTTGTAGTTTTATGATTTTTCCTGAATTGAAACATCTCATAGAATGTCCATGCCAAATTTCAAGTCTCTATCTTAAACGGTCGCTTCAGGAATTTAATATCATAAGTGAGTGAGTGAGTCAGTTACACATGGGGCTGTATATATTATAGACTCCTACTCGGTCGAAATGTCCCTGAGCATTCATTGTTATGTCAAATGCACTCTGCATACATTTGTGCCACTAATGAGGGGGTTTTAAAATTAAATGCAGAACAATCTAGTTTTGTTGGGGGTTTTTGTTGGTAGTATTTATTTTTGAATATATAAAATGACACAATGGCAGACATAGAAAAGTTTATGAATTTCAAAATTAATTGTTAAGTGGTTCTTGGCTTGTATAGTATTGGAGAAGGGACTGGTAATCTTTTTATGAACATGGTGTGGAACTCGCTTGAGCCGTGCTTGCGTGTCCATCCTCTCTGCACTTGTAGCTAAGAGCGGACCTATCCTTTCCCATGCTCTCAATGTCACCTGATCGAGGCTTTGTGGTCCTCAAATGCACCATATGCAACTGATAATCCCACTCTGAGATGGTTAAGTTTATAGAGCCTGGTGGTCTCTTCCTCAGAAAGGTGAAGGTCCACCATCTTCAATTGCCAGTCGTTTGATCGGCTAATGGAGACTTTGCAAGCCTCACTGGGCTCGCTGAAATTCTAAGGCCTCGAGGATCTCACGTGTCTCAATGAGAAAATCAAGGTCTCGCTTAACCTAATTTTCAGACTTCTAGCACTTTACAGTCTCTCAAGGTGGAGTGCCTCACTACGTCAGAAGAAAATTCCCATACCATTTTGTATATAAGGTGTAAGTCAAATGGGATAGTAATATAATTCATTTGATGAAAGCATCCAAGCAACCCAGGCACAAACAAGCACTTTTTGGTCGCCCGGTGTACTTCGAACGAAAGACGATTTCCATGTTCTTTTGATAAAGAAATAGTAAGCACAAAAAAAAACTGCATTTAAATACTGCTTTTATATTAAGATCATTATTGGGTTATTTATTCAAGTATCTATAATTTTAAATCAGTAAGGTAAAAAACACTTCCGGACAGTGAGACTTCTACTGGGCCGATTTACATGCGGGTTACCAAAACATACATTTTTGGTCCTATATTAGCAGGTTTTATTTGTATTTAGAAAATATTTTCGTTAAATCGGTCAAAAGTGGAAAATAAACTTTTTTTATTTAAGAGATTTAACCATGGGGAAAAGCCAATATTTCCAGACCTTAGGACAGTTAGTATGAGACTTCCACTGGGGACTGATTTACATTTACTTTGTAACAAATTAAAGCTAAACATTTATAAATTATAGGTCACGCCACATAAGTTGACGAATGGCAAAAAACAGCTGGGTATGGCGAGGGGAGGAGAGGGGGTACTTTTCCAAAAACATCGAGCTTACGTTACATGCAATTTTTTATAGAACAGCTGATTATCCAATCATTTTAACTAAATAGTAGTGAAAATTCATTCGTCAAGTTACGTGGCGGGGGTTATAGCAGGTTTCATTCACTTCAACGTTATCTTACTTTCTTAAATAAATATATTGACATTTCAAAACCTTTACAATAAATTTATTTTACACGTTTTCAAGCATCTGATTGTAAACACATGAGGTACGAGCGTCTAGATCTAGCACACTTTAATTCGAGGTCGGGAAGTTCCGGCCATCGTCGTAACTGTTCGGCTCTCAGCCTGTGCTGTATCTAGGACGAGCGTTAGGGACAGCACATACTGTGAGTTATGTCGCCCGAATAGTAACGATGAAAGCCGGAAACTCCCAACGTTTGATATATTTTGTCAAACTGTGTATTTAAATCTTACCTAGCGAATGTACTTACATACCAAATTTTATAATTATGGTATTCTTTTTATTATCCCCATAAACCCCGTTGGTTTGCTAAGTTCCGGTATATAAGTTAAACGCTTTCCAATGTACACACCAATGAGTGTACCATGTATTGAATGTTATCAAGATATGTCAATAAATGAGCTAAGTTTGTTGATTTCCCATAAGATTACCATGAAAAATATATTTTTGGATTTTCTCCATAACAATTTATTCAAAATACTAAATTGTTTGTTTTTTAGCTCTTAAGTGGTCTAAGTTCAATTAAGCTTATTTGAATTTCAAAATTTAAGGTTAATAAAGCCAAAAACCTGCCTCACACTAAATAAATAAGTAAATGCTGCCTTACATTCCTGTACCAAATTTTATCAAAATCGGAGGTTCCATTCAAGGTTATAATATTTACATACACGGAAGTAGTGGAAAAGTAAGGCTTTTGGGCCAGTTCAAGGTCACCCGAGCGATGACGTCATCGATGACGTCATCGAGGTCAATGACCTCATCGATGACTTCATCGATTGCATCATCGATGACGTCATCACCAATGACGTCACTTTCATGACGTCACACCCATGACGTCACAGAAATGACGTGCTGATGATGTCATCACCCCTTACGTCACCAAGATGACGTCATCGATGTCACAAAGGTCAAGGTCACGCTGAAACCTAAAATTTTTTGGCACTTTTGCTGTTTCTCGCACTAAGCTCCGAGTTTTAGTCAGGTTACCGTGGCCTTGACGACTTGGAGCGAAATTAGACGAGAAACAGCAAAAGTGCTGAGGAAACTTGAAGCTTGCAACGTGACTCTGCCTAAACCGTCATGTGACACCGCTCGGGTGACCTTGAACTAGCCCAGCTGCCTTACTTTAACCATTACTGCAACCGCGATGCGCACCCTACGACAGACACCGAGCGACTGACTGTCAGGCTCTGTGTACTCTAGGTATATCGGCTTGAGGGACTAAGACTCTAAACAGTCAGGAATGGGAGTAACTAACTGAACTTTGCAAGGAAAAGTCATTTCATCCAATATTCTAAACAAATCTTCATCAGTAAAACTCACATTAGTCTGTTTGGTATAAAACTTAGGGTGTCCGCGCAACAGTCTGCGCCACTTAGCTAAAAGCGAAACCCTTTTGACTTTGAGTGGTGGACAGTGTGCAACTAATAAAGTCTTAACACGGCTAAGTTTCTTACCCAAAGTATCCTGCGACATGGCTTCCCCTCACAAAAGTCTGCACAATACTGAGAGACTGTTGGTAGCGCATGAGTGAAGGGAAAAGCGGTGGAGGAAACAGCAGGAGTGGGGGAAGGTCACAGTGGTGGGGGAAGGTGAGGTTGAACGCTGGAGTATCGCATCACTTCACCATGAGCTGTCCTACAGTCAACACACTGTTCTCTCGGCCCGAGTTGGCACTAGAAGAAACCCTACTGTACAGCTTAGGCTGTGAGGGGCAAGGAAGAAAAGTAAAAGTGGAAATTATGGTAGACTCTAAGGTGAAGAGTCGTCTAAATAAAGTGATTGTAATCTTTCAATCCCCAATAACCTTAGAGAAATACAAATTCATAAAGCGACATCTTACTCTTAGGCAAAACGAATTGGAAATAGAAAAGATGACAGTAAAATTAATCTAACCTAAAATTCGGACTGGACACTCATGGCGATACCACGTGGCGTGCAAACGCCACCCTAAACATTACAAGTTAGGTTATTGAGAACCTCTGGTACGATAACCGACGTGCTAGAGTTAAAGTGTGATGACCTTGAGCCAAAACACTGAAATACTACAAGTCGATATCGTCCCAGAGGTAAAGTGTAGTGACCTTGAGTAAAATCAGAGAAAATCCAAGCCATGTTTGTCCAGAGTTAAAGTGTAATGACCTTGAGGCAAAAATTTGTAAAACACTTACATGAACAGAGTCGAAGAGCAGCGATGCTTACCGCATGCAAGCCTGAGACATACTGGCTGAGCACCATCGCGTAGCTTAGGGACTCGATTAAGGTGGGGGTATTGCCAACACTTAGAGTAGAAGTGTAGTGGGTGACCTTGAACCAGACTTAGAGTAGAAGTGTAGTTGGTGACCTTGAACCACCCCTGAGGGCCCCCCCCTCCACCTCCACCTCCACCCCCCCCCCACCTCCACCTCCACCTCCACCCCCCCCCCACCTCCACCTCCACCTCCACCCCCCCCCACCTCCACCTCCACCTCCACCCCCCCCCACCACCACCTCCCCCCCCATGGGGTGAACCTCCACCCCTGGGGTGGACCTCCGCCCCATGCCGCCCCTTCGGGGGAGACCGGTGGGGATATAAGGCGGCCCGGCCACAGCCGGCTCGCAGTCCGCTCCCGAGCGTTGAACGTGAACGATCGGGACGGACCGCCATAGGCCTCACTAAACATTGAAAGGCGCCTTCACTGTTTAGCGAAGTCTACTCTAACTTTAAGACTTGTATTATTTTTAAGATATTGCGCTTGCGTTTGGGTATTAGGAATTGTTTTATATGTGAGTGTTTTACTTGTACCCTATGTCTCCTATGTGTCTTGTTCGTGTTTTGTCTTGTTGTCTTGTTTGTCTTTTATGTCATATGTGTTTAATGTGTATATGCTTGTTCCAGCGCGTACCATGTTGAGCTCAACCTATTTTGTAAGTGTGTGTTATTTCTATCTAAAGTGTAAACGCTTGTTTTAGCACTCCCCCTTGAGCATTTTTCACAGCTCAAAGTAAATTGTAAAGATAGGGACGGGAGTAGGCCCCCGTGTAAAAGTATTTTATACCAACGTTAGCATGGGTCCTCTCAGGCATGCAATATTGCGGCTGGGTTGGGACTCGGTCCGTTTGTACGCTGGCATGCAGACCACAGCTGTGGCCAAATTGCGGCGGCCTCTGCACTCTGACCGAGGACGTGTAAGCCACTAGGGCTGTCCTCAACCTCTGTTTCCCTTATGGAAACCAAAATTATGTAAATGAATTTTGATAGCTATTTGTGTTTTTGCCCCCAAGGCCCCCGAACATTCGTGGTTCGCCATGGATGTACGGGGGCCGAAATTTTTTTAATGTTCGTGTGGCCTTGACCCACAAAGATTTATAAAAATTTACTGCATTGCTAAAGTTAAATATTAAAGATATGGTACGGGAGTAGACCCCCGTGTAAAGCTATTTTAAACCAATGTTAGCATGGGTCCTCTCAGGCATGCAATATTGCGGCTGGGTTGGGACTCGGTCCGTTTGTACGCTGGCATGCAGACCACAGCTGTGGCCAATTTGCGGCGGCCTCTGCACTCGGACCGAGGACGTAAGCCACTAGGGCTGTCCTCAACCTCTCTCAAAATTATGTAAATGACTCTTGTTAGCTTTTTGAAAAAGTTATTTGTTAGCAATGCGGTAAATGTGTAAAAGTCTTGCGTGGTGAAGGTCAGACAACATTGGAATGTTTGCTGTTGTCCATAGTTGGGTCTCTTCGGAGGCTACAGCGATGGCAACCTAAATGCCCCAGGTGGGGCTTTATTTTTTTAAAGTATTTCCATGACCTTGACCTAAATACAGTAGTGTTCTAAAATCTTAATGGTTAGGTATTACTAACATACAAGTATGCTGTTGTCCATAGTTGGGTCTCTTTGGAGGCTACAGCGATGGCAACCTAAATGCCCCAGGTGGGGCTTTATTTTTTTAAAGTTTTTCCATGACCTTGACCTAAATACAGTAGTGTTCTAAAATCTTAATGGTTAGGTATTACTAACATACAAGTCTGCTGTTGTCCATAGTTGGGTCTCTTTGGAGGCTACAGCGATGGCAACCTAAATGCCCCAGGTGGGGCTTTATTTTTAAAAGTTATTTTGTGACCTTGACCTTATTATAGGAAAGACTGCTCCAGCATCCCCCCCCCTACACCTCCACCCCACACCTCCACCCCACACCTCCACCCCACACCTCCACCCCACACCTCCACCCCACACCTCCACCTCCCCCCCCCAGGGTGGGGTTGCCCTTGGCTGGTGGGGATATAAGGCGGCCAGGTTGCACGCACTTCTCATTCACGCTCCAGCTTTCGTTGGAAGTGGCTGTCCAGGAGCTCATTCTTAAGAAGACCGGTGACCAAAAATGTCTCGTCGTATACCTTACAAACCTTCGTACTATAATCTGATTGGTATTAATAGTATTACAGACAATGAGAAGAAATTGTATACAAGATTTTGTTGTTTACTTGACAGAACGCTAAAACTACCGCCAAATACTTTCACCTACAAGCTACCCCTGATAGACAAGGATGATGTAAGCAAACTATCATCAATTCAACTGAAATTGGTGCAAGAAAAAATTCTTGTTTGTGTGAGAGAAGTGTTTAACAATGAATATTCAAAAAGATTGGCCTTTGACTTTATTAAGGAACATGCAGGACGTGAAACAAAACAGTATCCAGGATTATATTATTTATATCTTTTTGAGAATGGAGCAAGTGTAACGGTAGAAATAAGTATCAAACTAATGTAATTCACCCAACCAAGTGTTAAACTAGGACTTGAACTTGGACTTGATTGAGGTTTTGTAGAACAGAGCGGGGGATAGATCACTTTGCGGCAATGGACTAGCATGCTGCTTAGTGGTTTATCCCCCGCTCAAAGGGTATCTTTACCCGACCTTGACCCACATAAATGCATAGTTCGTGGGGGTATAAAAATGGTAAACCAATTGGATTGGATACACCACTTCCATCGCTCCATCGCAACAGAATTCTTCCTATTCTGGAGGTAATACCGGTGATATTTCACCTTTGTAAGAAATTAAAACAAAAAATGTGATCGGGGGATAGAGCACTCTGTAGTAATTGATGCTGCTTAGAGCTCTATCCCCGCTGAAAATAATAATTCCAAATGACCTTGACCCATATAAACTTGCTCAAACAGACATCTTTGAAAAAACTTGTAAAAAGTAGTGGATTTAGACCAAACATCATTGCTTTATCAAGCCCGTTGAAGAATATATTGAAAATGGGTGTTTAAAAGCCAAATCTATTACATGATTGATAAACCGGATGTATATGACGTCACCTTCCCTCACCCTTCAACCTCGGGTATAAAGGGACCCGGTTGAGCGCGCTGCTCATTATTGCGTGGACATTCACCGAGTGCACACTCAAAGCCAAACTGTAAAAATGGCTCTTTGCGATATTTGTGGTGAGTTTTTCCAAGACGAAGATATCTTTGTTTTACACCGAGAATTGCATCATGAAGAGGATAGAAAAGAAGAGATTGTAGTAAGTGAAGAAGACTTGGATGCGATTGATCGGTTTTTGGAAAACCATCAGAAGCAGATGGACGACTGTGATAGCTATCTACAGTTACACCGAGAATTGCATCATGAAGAGGACAGAAAAGAAGAGATTGTAGTAAGTGAAGAAGACTTGGATGCGATTGATCGGTTTTTGGAAAAACCTCAGAAGCAGGAGGACTGGGCTAGCTATTTACAGTTAATGCAAAGAAGAAGACCAAGTGTTATTCAATTTGCCGGAGCTGGACCATCTACAGCTGGAGGATTTATTCAAGAAGAGAAAATGGAAGAAGAAGATACGGAAGAAGTGGAAGATGTAAGACAACTGCGTACCCAAGAAGAGGATATGGAAGATATAAGACAACTGCGCACTACAGCCTTGCCAGGACCAATTGTAATTCATTTCAAAGTTAATAACGTGCAATTAGAATTGGAAAATTTTATAACTCAAGCTAAAAAACTAGTTGTAAGAACATTGACGGAAGAATTGGCAAGATTGAACTTTATTAAATTTGGATTGGTGTTGGAGGCTATGTTTACTAATACCGATGGTGAAAATTCACCGAGAGCATTCATTGCTAAAAACCTTACCCTTACAACCACATCTGATATCAACGAAATTTTAGAAGAATGTTTGGTTGAACTGCTAGTGAAACTTCAAGAACATGAAGGAAGAGGATCCGGCTGGACGCTATCATCAATTGAAGGTATGGATGTGAGGGTTCACAAGCATGGATATGGTATGAGAGGAAGCAGCTTTATCCCTCTACCAAAGGTGATCCGAGATACAAGATCATGTATCAATGTGAAAAATGAGGATAATGAATGTTTCCGGTATGCAATGTTAGCAAAATATGTGGAAGACCATTCCTGTAGACCTAGCATAGCATACGAAGCTGTTCAACACCGCTATAACTTCCAAGGTATGTCGTATCCTGTTAGTCTTAATGATGTTGCTAAATTTGAAAGAAAAAACCCAGGAGTTTCAGTTAATGTGTTTGGTTTAGACGAATCAAATAACGTATACCCGTTACGAGTTACAAAGACTGAACGTCAAAATCATACAGATTTGCTGCTATTGACCAAAGGTGGAATATCACATTATGTTTACATCAAGAACTTTGAAACTTTGGTTGGACGACAAGTGACTAAAAATAAAATTAGAGTAACAGTGTGTAAGAGATGCTTTTGTTTCACAAATAAAGACTTGAGACGTGGAGGATCAGAGTGGTTGTCAGAACACCAACGTCTTTGTAATGACAACTATGAAGTGAAGATTAGTCTGCCACCACCATCTAGAGCATTTGTCCAGTTCAATAAAACAGTTCACCAATACCGGATTCCACTAGTTATCTACGCTGACTTTGAATCAACGTTAGTGCCACAGGAACTTCCGGATGGTGAAGTAACAAGAAGAACCAAATATCAATTGCATCAACCTAACAGTTTTTGCTTATTGGTGAAATCTACTTTACCTGAAGAACAATTGCAAGACTATGGCTTAACATCCACTCCAATACTCTACCGTGGTGAAGAAGCCGCTAAGTATTTTGTAGACCAGTTGTACGACATTGCTGAAAAGGCGCAACGCTTATACGGTAATGTTGTACCTATGGAACCTTTGAACCAAAATCAACAAGAAGAATGCAATTCGGCAACAAGATGTTATTTATGCAAGAAGAGCTTCAGTGAAGAAAATCAAAAAGTAAGAGATCACGATCACCTGACAGGGTTATACAGAGGAGCTGCTTGTAATTCATGCAATATAAATTACAAACTGCCAAACTTTATCCCTGTCGTGTTACACAATCTTAGCGGCTATGACTCTCACTTCATTATCCCAGAGTTAGGACGAGATGATGGAAAAATTGAAGTATTAGCTGAAACATTGGAGAAGTACATCAGTTTCTCAAAAACAGTAGGTAAAATTAAACTTCGCTTCGTAGACTCTTATAGATTTATGTCATCTAGTTTGAGTAAATTGTCTGAGAACCTAAGAAGAGAAGACCTAAAAGAAACCAGCAAAATTGTACCTGAAGATAAATTGGACTTAGTAATGCGTAAAGGAGTGTTCCCCTATGATTACATAACTTCTGCAGAAAAATTTGAAGAAACCAGTCTGCCACCGATTGAAGCCTTCAATAGCAAGTTAAATGAAAGTGCAATCACCGTTGAAGACTACAATCATGCTTGTAATGTTTGGAACCAACTAAACATTCAAACCTTAGGGGAATATTCCGACTTTTACATAAAATTGGACGTAACTCTGCTGTGCGATGTGATGGAAGAATTTCGAAACACCTGTTTCTCCGCCTATGGACTGGACCCTCTACACTCGTACACATCTCCAGGATTAGCATGGCAAGCTATGCTAAAGTCAACCAACTGTCGACTGGAACTTCTAACAGATATTGATATGGTGCTCATGATGGAATCTGGTGTACGAGGCGGTTTGACACAAGCTGTAACACGTCATGTTAAAGCCAACAACAAGTACATCCCCGGCTTCGACGAGCAACAACCATCGGTCTACCTTGGCTACTTTGACGCAAACAACCTTTATGGTTGGGCAATGTCAAATCCGCTTCCCTACGCTGGACTTCAAATGGATCGACCCGGCCACCATCGGTGACATCTCACAGATTCCAAAGAATGGTCCAAAAGGCTATATTTTGGACTGTGATTTCGAATATCCGGAGCACCTTCATGACCATCACTACGACTTGCCTCTCCTAGCCAAGACTGAAGTTTCACCGACAGGAAGATGGCCGAAATTGATGATGACGTTGGAGAATAAAGATCGGTATGTGGCTCACTACTGGGTAGTTCAACAAGCTCTTGAATTGGGTCTACGTGTAGTGAGAATTCATAGAGCAATTGAATTCACCCAGTCTTGTTGGTTGAAACCATATATTGATTCCAACACTACAAGAAGAGCAGCAGCAACATCAGCATTTGAAAAGGACTTTTACAAATTGATGAACAACGCCATCTTCGGGAAGACCTTAGAAAACAAAAGAAAACACAAGATTGTAAAATTAGTAAGTGATCCTAAGAAATTGGAAAAATTAGTGCAAAAACCAAATTTTGGAACATCCATGATTATAAACGAAGATCTAGTTGTCGTCAGTATGAAGAAAACAACAATAGTGATGGATCGTCCGTTATACATTGGAATGTCGATTTTGGATATAAGTAAAACTCTGATGTATGATTTCCATTACAACAAAATGGTTAAACACTACGGAAGAGATAACATTGGAGTTGCATACATGGATACCGACGCGTTTATCTACTGGATAAAGACTTTGGACATGTATGAAGACCTAAGGAGTTTCCCATACAAAGACGATTTTGACTTCTCTGACTATCCGAAGAACCATCCGAATTACAATGAAAAGAATAAAAAAGTAATCGGAAAATTTAAAGATGAAGCAAATGGAATGCCTTTGGAGGAAATAGTTGCGCTAATGTCCAAACTATATTCCTTCAAGATGTATAAGGAAAATGACATACCGACAGTGAAGAAAGCTAAAGGAGTCAAAACATCGTACTTGAAGAAACATGTGACATTTGACCATTACAAGACCTGTTTGTTTGAAGATTCTACAATGTCTGCAACGTTCAACACTATCAGAAGCTTTAAACATGAGGTCTACAGTGTCACTGAAGTTAAAAGAGCACTATCAGCTCGAGATGATAAAAGGCATATTATGCCGGATAAAATTCACACTCTTCCTTTTGGCCACTACTCTCTAAACCCTATCGACTAATAACCTATTCTTCGTCCTTCTACAACTTCGACCTTATTCCTTTCTCCTTCCGTAAAAAAATGGGGAACACGGCAAGTCAAACGCCGTGTTCCCCATTTTTTTTACACAAGTTTGGATGACCTTGACCTATATAAATGATGTGAATATTTAAGACAACATTCATTGTGATTATACATGTGATACATGAAACATTCAAACCTGCAATATGAAGGACTTGAAGCAAGAAATTGTCAACGAACTTCATAAACCTGCAAGAAGAAAGTTTCCACGAAGAAATACAGTGATAAAAGGAATAAATGATTTATATCAAGCGGATTTAATCGAAATGATTCCTTATAGTAAACATAAATAATTAACTATTATTAATTGTTTTTCAAAAATGGCAGATGCTTTACCACTAAAAGATAAAAGTGGCAAAAGTGTTACAAAAGCAATGGAAACAGCTATACAAAGAGACAAACATACTATAAAACATTTACAAACCGATGATGGAAAAGAATATTTCAATAAGGAATTTGCAAATTTAATGAAAAAACACAACATTAACCATTACTCAACCAATTCAGAGGTAAAAGCATCAATAATTGAAAGATTCAACAGAACTTTAAAAGGTGCGATGTATAAGATGTTTTCTAACAGAGGATCGCACATATGGATTGATATGTTACCAAAACTTATAAACGATTACAATAACAAGTTTCATAGAACTATCGGTATGAAACCAAGCCAGGTTACTAATAAAAATGAAAAACTTGTATTAAAACGTATAAAAATGAATACTAAACCAAAAGTTGAAAAACTAAAGCCTAAAAGGTTTAATGTTGGTGATAAAGTCAGAATAAGCAAATACAAAGGTGTATTCAGTAAAAGATATCTTCCGAACTGGACAAATGAGGTATTTACCGTATTTAAAGTGCAACCTACAGTACCAGAAACTTACATTTTAAAAGATAATAAAGGACAATTGCTTGAAGGAGGGTTTTATGGACATGAAATGTTAAAATCAACAGTAGGTGATGTATATCTAGTTGAAAAGGTGTTGCAACGGAAAAAAGATATGGTTAAAGTACGATGGTTAGGATTTAATAAGACGGAAGATTCTTGGATACCTAAAAAGGATCTAATATAACGATAAAGAATCATTTTGGGTTGAACCATTACAAAGGATGGAGATAATACCGCAAAAAGACAATTTTACTATTAATAATATAGATGAACTCACAGTGGATCGTTCTCAATTTAACACTGGGAAACACGGTGTTTTGTTGCCAAACACGGTGCGTTGTCTGGTTACTGGTCCTTCCAATTGTGGAAAAACAAATGTAGTATTTAATTTGATTACAAACCCTAAAGGATTACGTTTTAATAATTTATATGTATTTTCAAAGTCACTACAACAACCAAAATATCAGTTATTGGAACAAATACTCAATAATGTGCCTGAAATTAAATATTTTTAATTTAACGCAAGCGAGAGTGTCATGCAACCGCAAGAGGCTAAACCATTCTCAGTATTCATATTTGACGATGTATCTTGTGAAAACCAAAATACAATAAGGAATTACTTCGCCATGGGTCGACATAACAACATAGATAGCATTTATATTGGTCAAACTTTTAGCAAAATACCGAAACAGCTCATTAGAGACAATGCAAACATGTTAATTGTATTTAGACAGGATGAAACCAACCTAAAACACATATATTATGACCATGTAAGTGCGGATATGCCATTTGAACGATTTAAAGAGTTGTGTGGAAAGGCTTGGGCTGAAAAGTATGGGTTTTTAACAATTATGAAGGAACAACCGCTAAACAATGGTCGATACAGGATAGGATTTGACAAATTTATACTAATACACTGATCATGATGTAAAACATTCATTGTTGTACAACACGTCTTGCTACAAACATGGTTAACCAAGAAAAGTTAATAAAGGAAATAAAATCACTTAGTGATTCTATTCGGGATAAAAACAGAGCATTAAAATTAGGTATTAGCGAAAGGGAGAAATTCCTTGAATCTACTTTTAAACCTATTACTGAACCCTTGAAACAATTAAACAAAAAATTTGCTAAACCCGTTTTGGAAGGAGATGTAATTGCACCTATTACAAAGTTTGAAAGAGAAAATGTAAAATCAGAAGATTTTAGTGATGAAGACCCGGAATCCTCTACATATAGCGGTTTTACCGGTGGAGAACCTGAAAGAGAGCTAGAATCACCAGACTATAGCGGTATAAGAGAATTATATGAAGTAAAAGCTAAAAGAGGACATGAAGATGTATCAACTGCTAGTGAAGAGGAAAAAGAAGAAGAAGCAAGGGAAGGTCCGTCAAACATAAGCTTGTTGGGTGAAAACATTCATAACAAAGGACCTTTAGGAAGGAAATACATGATAAAAATGTTAGCTGGAATAAATCCTAATAAAAACTATCATAGTTATGGAGTAAGATTAACAGAAGAAGGTTTAATGGTTGGTAATAGTCCGGTAAATATTGATGAACATGATAATATTATTGTTGGTAATCAAAGATATAAGGGCACAAGGGGATTATTTGAATTATTATTTGAAAAAAAGCCTTTAGAATTGTTAGTTAAAGAAGAAGACATGGAAGCATATAAACAGATTTTGGAACACACCAATGCATATAGGAGAAAATATTCAGCTGACCAACCAGTATTTAGATCTAGGTCTTTAAAATATAGGGAATTTGTATCCAAGTTAATACCAACAACGAGAAGACAACCAATGCCGATAATGCCAAGGAAACCTGTAAAACGAAGGCTTGTGTCATCCACTTTGGATATAAGTGCTGCAGAACCAAGAAAAAGAAACAAATCTGTTACAGGTACAGGTTTAATGAAGAAACTATATAACACAAATGTGATTTATTACAATAATATCAATAAATTGGTGGATAGAATGAAACTAATACATGAAGCTAAAGAAGCGGGTCATACTGGATTGGAAAACGAATGGGTGGCTTTAGTGGATGAACTCCGAAACCGTGGGGTAATCTCATAAAAATGCGTTACTGCCTAGATTACTATTCAGTTGCACCATGAGTGTCGACAAGTTCGGACGTTACTCCTCGGATGGGTTATATTATGCGAATAGTTTAAAAAGAAGTGCTGGTTTACCACAAACACCTGATGGAGATTATGATATGAGTAATAAAAGGTTAAAAAACATAAAAGATCCTACGGATGAAAACGATGCAATAAATTTAAAAATATTAAAGGAAAAGATATCGCCAACATTAAGACTACAAAATAACACATATGACGCAGAAGATCATAGAATTATCAACGTTGGTAAACCAAATCAAAACGGTGATGCAATAAACAAAGGTTATTGTTCATCTGAATTAAAAAATACGTTAAAATTCAATGGAAAAACGTATAGTGCTAACAATAAACGTATATCCAACGTAGATGACCCTAAAGATGCAAAAGACAGCGTAAATAGACGCTATTTACATTCCTTGATACCTGAAAAGACAAAAGATGGATTTTCTTTTTATAAATTTGTTATTAACGATATAGGTTATCCAAAAAATGAAAATGATGCTGTAAACCTCAAATATATAAAAGATCATTGTGTCATACATGATGTGGGAGTTATCGATTGTTTTAATAATTGTTTAGCAAATGTTAAAGATGGTTCGGCGCCATCAGATGGTGCAACAGTGGGTCAAATGATGGAAACCTTAAAACAAGAAACATCTGGATTTGTAAAACAAGACCAAGTAGTATCGCGGAAAGGGGATGTATTTGTGCAGGGAAATGAAAAGTTTACATTACTTGAAGAAAAGAATAATGCTTGGGATGGTAAAGGAAAGAAATTATCATATATAGGTATGGGTACAGAATTCTTTGATGTTCCAGTTGTAGCACAAACTTTATGTTCTAATCCATATAATGATGAACCTTACATATGTAGGTTTAAAAAAATACGTAACGTATCTCCTGGTATCAACGATTTCGATTGTGTTGTAGTTAGTCAATCTTTGATATTAAATAAACCAACTGGTGATATTTTTAATGCAGATGATAAGAAAATAGGTAATTTAAAACAAGGAAGTGATCCAAATGATGCTGCAACTGTAGGACAGGCTATAACAACTTCATTAAAGGACCATAAAGTATATACTTGTAATAATAAACGTATTACAGAACTTAAAGACCCTCAACATGTGGATAATGCTGTTACTGTTAATTTTCTTATTAAAGTTTTAGGAAATGCATTATTTGATATGTTCAATATTATTGCAACCCGTACACGTTGGGGTAATTGGGTTTCTGAATCCGAGAGAGGTAATTGGATTAAAAAGGAAATTTTTAATAAATACTTTATTAACCCTAATACGCAAAAGTTTAGATCATCAGATTGGGGTGATATTGATATATAATATAAGAACGCAATAAACGACCTCATTTATGTCCAACTCGTCATAGAGTTAACACATAAGTTGTACATTTCGATTATAAAAGGACAATAATGACATTCCAGCACATCAGTCCATATCGAGACAGTATACGGAAAGGAGGTGGGATCACGTCCACAGCGGTTTCTCTGTTAAGTAAAGCTTTAAATCGTATTCCAGTAGGATCTATCGTAAATAGAGCAATAGACGCTTTACCATACGAATTTCATATACCGGGAGGTTATCAGTATTGCGGACCAGGAACTAAATTGAAAAAACGACTGGAAAGAGGTGATCCAGGCATAAATAAGTTAGATCAGGCTTGTAAAGAACACGATATCGCATATTCCACGTTTACCGATTCAAAAAATAGGTCAATCGCTGATAAAAAGCTAGCGAATATAGCTTGGCAACGAGTAAAGTCTAGTGACGCTAGTATTGCGGAAAAAGCAGCAGCTTTAGCGGTAACAGCAGGTATGAAGGCTAAAACAGCGGTAGGAGGTGGAAAAAGGAGGGGTAAGAATAAAAAAGGATCAAGCAAGAGAAAACATGGTGGTAATATTAGACTAAAAAGACGTTCTCCAAGGAAAAATAATAAAAAACCGACAATATGGTCAATGGTAAAAAACGGGGCTGGTCTATACCTAAGACCGTATCGTGCATATTAAATAAAAGAAATCAATTGGTTATACCGCATAAAGCGTTGACTAATGTTGAATTATTTAAATATATTTCCTGTTTAAAAATACCATTTTTCCGCGGAGTATTTATGAAAGACAGTTTACCAAAGAAAATATGGAAAAATGAGACTGGAATCGTAAATTTGGATAATACTGAAGGGCCCGGCACCCATTGGGTGTGTTATAAGAAACTAAATAGTAATGTATATTATTTTGATAGTTTTGGAAATTTGCCACCACCTAAAGAACTTGAACATTACTTTAAATCTGCTAAAAACATATATTACAACTATAAAAGAGAACAACCTGATAATACTTCAATATGCGGCCATTTATGTTTGGAATTCCTAGCTAAAAGTATCCAGCGTTACGCTTGCAAAAAGGAAGATTTTGGGAGGCAGCACTGTTGGATTTTACAACTTACAACTCTATTCCCAATGTTACGGAAGGTAAAAATAACTTATTGCATTATTATAAAGGAAAAGATGCCAGTGGGAAGTTTACAGACTTAGAAGTTTGCACTCTACCCACAGGTTCTTATGAAATTGATCATATTAATGAATTTTTGCAAAATAAAATGGGAAAAGACAATATAACGCTAACAGGTAATAACAATACAATGAAAGCTGAGCTTACTTCAAAATATTATATAGATTTCAGTAAGTCAGACTCAATTGGTGATTTATTAGGATTTCCCAAAGATGGAGCAATTTTAGAACCAAATAAAACACATTCCGGTAAACAAACTGTAACAATATTAAAAGTCAATAGTATAGACATAACTTGTAATATTATACAAGGAGCTTACAGAGATGGAGCAAATACTCATATAATACATACTTTTTACCCCAGTGTACCACCTGGATTTAAAATTGTTGAAAAACCGCAAAACCTGGTATATCTACCTTTGAACACCACTTTCATTTCAGACATCGTGTTGAACGTATTGGATCAAGACGGTAACTTGATAGATTTCCGAGAAGAGCCTATTACGGTTAGATTACATTTAAAATCAACACTTTAATACAAAATCATGGGTTTAACATTTAAAAGCGAACAACCTACGGGAATCCGCATTAGTAGCTCTTCAGCTGTGGAGGAGTTAACACGCGAGAACATTCGTTTCTTAGAGAGAATTGGATTAAAAGTAACCGATAATGGATATACTGGATATAGCTCAGGGTCCAACATTCGACGAAACCCTATGGGAAAAAGAATATCACACCCACAACCCTTACACTTCATCAAAATTAAACAATAACGATGAAATTCGTATTCCCATACAAAATCAAGACATTTACACACTACCATGTGAAAGTTACTTGTATATTGAAGGAAAAGTTACTAAAAAGGACGGTACTACTCTTGGTACAACAGTTCCATTTATAAATAATCCCATGGCTTTCCTGTTTGATGAAATTAGATATGACATATCAGGTGTAACAGTTGATTCTACTAAAAAAGTAGGTATTGCAACAACTTTAAAGGGATTAACATCTATATCACCTAATGAAACCAATTTAATACAACCTGCAGGATGGGTTTTACCTGCAAAAGACACAATCACTCCAGATACAAATGGAAATTTTGATTTTCATATTCCGTTACGTTTGTTGCTTGGTTTTGCTGAAGATTATAGGAAAATAATATTAAACGTTAAACAAGAATTAGTTTTGTTGAGATCTTCAAACGATAAAGATATTATTAAAGCTCCAGACGGTACAACAGATGCAACTTTAGAATGGAAATTAACATTAGACAAAATTGTATGGAGAGTTCCACATGTAAAATTAGCTGACGAGCATAGAATGCTACTATTAAGAAAGTTAAAGGCTGATCGTGATATTGTAATTCCTTTTAGAAGTTGGGAATTTCATGAACATCCCAGCTTGCCAACTACGGATCGACACACTTGGACAGTTAAAACATCTAATTATGTGGAACGAGCCAGGTATATTATATTTGGTTTACAAACAGTCAGAAGAGACACCATCACCAAACATGCAGGCCAATTTGATCATTGCAACTTGAAAAATATTAAAGTTTATTTAAATTCACAATTTTTTCCATACGATAATTTAAATGTGTCATTCGCTAATAAAAAGTACAGCATATTGTACGATATGTATGCAAGATTCCAAAGTTCATATTATGGTAAAACGAATGCACCTTTACTATCACCAGAAAAATACTTAGATGGTTACCCTATAGTTGTAATCGATTGTTCTAAACAAAATGAATCGGTAAAATCATCAAGTGTAGATATAAAAATAGAAATGGAATTCAACGCGCCTATACCGGCTAATACAACTGCATACTGTTTAATTCTACATGATAAAATCGTAACATACACACCTTTAACTGGAATTGTTAAAAATGTATTGTAAAAGACCGGTTTTCCTACATTCCAATGCATTCCGCGAGTATAAAAGCAGAGCGTTCAGCTCGCTCCTCATCAGTTTGTTGCCTGTTGTTGTATGGGTAGCATCTTATTCAATATGGCTTCTCCTAGTGGTACACAAGAAAATGTAGTAGATATTGAGAAGGAGATATCCGACTTTTTAGATCTTCAAGGTCAACCGGAGGGAGATGAACACAACGCTTGCGGACAACTCCACGCCAGTAATAATGTTGAGGAAAAAGGTAAAAGAAGAAAGAATGCACACAAGAGGAAAAGGGATATTGAAGATAATATTTCTCCTAACATATTAAGTGAGGTATTCTTGCGAATATTTTACCCAATCTCTTCCAGTTTGGACAAAAGTGTTTTAATCGGTGTTATGAAATCTACAGATTATTCCCCTACTGTAATTTTAACTCATGGACCCAAAATGATTTTGTTTACGGACACTGCTTGGGAATCGTTTATGAAACACTTGCATCTGCTAGAATGCTATTTAAGTAGTAACATGTTTGGAAGAAAGACAAGAGTAGGCCTTTTGGATTCAAATGTGGAAATCGATATTGTTAAACATCGTGGTGATCATCAGTTGCGGTTTAGAGACACAACAAGACATGATAACAAGATTCAACTTAATCGAGAAGAGTTTTTTATTCTAACTTGTGCAACTGAACCAATAACGAGATACTTGAGACAACTGGTGTTTTCAAGTTCAATTATTAAAGATTATCTGGAAGACACTTTGGACAAACAACCGGACGCACCTATATTGTACGGACCTGTAGATACTTCTATATTCAATAGGGTTCCTCATGAAGTACAAATGTGGAGACAATTGGAAAAGTACGCTCAACTACATAAGAAATCAGTAAAACGTGAAAAAGAGGAAGAAGAAGGAGGAGAAGAATCAAGTGTTAGTGATGAAAATGAAAACAAGGAAAATGTAAAGATGGAAACCTAAATGACAATTAACTACACAGCAATGGTTAATTTTTAAAACAATATCAAACACTTTGTGGGGTTAGGCCTACCGGGGACGGTGCCCACGTTAAATATACACCAATGCGCCAACAACTGTACGGCCGGGTATAAAAGTCGTACCTACCGTGGTGTGGAAATCAGTTGACCTTTGGACTTCGTCATGAGCAGACGAGTGATCTTCGCAATGGACAAGGAAGAAGAACAAGTAAAGTCCAAACCTGGTATAATTGAGTTCCAAGCGTTTCGGGGCAATGATGATAGATTTATCATAAAAGAACTTGTGTTTTTCGACATCAATACAAGTGTTCCTTATTCGTTTTTATTTAAACCACCATGTTCTTATTCATCTTTAACTAGTAAAGCCGCTACTACCAACAGATGGATTTCAAAACACTTCCATCATATCGATTGGTATGATGGTTTTACAAGTTACACGGACTTGTATCACATTATGCATCACTTTTCAGACAAGTTTACCAATATTTACACAAAGGGGCTGGAAAAGAAAAGATGGATCGAAGGATTTACTCATGTTCCGGTTAATGATGTGGATTTGGATAAAAACTACAAGTATACGATGGAAAATGTTTGTATTTGTACTAAAAGTCCAGAACATGAAAAAGATAGACATTGCGCTTTAAAAAACGCCTATAAACTCGCATCTTACCTTCAAAGTGGGGAAATGGGGAGTGGTGGGGGTAACGGGGGTTATATAAGTGAGGAGCAGACCGGGACCTGGCATGAGTATTACTCGAGATTCCGAGACGACAACATCTCCCAGCAAGAAGACGAAGAAGACGATCTATAACTTGACCATGGCATCTCACCAGTTCCTGCAAACTTTGGTTGAGCAGTTCAATGCTCACTCCAAATCTACCATACTACCCGTCAAGAAGTGTTCCGAACTTAAAGACGAGAAGCACTACATTATCCACGCCATGAAGAAGATGGAGACTACAGTTGGAGAGGCCATCTGCTGCAGTCTTAGCGAGGCACCATTCACTCCGGGGGATGAGCCCAAGTTCCAAGTCTACCTGCCGAAACGGTTCGTCCATCTCCTCCAGAACGAGGATCTGCGCTCCATCCAACCCGGCTGTCTCTACCTGGTTTCCCACGGTTGCACGGGTAGCAATTCCACCGAGTTGACCATCCACATCGCCGACAAGCAGCAGTGTTAGATTTAAGTTTTACTGTTGTACATATGTTATTGTAATGTTTTATAAATAAATAAACCATAAAAGACAAAAAAAGAATACAAAAAGACGAAAAATGCAACATATCAATATGTGAAGTTTGTCACATATTGATATGTTGCATTTTTTTTAAACTTCGCGGGTGACCTTGACCTTTGACCTTTGCATTTCACAGTTACCCCCACCACCACGCTACAAGTCAAACCTGCTTGAATGCAAAACACCCCCACCACTTTTTCATATACCTCCAAGTGCTGTGCCTCGTCTTCATTTCAACTCCAGCAGCCAACCGAACAACATCAGTATGTCTCTGAACGTAAGCTGTGCCAGCTATGAGGAGGTGACGATCAAAACGCAACAGGAGCTGAACGACTTGTACAAGGAGTTGCAGCTGATGGTGGCAAGAGGCTACTGTATAAACGTGCAAGTCTACGCTTGCAATATACGGAATCTTCGGCAGCCGAAGGAAGAGCCTGGACATTCCTCTTCAACGACAGCTTCCTCACCGGCGTCAATGAAGACCGAACCAGACAACTTGGATTACTTCAGCTGACTAGCGGTTGTCTTCCTTGTCCTTACAATTGTAGAATATGTTTATTTCTTCATTATATTAAAGAAGTAAAAAGAGCAAAGCCACCTATCTTGTTACTGACATATATGCTCAGTAACAAGATAGGGTTTTTTTTTAAAACACAATTTGAATGACCTTGAAACTTCCCCCTCCACTGATTCGCTACCCCCACCACTTCACTGTTGATATACATGAGACAACATAATTAGATACCTCATTCCTTCTTCAACAGCCAAACCTACAACATCAACAATGGTTAACCTACCAACAGATGAAAGATGTCCTCACGCATGCTGTGACTTCGTACACGAGTTAGAGAAGAGGATGCAAGAGAGGGCGATAAGAAGAAAGCAGATCCACTCAGAAAATATCATGATAGTAAACGGCTATCTTTTGTTGTTCGGCCTTATCATGGTTGTACTTTTCATACTGTATGGCATAGTCACATGTGTCGGCAAGGTTGCAGAAGAAAACGCTCGCCACCATCAATTGGAAAGTTTCAATGTTACTTTCTAGGTTTTCCTTTTTTTAAAACTCCATTTGGATGACCTTGAACTTTCCCCCTCCACTCCTTCCTTTTTAAAACCCAATTTAAATGACCTTGAAATTTCCCCCTCTACTTTTCGATAATGTTACAACTGACTGCAGCTCACCTCATTCCTTGCTTAGCTGCCATGGCGGAAGGAACTCTTTCTCAAGTTGACTCCACTACGGACGAAGCATTTCCCTTGCGGTGGACTGTGCATTTACAGGATGCGACAGAAGTGGAAGTCTTGTATCAAAAATTACTCAATGTATTCAACGGGAACCCTGGACCTCTTGAATGTAGAATGGATTTGAATTTTGATGCAACCAGGGTCGGCACAGAACCTTCAACTTCAAGCCAGCCTCAGCAACGAGATTTTACACATTTATACACTCCAATATCACCGGAAGGTGTAACTGTCTGCGAGGCTGACTCAACTACACGTTATGTTCAGCCGAAGCCTTGGGTGTTGATTATTAACAATGTGTACAAAGTGGAATTGGTATGTAATAGATTAAAGGAGTTGATGGTACAAGATCCAGGCCTGCGCTTTCAAATAGATATACATTTCATCTGGAGAGCACCTGCGCGGGGCTCTTCGTCTGACAGCTCTCCAAGTACGACGGACGAGGAGGACGACTAGTCATCTTTTTTAAAACTCCGTTTGAATGACCTTGACCTTTCCCCCTCCACTGAGTTTATTTAAGGTGCACTCTCACTGACTCTAGCATCATTTCATCGCGCACCTTCACCGCAGCAACATGGAGAGTCAACTCAACTACTGTTGCGAACAGAAATGTTTTTCATGGCCAAATGACATTGATGTGGTGGATGGCCTGGCTTGTAGAACATGTGAAGCTTTTGGTCAGTGCATGTGTAAGTGCAAGTCTTGGAAGAAGCCGAAACCGAAGTTGAAGACATTCCATGTGTACCAAATGAGAGGGCATAAGTACACTTGTTGCCCTGAACGTTGCATTGAATTCAAACTAAAACAGCTAACTGGCTGCAAATTGTGCAACAATCATTTTGCAGATTTTTGCAAACATTATTTAGGAGCGTGTCAATACAGATCAACTTGGCATACCGAAGCACTCACTATCAATGAAATCGCTATAGACTCACAAGAGTAGTCTTTCTACTCTTTGACTTTTTTAAAACTCCGTTTGAATGACCTTGAAATTTCCCCCACCACTTCCCCATATATCTAGAGTACGCAGGGCCCGGAGGTCAGTCGCTCGGCGGCTGTCGTAGGATGCACATCCGTGTTGTGCAGTCTGCTGTGCAGTTTTGATTTTAACCAGTTCAAGGTCACCGCACTTGAACTCTGGCGAAAATGTCAAGCTGTTAAACACAATCCTAAGCCCCAGGTTCACAGTCAACCTCAAGGTCATCCCACTTAAACATGTAAATTTAAGGTAGCATCAAAACGGTGCTACCTGGCTTGACATTTTCAAGTTTCCCGAGGTCATCGCAGTTTCCCCCACCACTTCCCATATACCTAGAGTGCGCGGGGCCGGACAGTCAGTCGCTCGGTGTCTGTCGTAGGGTGCGCATCGCGGTTGCAGTAATGGTTAAAGTAAGGCAGCTGGGCTAGTTCAAGGTCACCCGAGCGGTGTCACATGACGGTTTAGGCAGAGTCACGTTGCAAGCTTCAAGTTTCCTCAGCACTTTTGTTGTTTCTCGTCTAATTTCGCTCCAAGTCGTCAAGGTCACGGTAACCTGACTAAAACTCGGAGCGTAGTGCGAGAAACAGCAAAAGTGCCAAAAAATTTTAGGTTTCAGCGTGACCTTGACCTTTGTGACATCGATGACGTCATCTTGGTGACGTAAGGGGTGATGACATCATCAGCACGTCATTTCTGTGACGTCATGGGTGTGACGTCATGAAAGTGACGTCATTGGTGATGACGTCATCGATGATGCAATCGATGACGTCATCGATGAGGTCATTGACCTCGATGACGTCATCGATGACGTCATCGCTCGGGTAACCTTGAACTGGCCCAAAAGCCTTACTTTTCCACTACTCACGGACACACAGACGCATATGTATATATAGGTTAATGTATGTATCTATGCGTGTGTGTATGTATGTATGTATGTAATTTATACCATAGATATATGTCTATTTCACATTCAAGTTGTAGGGCTGGCTGCTAATATATTGTTATATGACTAAAATGTTAATAATAATCTTAATAACTGAAAATAATAAAATGAAAAGTAACAGGGTACCTACCGGGCTTTGGTCTTACCGTGCCTACTACCGTATAGTAGTGTATTCCCTAAAGGGAAATCTATCTATATATTAATACGCAAGCATGTTTCATTTCCTCCTTTTTTTCTCAGCTCGTGTGCATCGTAGGAGAAATCCGTGCATACCGTTAGAAAGTTACAGTCCTGTAGATGAGCAGAATCACATTCTAATTCACATCGGACACCAGGGGTACGCCCCATAGGCTTTCAAAGTTCCAATGTTAATCTTATGGAGGAAGGAGAATTGATTGAATCATTAGACAGTTGTTGTAAAAACAGCCGCCAGAAAAAAACAGGAAAAACAGATGTTTCAGTTATAAAATTTAAAGTTCTTGGGTCCAGTTCAACTGAAATTTTGATCAAATTTTGATCAGGAGGCGATCTCTAGTACTTATTTAATACGCTAAGGGCCGGTTTCCGAGTCCAGGGTTATCTCTATTCTCGGACTAAAATCCAGTATAAACCAGTTTTTAGTCTAGGACTAAAGAAATTGGGTTTCGGAGCTCAAGGATACCTAAACTCTAGGAATATCGCTAACCCGAGAGTTAACTCGGGAGGGATATTCCCGGACTTACTCTCGCAGGTTTCCGAGTCAGGTGTTATTTAATCGTCAAGTTAAGTTTTATTCTTTTGAATTTAGGAGTTAAAATTCAACCTACAACTGCTTAGTGGTGGACTATTTTTTGGCTTAGTGAAGGAATATCTTTGGGCATTTTTAATCCTGGCGAAGGGTAGGGTTAAGTTGAGGAATATCTTTTTCAGTAGGCGCTGTAACCTGAGATTAGTGATGAGATTCACTCAATACTAGGTTAGCAAATAGACATTTAGGTTATGGTTGTTTTTAGATTAATGTGATATGGAATGCCTCTATTATTGTGACTACTCCAGATATGCGCCTTACCTGCGCCCTTCAACTGAGACTTGTTTACGAGCTGTAAACCCATTTTACGACACAAAGTAACGAACAATTTAAACCCCGTTTTAGGTTAAGAAAGTCTTCATGAACTTGCAAGGCGGATTGCCCCAAGGCCTTCTGAAAATGATCGCAGGGCTCCCCATGAAAAAAAAACTGATGCATAAAAGTTTTATACAGGCTACTATTCTACAAAAAATATTTTTTAGCAAAATGGGTTCCTCGGTGTTTTAGGTATAGTTGACGGGATCAACGCTACTACGGACAAAAATAGTTTTTTTACATAATATTATAAACATGTTCCTATTTTTAAATTTAATTTTCATCAAATAAAATCACAACGTCGTCTAAATAAGCAAGTCATTGATGCACATTTTTACTAGTATATGTTAAAATAAAATGTTTGAAAAGATTTTTTTTTACGAAGTGTCAGTAAAAATTTTCAATTCCAAAGTTATTCAGTAAATCTCAATAATCAATCATTTGTTTCTATGTCACTGTTAAAAAAAAATATCACACTGATACTTTTTTAATAAACTAAAACAGTTTCCTTCTATTCTTCCGTTCTTTCTCTACATTTTCCTCACATTCTACTTGTGCCATAGTTAAATAAATTTTATCAAAGGAGGTTATTGAACATAATGTCACGCAGAATCTTCATACACACATACACAGAGAACACACCACCAAGACAGAACGTTGCGTTGTCAACTGATAAGGGACGAGACACGGGGGCTGTGGCCAAAAACGTAAAGCAAAATCCTTTGACAGAGTGTCGTCTGTAGGCTGTACGCCGTGAATGCCACTACTCAAAATTGAGAAATTCCCATCAATTCCCTCCTAACCCATGGCATAGGTTAAACCCAGTCCCATAGACTGGGACGGTGGCGACGTCCTGTAATCCAGCTACTTGGAGGTCACGAATTGTGGATAGTTATGAGCGATGGCTTGTGGATGCGATATTCCCTGGTGGGGATTAACGTCCGCACTAGTGAATACTAGTTCATCCATAAGTACCATCCTCATAATTAGACCAATTCGTATATGGGAGGTTGAAATTGTGGTTCGGATCCCACGTTAAACTGTAGGTCCCTAGTTACCATTGGCTGTTGGGCTATGAATTAACAGTCCTGTCTAAGGAGAATGTCGGCCTTAGTCAGTAACAAGACTACAAGATCGCGCCACAATCATCCTACACTCATTCCTCATTCATACTTGGCTTTAAACTACCTATTGAGTTAGGTCGCCATTTCAATAAAGGTATTAAAGGTAAGGTATTAAAGGCATAAGTTAAAGAATAAAGATATTCTCGGACTACGATAATCCGCGAGTTAAGTAAGTTATCCCCGATCTCCGAAACCCGATTATTTAATATTTTTAACCCGCCGATTATCTTATTCCACGGATTAACTAACTCCAGGATTAACTATCCCCGGACTCGGAAACCGGCCCTAAGGGTTTTTTGTCTTGAGAACTCCTCCTACAATTTTCAACCGATTTTCAAGTTTTTGGTGTCATTGGATAGGGCTTGGTCTGTAGTTGTTTCCGCCAAAAACTGATGAGAATTGGACTGAAAATAAAGGCGCTATCCACCATTGAAATCTAAAAATTTCCCATTTAAATAACATTGGGATTGAATAAAGCATTTTAAACATCTGTTAATAATCAGCTGTAAATACGTGTGGTTTTTGGTAATTACAGATATTCACAATATTGGATTGGTCGGATGTCATTGATTTAGAGCTAAAGTAACATTTTTACTTTATTAAAATAAATTGCTCGATTTCGAGCAACACGTATACTAGTTTGCTATAAAACTTATTATTACCAATTTGAATTGTTATTTACAAACTTTTATCACTACTTATGCTGAGCTTTATTTTCAGGATGTGTTTGCTGATAGCCTGATAGTTTCCATATTTGTATACCTTACTGTATATATTTTTATTAATATTGAAATAAAAAATTAATATTTAATGTCTTCTATAGCTTGATTAATCTATCACCCTCCCATTTTCATCCTTCAGATTTACCTAGAATAAATGCAATATGTTTTAAAGGCTATAATGTAGCGAACGGCAAAAATTAAATCAATTAGAAAAATATATATGTAGTTGAAATAAAGGATTCTAAACAAATAAATGTCACTAATAATCAGCTCAATCTACAGCGGCAACCTTTTTTCATATAAGTTATACAATTAAAAACATTTTTAACACTAACATTATATTTTAAGATTTTCTGTATTAAAACCATTCTGATTTTATTTTTTTAGATTAATTGCTTTTTATAATTTTTTAAAAATGTATTATTCTATTTGTAAAGGTAATGACGTCATGTTTTTTTATAAATGTCAAACAGTCGACGGTTTCCTGCCATCATTGTTACTATTCCGGCGATAGACGAGCATACAGCTGTGAGCCATGACGTCACCATTACGTCATAACTCGCAGAATGTGCTGTCCCTAACGCTCGTCCTAGATACAGCACAGGCTGGGAGCCGAGCAGTTACGACGATGGCCGGAACTTCCCGACCTCGAATTAAAGTGTGAGCGCTAGATCTAGACGCTCGTCACATGAGGTATTTTGTTTAAGGTGGTGCAAGGGGTTTTTCGTAGTTGATAATTTTTAAGTGTTAAGTGTTTAATTCGACTATACAAATATTTTATAATAATGGAAAAATATTTTTAAAAACTTGACACAATTATTTTATGACTTATTGTCATATAAAGTGGTGGTTTTACGTCACATTGGTGCTTGCCTTTCATGAAAACCACTAGAGTCTAAGGACCCATATTTTGCCAATGTTAATAATTAATTATGTAGATTAAAACAAACTATTACAAAACATCCACAAAATTATTTCAATTTTATATGACGACTTAAATTTATGACCTAAAAGAATATATCCTTTAAATAGGAATAAAATTGGTTTCAATTTCTTTGGCCAAAAATGCTTGTTAGTATCCATTATTAGTACTGGAATTCATATGCTTATTCTGCACGCATTGGAATGTACGGGCTAAAGATGAACCCATAAGTAAATTCTCTAAAAGAAATAAAGCAGTAATACACGAACGAAAAGTATATCCAAGACACACAAATAAATTCATACTCCATCAAAAATTTACTCATACAAACCCTTGGGGCTATACAAAGCGACAGTGGTGTACTTTAATACTTCTATTATTAATTTAATCAGTTTTACTATTTGTGGACAATATTTTGTTTTTTGTTACAGTTTAAGTGTTAGTGTTAGTACCAAAATTTTTACGAAAACGGTCCGCGTAAATGTACTATCTATCTAAAAGCAAGGGAATGTTTCACGCAAGAAAGAAAGCTTCAACAATTGCTTCAACGAGCTCTAAAGTGAAGTACTCTATCACAATGAATCGGAAAATGACTACCTCACCAGTGCATCTTGTCAATCTATGTAAGAGTTTAATTTATTACTATAGAAATTAATATATTTGCAACTGAGCTGTGGCGTGGCGTCGTGGCGACCTTAGAAAGAAAATTATATGCTCATTATACTTTGCTTTGCCATATAAGAATTTCATATAGGGAAAGATCTAATATATCCAGAGTGGTGTTATTCGATTTGTTTATTTGTGCATTACTCAAATTAAAAAATATATTGTCAAACAAATTATTACTGTAATTGAAACTGAATAGATTTGGGTTTCTCTTAGATCATTCTATTATCTACATGGAATTTGATAGTGTCGTATAATTAGGCATAGCACATACTTCTTCTGAATTATTCATAGATTGTTACTCAATATGCTATTTTCACTCAGCTCAAGTGCATTCCCAATGTAATAAAAACAACCTTTATTTTGTTAAAGTAGCCTGCAAACAAAATACTTTGTCACAGTAGCATATTGTCCCAACTCAAATTTCTATGAAACACTTTGTCCCACTCGCTTATTTACAGCTAGTTAAATCAGCTAATGAGGTAACATTTTGTCATCACGAAAAATTTACAAGGGTTGAGGAACGCAACTCAGGTAGTAAGAGCAGTTCAAATACAAGGGTCACGCGATCCATGCGGCCGCATGGAGCACCGGCCTGATTAAAATGACGGTGTTATTTGATAGTTAAAAAATAACGCCTTAACAATCGTGTAACCTTTAATTTGTTAGTGTGTGTCTAAACACCGCTAAAGGTGGGGACACACGGGACGGCAAAACTCCCGGAAGGATGTTCCGTTTCGCAGGAGCAGGCTGTATTTTGGGAGTCCGAATGCAAGACAACGGCGAAACAGCCGGGCCTGGCGAAACTACCATGATACTCATTATGTTAAATTTCTTCTCATTTAGAAATGATGCTGTCTTCATTAAAGAATGTGGCTTTGCTGTGTCCTAAGACATAGGAAAGGGGGTAGCCGAAAGGAGAGTCCGGGCTTTAGAAATGACATGGAAATTGGTGTCTTTGTATGTTATATTGTACTATGAAAGGCAGTTGGAAGTGAAAATGTAATATGAACTTTTTATACTCTTTACATCAGACGAAATTTTTTATAGGGTCTTAAATCACAAAATTTGAGGTATTTCTGTTTATTAAAATGTCTAAAACCCAGAGGGCAGGAAAATAACATGTGGGTAATAATATTATATTTCGTTACAAAGGCCGGCAGTAGTGTGTTTTGGTTACTTCTGCGCCGGAAGTCGTGCCATCTGCCCGAGCAGCTGCTCGAGCAGATGGCGTCAGATGCTGGGGTGCAGATGGCGAGAGCATATGCCCTGAATTTGAAGTAGAATTGGGCATGAATTAAGAGTTAATTTAAAACTGAAATTTAACAGTTATAACTGGGGCTTGGAAAGTATGTCAAGGTCATCCAGAGTAAGTTTTAAAAAAGCCTATCCAACTACCACCAGAAATAGTTGAAAGTTGAACTAGTTAGTGATAGTGGGATAGGTTGAAGTAACTTTTGAATTTTATTTGTGAACATACAATTAATGTGCAACAGCAGAGTTTAAACAAGTTGAACTTTTGTGATGAACTACAGAGTTGTAAATGCAAACACCAACGACGATGAGAAGGTAAACGCAGAGTCTCCAGATGATGTATTTGAAAAGCTTGAACAAACGTAACATTTCGAATTGGTTTTCCCGTTCCATTTCCAATCGTTTAATTTCCAATTTCAATTTATCCTCTTCCATTCTAGTTATGAAGGGAACTTCATCCATCATATCCATCATGATTGTGTTAGTGTTTGAAATTTTAAAACAAGTGATGTTGATAGTTCAGAAGTCGAAGACGGAATGAGAAGTGAAAGGGAGAAATGTTAGTTAAATAAAGAAGTGGTGGGGGGAAGGATGAATTACAAAGAAGTGGTGGGGGAAAGATGTTGCTCTTCATTATTACCATCAGTAGTGTCAGATGGTGCAGGAGTTAGATTTAGTAAACTGTCTTCGTCCAAACTTTCAACCTTATCACAAATAGGACAATCGTATGTTATTTCCAAATTCATTTTGATGGTTGTAAAATTATCTACAAGTTCTTGTAAAATATTAAAAATGTCTTGTAACTCTTCTTTAGAGTTTATTTCAAAACTAGAATTCATTCGGGCCAATGGAGAGTTGTTCATTATTGGAGAGTCGGTGATGGAATGAGGATCGGCGCATAGGGAGGGGGCTTATATAATGGTGACCTTGAGCAGGCGTCTAGGGAGGGGGGCTGTCTAGGGAGGGGGCTTTTATATAGGGAACTTTGAGCTTATGATTGAATAAAACGTTTAGTTCTTCTTCTCCATCTTTTAATTCAATTATTTGAACCGAAGTAGTTGTTTCATCTTCTTCACTTGATGAAGAAAACAATTCACCAGGATTTAAATATTGAACTACAATTCTGAACCATCTTATAGGATATTCGTCAATGACAGAAAGTAAGTTTTGAAACAATTCTTCCATCTCCTCCCTGTCAGTTATTATATGTTCAAATTTGATAAATTTGTTTTCCATGTTGTTAGTTAGAGTGTTGGAAGTGGAATGATTTAATATTATATAAAAATTAGAACTAGTGGTGGGGGAAATCTCAAGGTCATCCAAATGAAGTTTTAAAAAAGAGTGTAAAACTGAAATTACACATTTGATGGTTCTACAGGATCGGAATACCAATCTGACCTGTATTTACATCTTTTTATCATATGTGTACAAAAATCATCTTGATGAGAATTGGTGCGTTGACAATGAGCAAGATCGAGAGGGTGAAATTTGAAACATCTTTGAGGACAACATGTATGAAAATATCTTGATTTGTAAAGTTTCAAAGTTCGCAATTCCGGTGGCGGTAGTTGTTTTGTTTTGCATTTGCAGTAACAAGATCCGAAGAATTCACATTTAGTACAAGCTAACCCATCCACCATCATTGGCCCTAAATCTGTACATTGTTGTTCACAACAGTAACGAGGTTTGTACTTGTATTTTTGCTCTTCCATGTTGACGCTGCGGAGTCCAGTGAAAGAATAAGAGTGTATAGTGTTAAATAGCGAGTTTTATGTACTGTGAAAAGTGGTGGGGGTAATTTCAAGGTCATCCAAATGGAGTTTTAAAAAATTATACCTTACAAGTGTAAGGATTATTAAAATTTAGGAAGTTTGTTTCTCTTTGTTTTCTTCAGACTTTTTATCTCTCTCAGCTTTAGCCATAGCAACTAGTTCTTCTATTGATAGTGGATGTACTTCAGGAAATTTTAAAATTAATTTAGCTTGGTATCCTTCTTTAGCTAATACATCTATATCTTTAGTCATTTGTTCAACAGTGTTGTAATCTTTTCCATAGATTTTTCCATCAAGTTGAATCATCATTCTGTATAACATTTTCTTAAATAGGTCTTGCCGTGGTGAGAGCTAAGAAGCGAATGATTATTTATACAAGTATCACATCCTTTTTATTAACTCACATTGATCACGTGATTCTTTAGTTGTAGCTTTGTCTGTCAAAAGTTATTCAACATTGGTAATACTTTTGGAACTTGATGTTATGTTGACCAGTTGGCGATGAAGAAGTTGTAGGTTGTGTAGAAATAAATATTTCATCATCGCAATATTTTGTTTTAGTGAACATCCTTGTATTAGTAGCACTAACATCAACAGTTAAGTGATAACCACCGGTAAGTAAAACTCGCATTTCGTTGGTTAAATCTTCGAGTTGTTCAAAAGTTGTTATGGTGTTAGTATCGTAAGATGCACACTTGACCTTTAGGGACATGTTGCAGTTTTATATTCAGGGATTAAGAGCGAGATGTGTACGGTATGAAAGGTAGCAGTAGACTGATGAATTTTGCAAGTACATTTCCCCTTTTATAATTATACAGAATTGGGTCAAGGTCATCCTGTGGAATTTTTAAAAAAAAGCAACATATTGTAATGTACAAAGACATTACAATATGTTGCTTTTTTTATTTTTATTTTTTTTGTTTTATATCATATTTATTGAAAAAACAAATACAAAGAAATATTTACAATGTTATGTACAAATTAATCAGTAGTAGGTGTTACATGAATTGTAAGTTCAGTAGAGTTGTTTCCACTGGGTCCATGTGATACCAAATAGAGTGCGCCGGGTTGAATTATACGAAGATCTTCATTTTGAAGTAGTTGTACGAAGCGCTTTGGTAAGAAGATCTGAAATTTTGCTTCATCACCAATTGTATAAGGTGCCTCGCTCAAAGTGCAATTTATAGAATCACCTACTGAAGTTTCCATTTTCTTAATAGTATGAATGATGTAGTGTTTTTCTTCTTTTAGTTCAGAACATTTCTTCGTAGGTAGAATTGATGATTTAGAATGAGCGTTGAACTGATCAACTAAACTTTGAAGTAAGTTCTGTGATGCCATATTGATGTTGTTGTTAATCTTCTTGTTAATAAGAATGTCCGTCGGAGATGTTGTCTCTTCGGAGGTTTGAGTAATACTCATGCTGTGTCATGGTAGCGCTCTCACTTTTATAATCGACACTATCCCCACCACTGACACTACCCCCACCAGTTTGTTGAAGGAAATTATTCAAGCGGTAGGCATTCTTTAAAGCGCACTGTGACCTTCGATGTTTAAAACTTTTTGATGAAATACAAAGTTCGTTGAAGTAGCATTGGAAATCTTTATCAATAATTGCATTAATCACTTCGTTGCTTGTAAATGATTGTATCCAATTTGCTTTTTCCAATCCCCTTGTGTAGATAATTTTAAACTCTTTGCAATAATGATTCATAATGTGCGGCATCATGTTATAATTAATGAAACCTTCATCCCATCTTAAGTTATGAAAATGTTTGTTCAACCATTTGTTTGTAACTTTCGCTTTAGTTGTTAGTCTATTAAATGGTACTGGAGGTTTAAACAAATAATGATAAACTACTGATGTGTTCATGTCCAAGATTACTAATTCTTTAATAATAAAATTACCATCATTTCCTCGAAAAGCTTGAAATTCAATTATACCTCTTTTAACTTCCATTATATGTGGCGCATTAGAAAACGAAACCCGTTTATTCATGATGAAGTCTTACTAACAACTGACTTAAAAATTAAATGAGCCGATGTTTATAACAGACAGGATTGTTCTTCTTCTTTCACTTCTTGTGCCACTTCATCAATATTAAAATTGGTGTGATAGTTGTTTAATTGTCTCCACATTTCAACTTCTTGAGGTATTCTATTAAAGATTGAAGTATCCACGGGACCGTATAAAATTGGAACAAAAGGTTTTTTGTCCAATGTATCAATTAGATAGTCTTTAATTATTGCACTTGAAAATATTAGTTGTTTCAAATATCTGGTGACGGGACCGGTAGTACAACTTAAAGTATAAAATTCTTCTTTAGTGAAATATAATTTAACATTATGTGTAGTTAAATCTCTGAAGCGAACAATTTGTCCTCCACGATGTTTTACTATATCAACTTCAATATTTGATTCCAATAAACTTAATCTTCTTCTTCTTCCAAATGTGTTGTTACTTAAATAGCACTCCAAAAGATGTAAATGTTTCATGAGAGATTCCCAAGTAGTTTCACTGAAAGTAACCATTTTGTTTCCATGATTTAAAATAACAATTGGTGAATAATCCATTGATTTTAAAATTCCAACTGATATACTTTTTGTCATGCATGAAGAAATTGGGTAGATAATTCGAAGAAATACTTCTGTTAAAATATTGGTTGTAATGTTAACTTCAACCTTCTTCCTTTTTACTTCTTTTTCAGCTTTTTCTTCTTCTCTCTTCTTATGTTTGTTGAATTTTAGGAACTCGTCCATTTCTCGTTCAACTTGTTTTTCTATATCTGAACTATTATCATCCATTAGAGGTGTATTTTCTTCTCCGTTAGTAGAATTCATCTTGCGAATGATGTTTCCCATACGACGGTTGAAGATAGAATGAAGTTTCTACTAATTATTTTCTCGCTTTTATATTTTTCGTAAAATCCTTGAAATTTATACAATTACATAATTGTTTGTTTTCAACTTGTCTTTCACAAATGAAATTCTAACCTCAAAAATTAAAGCAGATAATTCTAACCTCAAAAAATTTGCAGTTGTTGTACAATTCTTCTTAAAGTACATTCTTCACAATTCCGGTCAGCGGTGTGTAAGTAACTATTTTATCATGTAGAATTAGACAGTATGCCGAAGTTCCATCCGCTACTGGTTCTTCAAATTCCATTTCAATTTTTATATCCACACTTGATGATTTTACCGATTCATTTTGTTTTGAACAATCGATTACAATTATTGGAGCCTTGGAATAATACTGGTCAGGTGATAATAGTGGTGTATTAGTCTTTCCATAATATGACGATTGAAATCTTGCATACATATCGTATAAAATGGAAAAACGTTTTTTGCTGAACATGACATTCAAATTGTCATAGGGAAAGAATTGAGAGTTTAGGAAAACTTTACAATTCTTTATTTTACAGTGATCAAATTGACCAGCATTTGCAGTGATAACATCTTTTCGCTTAGTTTGAAAACCGAGTATTATGTACCTTGCTCGTTCCAAGTAAGTTGATGTCTTGACGGTCCATGTTTGTCGTTCTGTCTGAGGTAGTGTAGGGTATTCATGAAATTCCCAACTTCGGAATGGCATCACAATATCATGGTCAGATTTTAACTTTCTCAATAATAGGATTCTATGTTCATCGGCCAATCTTACATGAGGTACTCTCCAAACAACTTTATCCAACTGTAGTTGCCATTCCAGTTTATCTTCCGTAGTTGCAGGGTCTGCAAGTATTAAGTCCTTATTAGTTGAAGATCTGAGTAATACTAATTCTTGTTTGACATTTATTATTACCCGTTTGTAATCTTCAGCGAATCCCAAAAGCAATCGTAAAGGTACATGAAAATCAAAGTGACCGTTGGAAGCTGGTGTTATAGTGTCTTTATCGGGGGCAACCCATCCGGCGGTGACTATTGAATTCTTCTCATGCGGTGTTAATGATGTTAATCCTTTCAATGTCGTTGTTAAACCAACCTTTTTTGTTGAGTCAACCATCACCCCTGATATTTCATATCTTATTTCATCAAAAAGATATGCCATTGGGTTATTTATAAAAGGAACTGTTGAAGCAGTTTTTCCATCCAATTTTAATACCCGTCCTTCGATGTACAAGTAACTTTCACATGGTAACGTGTAAATATCTTGTTGTTGAATGGGAATCCTTATTTCATCGTTATTGTTTAATTTTGATGAAGTGTAAGGGTTGTGCGTGTGATATTCCTTCTCCCATAGTGTTTCGTCGAATGTTGGTCCTTGAGATATATCCAGGATATCCATCGCTGTTAAGTTTCAATCCAATCTTCTGTAGAAAACGAATGTTGTCAGATGTTAACTCTTCCAATGTCGAGGAGCTACTGAGCTCCCGACTCTTCTGTTGTGGTTTAAATGATAATCCCATGTTGACTTTTATGTTGCTGCTCTAATGTGTATCCGTATAGTAATTGTTTCTCCTCTAAAGTCAACACTATGACCGTCTTGATCCAATATGTTCAGTACGATCTCTGAAATGAAACTGGTGTTTAACGGTAGGTATATCAAGTTTTGTGGCTTCTCAACAATTTTAAAACCGGGAGCTACTGTTGGATAAAATGTATGTAAAATATGTTGATTAACTCCATCTCTATACGATCCGTGTATAATGTTGCACGTGACATCGATACTATTTACTTTCAATATTGTTACAGTTGAATCACCTGAATGAGTAGTTCCAGGAGTTAAGATTTTCTTTTTGGTATCTGTAAATCCAAGTAAACTGCCAATAGAGTTTTCCAAGCCAACATCAATATAATATTTGGAAGTTATTTCTGCTTTTAAAGTATTGTTGTTTCCTTTAACGGTGATATTGTCTTCTCCAAGTTGTTTCTGTAATAATTGGTTTATGTCATCAATTTCATATGCTCCAGTAGGAAATGTAATTATTTTCAATTCTGAGTATTTTCCTGAAGCATCCTTAGTTTCATAATAATGTAGTAAATTGTTCTTTCCTTCCGTAACATTGGGAATTGAGTTGTAGGTAGTCAAATCAAGTAATGCCGCTTCCCATAATCTTTCCTTGGATAGACGCAATGCTGGGAACAGCGTACTTTTCAATGTGGATGAATTTCCACTCAGTGACACTGTATACGATGACATCTTAAAGCTGACTGACACTCTTCGCTAGAAACTCCAAACATAAATGCCCACATATTTCAGTATTGTTAGGTTGTTCTCTTTTGTAATTGTAAAAAATGTTTTTGGAGTTTCGAAAATAATGTTGCAGTTCTTTTGGCGGTGGTAGATTGCCAAAACTGTCAAAGTAGTAAATGGTTTGTCCGAGTTTTTTATAGCATACCCAATGAGTGCCTGGACCATAGGTGGAATCCAAATTTACGATTCCAGTTTCATTTTTCCATATTTTAGTTGGTAATGCATCTTTCATAAAAACTCCTCGAAAGAATGGTATTTTCAAACATTTTACATAATCATTTAACTGATGATTTGTTAAGGCTTTATTTCGAATTATCAATTGATTCTTCTTATTTAGTACACACGGTACGGTTTTAGGTATAAACCTGCTCCGTTTTTTACCATTTGCCAAACAGAAGTCTTCTTTACATTTGCCTTGCGAGTTCTACGACGCCCTTTTTTAATGTTTCCACCTCTTTTGGGAGCGCCTCTCTTTGTAGGTCTTCCTCTGCGTCTTCCACCACCTAACTTTGCTTTCGTCTTCATGGTTGTAGTTACTGCCCAAGCCGCTGCTTTTTCTGCAATACTTGCGTCACTTGATTTTACTCTTTGCCAAGCTTTTTCTGCTAGAATGTTATCCGCTATTGATCTATTTGTTGAATCTTTATACTTTGAATATGCTATATCGTGTTCTTTGCAAGCTTGATCTAATTTATTAATTCCAGGATCTCCTCTTGCTAAACGTTTTGCCAACTTAGTTCCAGGTCCACAATATTGATAACCTCCGGGCAGATGTAATTCGTATGGTAAAGCGTCTATCGCTCGATTCACAACAGCACCAATTGGAATCCGTCTGAGCAGGGATAATGCAGCTGATGTTATACCACGTCCTTTCTTGCCAATGTCTTGACGACGACTGAACGATGAGGTCTTCATTATGCCGTTTTATATAACGAGCGTCTTCACTCCATGAAATACTTTATGATAATGAACACTTTTTATATATTCCATACTTATATATTGGCGAGTTTTACTAATACTTATTGATAATTGCATCTTTAATCCATTGTTCTCTTTGATCATCTTGGATTTTACCGTGATTCGGTTTACTAAGCATATGATTGTGCATGTCTATAATTACATTACCCATAAGGTTCATTACATACTCCACATTAGTAGCATCTTTGTAATCTGTAGGATTCTCAAGATCTGTGATACGTTTACCATTACATGTATACACAGATGGATCGTCATTAGAGGTTGCTATAACTTGATTAATAGTAGTAACATCATTCGGAGCTATTCCTGCCGATATGTTAGATATTTTTCTATTTTTTCCATCATATACGTTATTTATTTTATCTCTAACTATAGTTTGTTTTACAACAACACAATCCTGATCATCTTTACCAGATTTAACTTCGGTTAATCGTCTGCCTCCACATATAAAGTTAACACCAGTAGCTGATAGTTGTGGTACTTGTTTTAAAATAACAGCATCATGTTCTTCCGTGCCTAAATTTATATTTGACAATTTTTTATTTTTTCCATCCCACTTGTCATTTTGTAGTTGTAGTAAGGTAAACTTTTCACTTCCTTGCATAAACTCATCACCTTTCTTTGACACTACTTGATTTTGTTTAACAAAAGTGGATGTTTCTTTTTTAAGCTTTCATTCATTTGTTTCACGGTAGCAGCATCCGATGGAGTTGAACCATCTTTCAGATTGGACAACACTTTTCCATGACAATCAATAACAGCATCATTATATAAAATACAATTATCTTTAATATATTTTATATTAACACCATCACTTTCTTCTTTAGGATATCCAATATCGTTTATAGTATATTTATAAAAGGAAAATCCATCCTTTTTCTTTTCTGGTATTACAGAGTGCAAATAACGCTTATTGATTGTATCTGTATCATCGGTTGGGTCTGCCACATTAGTTATTTTATAATTTAAAGCATTGTACATTTTTCCACTTTTAGTCTTTTGCAACAGTAAAGCGTAATCCATCGCAGATAGCAAATAGCCTTTATTAACAACATCTCCATTGTTGACTGGTTTTGCAACATTAATAACCCTGTGAGATTTTGCATCATACAGTTGGTTGTTGTCAAGTTTTAAACTTGTAGATGTTTCCTCCTTTACTGTTTTTAAATTTGTTGCATCTCCATCTTCTTCTGGATCTTTAACAAACTTTAAACGTTTATTATTTATGTTATAGTCACCTTCGGGTGTTTGCGGTAATCCACTTCTTTTTCTGTTTTCTCCAACTTGCACTCCTAACGCGGAGTAGCGTCCGAACTTGTCGACGCTCATGTTAGAACTGACACATTATATGCCTGCAACTCTTATATATCCGCGGGAAATTATACAATTATGCCGCGATTCCTGAGTTCGTCAATCAGAGCTACCCATTCATTATTTAAACCTGTATGACCAGCTTCCATGGCTTCATGCAATAGTCTCATTCTATCAACCAATTTATTGATATCGTTGTAGTAAATCACATTTGTATTGTATAGATTTTTCATCAATCCTTTACCAGATGTTGAAGTATCTCCTTTACTCTTTTTACCATGTTGTTCAAGAAGTGATAAATCCATAAGTGATAAAGATTTTCTTTTCAGTGGTTGTCTCACCGCTGGTGCAGTACGTAATGTTGGCAATTTTCGTGGAGGAAACAACTTTTTTATAACGATGTTATATTTTGTTGCACGTGAACGATTAATCATTGCATCCTTTGAGTAGTTTCTTTTATGAGCGTTAGTATTTTGTAGAATCTCCTTAAAAACACTTAAATCTTTGGATGAATATCTTAGTGGTATGTTTTTAAAAATTAATTCATATAATCCTTTTGTTCCTTTATATCTATGCTCACCAATAATGATGTAATCGTCTTGTGTTATTTCAAGCTTTGAATCGCCAATCTTCAATTCATTCCCATCAATTCTTGCTCCGTATACGTGTGATCTACTCAAATTCGGGTTTGATTTCATGTCATGTAGCATTTTCATTATATATTTTCTTCCGAGGTCCATGTTGTAATATATCGCTACTCAATTGAGTTAAATTTGGAATAGATTGTTCAGCTTCAGGTATTGGCTGTTCTTCTTCCTTTTCAACAATTGGTTCTTCTTCTTTTGTTTCTTCTTGCTCACTAGCACTTGTATATGAATCATCATCTTCTTCTTTTTTTAATGCTTGTACTTCTTGTTTAGAAACTGGTAGTAAAACATCTCCTTCATAACGAGGTTTACCAATAGTTTCCGATATCTGTTTTAAAGGTTCCGTAATAGGTTTAAATGTAGTCTCTATAAATTCTTCTCTTTCACTTAAACCCATCCTCAATGCACGATTCTTCATCCTAATAGAATCACTGAGTGATTTTATTTCTTTCAATAGTTTTTCTTGATTCACCATGTTTACACTGTGAAGTTCAACGTGTAACTAGATGTAGCATCGGTAGTTCAACGCATAAATACAAATTTATCCAACCCTATACGATATCTACCATTTTTAATATCTTCTTCCTTCATAATAACGAGAAAGCTATATTTCTCATTCCATGCTTTGCCACACATCTCTTTAAATTTTTCAAATGGCATATCCGCATTTACATGATCATTATATATATGCTTTAAATTTGTTTCATCTTGCTTGAAGATGATCAACATATTTGCATTGTCCCTTATAAGTTGTTTTGGAATTTTACTGTATGTTTGACCAATATAAATGCTATCAATATTATGATGTCTTCCCATAGCAAAATAATTCCTTATTGTGTCATGATTTTCACAAGAAACATCGTCAAATATAAAAATAGAAAATGGTTTTGCTTCATTTGGTTGCATAATTGTTTCACTGGCATTAAACTTGTAAAAATTCACTTCAGGTACACTTGCAAGTACTTTATCCAATAATTGATATTTTGGTTGTTGCAATGATTTTGAAAAAATGTATATATTATTAAAACGCAATCCTTTAGGATTAGTTATAAGGTTAAAAACAACATTAGTTTTTCCACAATTTGAAGGACCAGTTATTAGACATCTTATCGTATTTGGTAGTAATTCACCATGTTTTCCATGATTTAACTTATCATTGTCAACTGTCAATTCATCAATGTTATTGATATTAAATCGGTCTTTTTGTTGTACAATCTCCATCTTGTATAAAGGTTAAACACACAATGAGCTATTAAACAACTATACTAAGTCTTTTGAAGGAATCCAAGAGTCTTCACTTTTATCAAACCCTAACCACCGGACCTTAACCATATCCTTTTTCCTTTGTAAAATCTTCTCGACAAGATATACATCACCGACTGTTGATTTCAACAATTCGTGTCCGTAAAATCCACCTTGAAGTAATTCACCCTTGTTATCCTTTAATAAATAGGTTTCAGGTATAGTTGGTTGCACTTTATAAATTGTAAATACTTCATTAGTCCAATTTGGTAGATATCTTTTACTAAATACACCTTTGTATTTGCTTATACGAACTTTATCGTTGACCTTGAACTTCTTTGGTTGCAATTTTTCCAATTTCGGTGTTGTATTATTTTTAATGCGTTGTAATACAATTTTGGCATTAGCACTATTTACCTGGATAGGTTTCATTCCAATGGTACGATGATATTTGTTGTTATACTCTTTTATAAGTTGTGGTAATATGTCATACCACACGTATGATCCTCTTTTTGAAAATTGTTTATACATCGCACCTTTTAATGTTCTATTGAATCTTTCAATTATTGAAGCTTTAACTTCAGAATTTGTAGAATAATGATTTATTTGATATTTCTTCATCAAAGCTCCAAAGTCTTTATTAAAATATTCTTTTCCATCATCGGTCTGTAGATGTTTAATTTTAAATTTATTTCTTTGTATTGTGGTTTCCATAGCTTTTGTAACACTTTTACCAGTCTTATCCTTCATTGGTAAAGCGTCAGCTATTTTAGTAAAACAGTCTATAATTGTTAAAATATATTTAAATCCTTTATTTAATTTACTGTGCGGTATCATTTCAATGAGATCAGCTTGATAAAGATCATTCATTCCTTTAATGATTGTACTTCTTCTTGGAAATCTTCTTCTTGCTGGTTTATGTAGTTCATTTACAATCTTGTCCTTCACACTTTCCATCTTCAGATGTTGCTTGTACACTGCATGTAAAAATACTGATCCATAGAATAGTTTATTCTCATTTATATAGTTTGAATATAGGTCAGGCCATTTCATATTAGTGTAAAAAAGAGGGAACATGGCATTGGGCTTGCCATGTCCCCTCTTCTTTACGGAAAGGAAAAAGGAAGAAGGTAGAGGACGAAGAATAGGTTTACTGGTCGATAGGGTTTAGAGAGTAGTGGCCGAATGGTAAAGTATTAATTTTATCTTCTAAAATATGACGCTTGTCATCTTTGTAGCTTAATGCCCACTTTGTTTGTTTGACACTAAAAAGTTGATGATTATAACTTCTAATAGTGTTGAACGTTGCAGTTGTTTCAACATTTTCAAACAAACATCTTTTATAATGTTCAAACTGTACGTTCTTCTTCAGGAAAGAAGTTTTTATTCCTTTGGCCTTCTTCGTGACTTGATGTTCGTTCCTCTCGTTTATGTACAGTTGAAATGAATACAGTTTGGACATTAATGCTACAATTTCCATCATCGGCACACCATTTGTTTCATCTTTAAATTTTCCCAATACTTTCTTATTTCTGTCATAGTCGTAATTTGGATGATCCTTAGGATAATCGGAAAAGTCGAAATCATCTTTATATATAAAGGTGCGTAGATCTTCATACATATCATTTGTTTTAATCCAGTAAATTAGTGCATCCGTGTCCATATATGCAATACCAATGTTCTCTCTTCCATAATAGTTAACCATCTTCTTATAATGAAACTCGTACATATGTGTTTTTGAAATATCCAAGATTGACATTCCAAGATACAAAGGACGATCCATTGTAACTGACTTCTTGTTCATGGAAATAACAACTAGATTTTCATTAATAATTATAGATGAACCAAAGTTTGGTTGTTGCACCAATTTCTGTAATTTTACTGGATCAGTTACCAATTTGATATCCTTATGTTTCCTTTTGTTTTCCAAAGTCTTGCCAAATATTGCGTTATTCATTAATTTGAAAAATCTTTTTGAAAACTTGATGTAGCGGTGGCTCTTCTTCTTGTGTTGTTGTCGATGTAAGGTTTTAACCAACAAGATTGAGAAAATTGTAGTACTCGATTAATTTTTGTAATTCTCAATCCTAAGTCTAAAGCTTGTTGTATCATCCAGTAGTGTCCAACATATCGAGACTTGTCGGTTAAAGTCATCATTAATTTTGGCCATCTTCCAGTAGGGGAAATTTCAGTCTTCGGAAGAAGTGGTAAATCATAATGTTGATCATGAAGATGTTCAGGATATTCAAAATTAACATCAAAAATGTAACCAGTTTCACCATGCTTCGGTATATCCATTATGTTTCCAATCGATTCTGGATCTATCCATTTAAAATTATCATATGGAAGGGGATTCGACATTGCCCATCCGTATAAGTTATTTGCATCAAAATAACCCAGGAATGTTGTTGGTTTTGATACATCATAATCGGGCAGATACTTGTTGTTCGCCTTGAAATGTCGTGTAACGCTTTGCGTCAATCCCCCTCGAACTCCTGACTCTAACATCATAACCATATCTATATCAGTAAGAAGTTGTATTTTACAATTTGTTTCTTTCAACATAGCTTGCCATGCTAATCCAGGTGAAGTGTACGAATGAAGAGGGTCCAATCCATATGCCGCAAAACATGTATTTCTAAATTCTTCCATTATATCACATAGTAAAGTTACATCCAATTTAACATAAAAATCTGAATATTCTCCCAATGTTCTAAATCCTAAATCGTTCCATACTTTACATGCATGATCATAGTCCTCTTGAGATATGTCCATGTCATAAAGTTTACTTTTGAATTCTTCTTTAGCCGGAAGTGATGTTTCATTAAATCTTTCTAAACTGTCTATGTAATCATATGGAAACACACCTTTCCGAAGTACCAAATCCAGTTTGTCGTTATTTACAATCTTCTTTGTTTCGATGAAATCTTGTTTCCTTAAATTTTCTGAAAGTTTGGACAAACTCGACGGCATAAATCTGTAGGAGTCCAAGAATCTTAGTTTTATGTTTCCAACTTCTTTGGAAAAACTTATAAACTTCTCTGAAGTTTCAGCTAACACATCGATTTTACCATCGTCTCTTCCTAGTTCAGGTATTATAAAATGAGCATCGTACCCACTGAGGTTATGCAGAACCACAGGAATAAATAGTGGTAAACGATAGCTCAAGTTGCATTTATTACAAGCAGCACCCCTGTAATAACCTGTGAGGTGATCGTGATCTTTAACTTTATAATTCTCAATAGTAAAATCATTTTTGCATAAGAAACATAGAGTTGCATTTTCATGTTGAATTTCTTCTTCTTCCTCCATCGGTTTCATTGGTACAATATTTGTATATAATCTTTGTGTATTTCCAGCTATTGAATATAAGTGATCAAGAAATATTTTTTCTACATTTTTACCACGATATACTTGAGGTTCTGAAGTTAATCCATATCTGTTTAAATGTTCTTCTGATAATGTTGATTTAACCATTAAACAAAAACTATTTGGTTTGTGCATTTGATATTTGACACTTTTTCTAGCTTCACAATTTTCATCTTCTATAGGAATTAGTGTTGATTCAAAGTCCGCATATACAACTATAGGGATACGGTATTGATGATGAACCTTTTCAAATTTAACGAATGCTCTGTTTTCCGCAGGTAAATTAATCTTTGCTTCATAATTATTGTTACATAGTCTTTTGTGCTCTTGTAACCATTCTCTTCCTTCTCTTCCTTCTCGTTGAAAATTAAAACATCTCTTGCAAATTATCTTTTTGTTTCTATTTTTTGAAAGTTGCTTGTTAACAAGACGATCAAATTGCTTTATGTACACATAGTGAGACACATCTCCTCGCGTTAGTAGTAGTAAATCCGTATGATCTGGTAGCTCTTCTTTTGCAATACGTAAAGGATACACTTTGTTTGAACTATCTAATGCAAAAACATTGATAGACGTACCGGGATTTTTCTTCTCAAATTTTGATATATCTTTCAGTGATACAGGATAAGTGATTCCTTGAAAATTGTATCTAAATCTTTGATTTTCATATTCTTGGTCAGGTCTATTCACATGATGTGGTACAAATTTAGTTGTCATTGCATAACGAAAACATTCATTGTCTTCATTTTTAACATTAATACAAGATTTTGTATCTTCAATTCTTTTTGGCAGAGGAATGTAACTTGATCCCATTAGTCCATATCCATGTTTGTGAACTCTTATATCTAATACTTCAATACTTGTAAGACTCCATCCGGATCCTCTTCCTTCGTGTTCCTGAATTTTTGTTAATATTTCTTCTATACAGTTCTCTACTATTGAATCAATGTTTGAACTTTCCATAATGGTTCGGTTTTTTGTTATGAATCCTCTTGGTGATAATTCTTCTTGTACATTTATAAACATAGCTTCTAGTAGTAAACCAAATTTAAGAAAGTTCAATCTTTTTAATTCTTCTTTTAAAGTTTTACTTACAATTGGTTTTGCTTCTCTAATAAATTCTTCTAGCTTCAAGTTTTCATTTTGAATCTTATGATGCATTACTACTTTACCAGGTAATGCAAATACTTGTAGATTTGGTAAAGTAGTTGAAGATGTTGCTGTTATTTCATATTGTTCTTCTTGTTCTTCTTGTTCTTCTTGTTCTTCTTGTTGTTCTTGTTCTTCTTGTTGTTCTTGTTGTTCTTGTTTTTCTTCTGGGTTGTTGTGAATTAGTTCTTTATGACAGTCTAATAGAATTTCATCGTGAAACGATTCCGAACATTTATCGCAACGATACATGTTGAGATGTTTACTCTTCGAAATTTCACCAAGAAATGAAGTGGGCTCTCACGTTCCTCCTATTATAATGGTTCCCCCACCACTATTTCATCCTCTTCACTATCCTAGGCAATCAAACATTTTCAACAAAATATTAACCTTCTACAAACTAATTGTTCATTCGTGTTCTTTATTCCCATTGGAGTTTTAGTATATACTTCTTTATATTCAAACTTTAACAAACTTTCTTTTAACATCTGTTAGGACAGATGTTATGGGACAGATGTTAAAAGAACAAATGTTGGAGTGGAAATGGCTAGAGCACAGGCACTTGGTTGAACTAAATTTGCGCATAAATTAACTAGAGTTGAACTAAAAATTCGCATAAATTAAAAGTTAGTTCAAAACTAAAATTCGACAGTGTTAAAAAACTCTAACAGTTGAATAAAAATAAACATTAGTTCAAAACTGAAATTCAACAGTGTTAACCAAATTCTAACAGTCAAACAAATAGGTCAAGGTAATCCAATTTAACGCGAGAACGAGGAATAGAGCACTAAGTGGCATGTTAGTCCATTACCACAAAGTGATCTATTCCTCGCTCTCTATTCTACATCTACTTTTTTCAGTTTACTTATTTATATTAAAATGTTCAAATTTTACTATGTAGAATGTCCATTCTTTCTCTTCAACTCTTCGATTGTTTTTAGCAATTGTAACAAATATTCGTTAGTTTTCACCAAAGTCTTTAGTTTGCTACATCCAATTTCAATGGAAGGTATTATAAGTTGTAATTTTATAAGTTCAATCTTTTCTTTCTTGCGAATTTCTTTCTTTATTATATTATTCCTTATTTTTGCTGAAGATTTAAACTCCATGTTGTTTCTGCTAAAGCCACAATAATAATAAAAGTCTCTTCAAACAACCTGCATTTATACACATTCCCCCACCACTTTATAATCCCCACTCCTTTCCCCCTCTTCTTTATATGTGGAAGGAAGTATTATAATTAGATTCCTAATATTTCTTTTCCTTTTTCACTACATGGGGGGAAGGGTAATTTGTTATTACACTAGTTGTGCAAGAAAATAGCCGCCAGTGTCCACACCTTGTTCATAGCACTCCATCATAGATTGTGCCCACTGCAACATGCGGTCTCTGTCATTTGGTGTGACAAGGAAAGAATGACTATCACCATACAATATAAAAGAGTCAATTCGTACATAACATCCTAAATTTAACCATTTATTAGCTTCAACTATAAACTTTTCTATTGTATCAAATGGAAATTGTGGATCAATTGCTATAACCTTACGTTCTTCACTAAGTTCAACAGTATAATCATCATCATCCTCACTCTCACTATCATTATTTAAAATGTCTTCAGGTTGTAGAAAAACATCGGAAATTTTGGAAGAATTAATATGGTCATTCACATGAGGAGGCATTTTTAAGTAGGTAATATTGTAAACAGCAGAGACGAAACAACAAGAGCGGCGTGTAGAAGCAAAATAAAGGAGTGACCAACGCTCGCTCCGCTTTTATAACAGTATGCAAATGAGGGGTAAGAGCTGACCTTAACCGGTCATCAACCCAAAGGAGTGGGGGAAGTACTTTTCTTACTACTCAAATGGAAGTAGGTTAGTAGGTCACGGGACTTAGAGTGTTAAAAAATAATGGGGGAGAAACACAACGCTACAACGCGTTGTGTTTCTCCCCCAGTATTTTTTAAGCAATAATTTGGAAAAAAACTATGTCAATTTACTTGCTACGCCCCCACCTTGTAATACCATCCAGTTTGTGTCTGAGGAGATAGTCTTTAGAGTCTAACTCATAAACGGATTTCTCTTTGCGCAAGGATTCAATCACTTTAATATTATATCTTACGCCGTTACAAGTTGCCAAAATGTGTTCGTTGTCAATAACACTTTCAAAAAAAATAGACACAACCTCTCTTAAGCCTATTTCCTTTCACACCAATAATTTTGGATTGGTATTCAACAGTGGGGGTTTCTGTCACTTGTGGTTCAGAAATGTGTTTTACGACATGTACACGGCAAAAACTTTCGTTTTTTACACATTTCCTCCCACAAGGTGATCCTTTCTTAATTCCCCTAGTAAGCGTTTCAGGGCAAGTAGTAGGACGGCTAAATGCCCTACGACGCCGTTCTTGTAATAATTGAAATTGCTCTGAAGGAGCGGGTTTAGGAGTAGGTTTAGGAGTAAGTTTAGGAGCTGGTTTAGGAGCTGATTTAGGAGCTGATTTAGTAGCAGGTTGAGAGGATTCAGTTTTGTGATAGGTATGATCTTCAGGTGTAATAAGTGGTTGCTCTGAAGGAGCGGGTTTAGGAGTAAGTTTAGGAGCTGGTTTAGGAGCTGATTTAGGAGCTGATTTAGTAGCAGGTTGAGAGGATTCAGTTTTGTGATAGGTATGATCTTCAGGTGTACTAAGTGGTGGGGTAGGAGGCAATGGTGATAGTGGGATAATGGGTGTGCTAAGACGATGAACAATGGTTTCAACGGAAGGGGTATTAGGACGGTGGTGAACTGGCTTCTGCGGTGGCGGCATAGTAGTTAATGGTGGTGCGGAGTCATTTGAAAGCGAAATTGAAGGCGAAGGCGAAGGCGGTGAAAAAATACTACGAAGTCTAGAAGTGTTGGTTGGCGGAAGAATAGCTCCAGAAGTTGAAGGTTGAGATGCAAGTCGGTTCTTGTAGCAATCAGGAAGGTTTTTGAGGCGAAGAGTTTTCTTAGGTGCAGGAACAGCCGTAGTAGAAGTTGAAGTAGAAGTAGAAGTTGAAGTAGAAGTTGTAGTTGGCAGAGATGACATGGTTGTGGCTCCAAGTTCGCAGCGTAACGTCTGGAATCAGAATGAAATGTTAGCCGCAGTCGGTGCGTCTTTTATAACAATATGCAAATGAGAGGGGTAGCAGCTGGCCAAGACTGATTATTGACCTGGGAGGTGGGGGAAAAGGGGAAAGAGAAGGTATTTATTTCAAATAATTCACATAACTTTTGACTAAAATAAAATAACCAATTTCTTCTTTTACTAAAATGTTTGTCTTACATAGACCTTTTCAATGATGTATCGCTTGTCCAAATCCGTCAATCCGTTATCAAGTTATAGCCATTTTAATTTTTCAGGTCATGATCGGTCATTCACCCGGAGTAGTGGGGGAAGGAGTGGGGGTAGGAGTGGGGGAAGGGGGGGCTCCATTTTTTCGGGGGGGGGGAGGGGGGGGGGCTCCATTTTTTCTGGGGGGGGGGTCATTGACCCTTCCGAAAGTGGGTCAAGGTCATTCAAGATTTATAATGATCCAAGGTGATGGGAACAGTAATACTGTTCCCACCACCCTGTTTGCCTAGCGGTTCCCACTCCCAACCCACTAGTTACGTTCTGCAAGGGAGGTCCCTGGGCCGTCCGCATCAAAGCGTAACTTCCCGTCCGCATCAAAGCGTAACCATTAATTTCAGGGAAACTGGAACAGTTAATGCAGAAACGCAACTCTAACCCCACCCAAACTAATCCCACCCATCATATTCCTAAACAAAATGCAAAAAAAAGTCCGGCTTGCGGATGTCCCACCCATTTTAAATGAAGTTCAACTGAACTTCTGAATTTACAGTTAATCTACCCCCTAACATCTAGCTGTAAGGCAAAACAAATGCACAAAACAAACATAAATTATTAGTACCAACACATCATTATTAAAAACCAAATAATTCAACACAACCAAATACCATCATTATTCTTAAAATTAATACACCTTAATGCTAAACACCTCTTAAAATTAATACACCTTAATGCTAAACCCAACTTATAACTAACATCGCAATGCGCAAATTATTTCTTAAATTAAATACAACTTAAAACTAAACACACACACACACACACACACATACCACATTGCATTAAAAAACGCAACGTAGTAGAAGAAGTTCAAATATATATAGGCCTACTATATATTTGAAACCTCTTGCTGAGTCGCCAACAACCTTTCGCTATGAAAGTTTGTTGACGACTGACGCTAAGATCAGGCTCGTATTGCTCCTCGGATTCTCGAGTAGTGGGGGAAGTTGTTTCACTCCAGTACAGTGTTCAATCCAGTCCAGTTCGCAGCAGTGTAAAAGGAAGGCAAAGGAGTGGGGAGCGGCGCATGCGCAACAACACAAAACCAAGGTTTGAGGTTAGAATTATCCATGTGCAGTAGCGCTAAAGTGAGTAATACAGGACTAGGCGCATGCGCATAGCATGGACTGATTCCGGTCCGGAGAACTCGTTGTATGCGCAGAAGGTTTGAGGTTAGAATTATCCATGGCAGCTGCCATGTTTGGTCTGGTTTCACCACATAGAGTCAGCAACCGGTGGTGACCGGTCATTGGCCTAGAAGGAGTAGGGAAAGGTGGTGACCGGCCATTGACCCAGAGGAGTAGGGGAAGGAGTGGGGGAAGGGGGGGGGGCTCCATTTTTTCGAGGGGGGGGGGGGAGGAGGGGGGGGGAGGGGGGGGGGGTCATTGACCTTTCCGGTCGGTCATTGACCCCAAGGAGTAGGGATAGACACAGAACCCTACTTCTCTTACTACTCAGGTGAAAGTCGGTCAACCAGTCATTTGCTTGCCATCTGCCGCCATCTGGCTGGAGTTATTGCCTCTATAAAGGTGGGTAGTTTATCGCGCTACAAACATTCATTGCCTCGCATCCGCTCGGTCATCATCTCTCGTTAGTTTTATGTTATGACTACTTCACTTACTAGGTTTGAGGTTAGAATTATCCATGGAATAGCCTTCGTAAATTCTAACCTATAAAATTACTACTCTGGCGTTCTGTTTCAATTTCTTTTACACTTCATTTTATATCTTAGTCTTCTTTTAACTTCTGAACTTAACACATCGGTTATAATGACTGCACGATGTTTAAAATTAAAGCTTTTGCGAACACAACACATATTACAAAGTACTTCTAAACCTTCAATTTCTAAGTATAGAACTAATTTAAATAGAGTTAGAAAGAAGTACAGTTTTAACCCATTATACTCTTCAAAGACTTTGCAGGTTAATGTTGATGATAGTGTTATTTACAACATTTTGCATTCTATGTTACAATTCAACAACTTTGAACTTGTTACACCTATCGACTGTGTTCAACAAGTTTTTTTATTTTACCCCTACTATTCCTCATATAAGCGCTGTCACCACAATTCCTACTTCATGCTCCTCTATTCTCTTCAGCTGAGCTAAGGTTTGAGGTTAGAATTATCCATGGCGGCCGCCATGTTTAATTCAGTTTCACCACATAGAGTCGGCAACCGGTTATTGGTCTAAAGAAGTGGGGGAAGGGGTGGTGGGGGAAGGTTGCCGTTTTATAAACCCTCTCCCTAGGCGGCGCTTCTCATTCGATCGCCAACTTTCAAACAATAAACACCTCTCCCATGGCACGAATAAATTATCCCACTATCACCAACTAGTTCAACATTGAACTATTTCTGGTGGTAGTTGGGTAGGCTTTTTTAAAACTTACTCTGGATGACCTTGACATACTTTCCAGGCCCCCAGTTATAACTGTTGAATTTCAGTTTTCATCTTACTCTTAATTTTTGTTCAACTTTTAGAGTTTAGTTAACACAGTTGAATTTTAGTTTTCAACTAACTCTTAATTCATGCCCAATTCTACTTCAAATTCAGGGCATATGCTCTCGCCATCTGCACCCCAGCATCTGACGCCATCTGCTCGAGCAGCTGCTCGGGCAGATGGCACGACTTCCGGCGCAGAAGTAACCAAAACACACTACTGCCGGCGTTTCATCGGCCTCGAGAACATGTTTCAAGCTCAAGACTTCGAGAACGTGAGTAGGCAAAACGTTTTAGGCCGAGTTATGATTTATATTTTTCATCATGTTATCGTACACTATGCAATAAACTCTATAAAAATAAAAAATACATAGAAATAAAAACTTCCAACCCAGACCTCAAAAGCATGATTTTCGTTGTTAAAAATGATTGACAAAAAACAGGTGATATTGATGAATTGCAATGATAAAAACAGTAGCAGTGGCTTTCAACCCCTCAAACCACTAGTTGTAATAAGGTTTAAGAGGATAAATAGAGCAGGACATTTAATGGTTGCCGGATATCAAATATACTCTATGTTTTTTTATAAAAAATGTTGCTTTGGGGGAATATATTTTTCAAAGTTCATCGACATTTTACTTCTGACGTAAAGCACACCAACGAAATGATTGATTTTTCTTTCAACGGATGTTGTAAACGCCAGCTCGACAACCTTTACAAAGTAGCTGTTTGGGGGTGTACGAGAATTAGCAAGGGTACCCGATTCTTTGGGAACTGTATTTCGATATGCGCCTTTTCCTTTTGGAATTTGCAGGCCGAAGGTATCCGATAAATTTGCGGTAGGTAGGTTTTCTTATTATTCGCAGAACACATAGGATGTATACGGATAACATAAAATTTTTACAATTTTAAAAATTTCCTAGAGCTTTTTAGTTTAAAATTAAATAAAATCCAAATCAAAGAATCACATCAGTTGTGTATCAACTATATAGGCCTATGTATATTATTCGATTTAGTTAATTATTATGTCTTAATGCGGACTAGAAAGAAAAAGAAACAAGTCCTGACTACGTTAGTAGTGTCAAATTGTTGGTGCTGGCTCAGTTCAAGGTCACCTGAGGGATGACGTCATCGAGGTCAATGACCTCACCGATGACGTCATCGATGACGTCATCGATTGCGTCATCGATGACGTCATCACCAATGACGTCATTTCTATGACGTCACACCCATGACGTCACAGAAATGACGTGCTGATGACGTCATCACCCCTTACGTCATCAAAATGACGTCACCGACGCCACTGAGGTCAAGGTCACGCCGAAACTTAAAATTTTTTGGCACTTTTGCCGTTTCTCGCACTACGCTCCGAGTTTCAGTCAGAGTCCCCGTGACCTTGACCACTTGGAGCGAATTTTCGACGAGAAACGGCAAAAGTGCCAAGTTAAACTCGAGTTTCTGACATGACCCTGCCTAAATGGGCAATCGGTTATCCCTCAGGTGACCTTGAACCAGCACAACACCAACAATTTGATATTACTGTGACCTTGAAAACCTAACAACGGAGCGCCGACACCGATGCGCACCCCACGACAGCCACCGAGTGACTGACTGTCAGGCTCTGTGTATGCTAGGTATATCGGCTTGAGAGACTAAGACTCTAAACTGTCAGGAATGGGAGTAACTAACTGAATTTTGCAAGGAAAAGTCATTTCATCCAATATTTTAAACAAATCCTCATCAGTAAAACTGACATTAGTCTGTTTTGTATAAAACTTAGGGTGTCCGCGCAACAGTTTGCGCCACTTAGCTAAAGTTGAAACTCTCTTAACTTTGAGTGGTGGACAGTGAGCAACTAATAAAGTCTTAACACGGCTAAGTTTCTTACCTAAAGTGTCCTGCGACATGGCTTCACCTCACAAAAGTCCGCACAATACTGAGAGACTGCTTGTAGCGCATGAGTCAAGGGAAAAGAGGTGGGGGAAACAGCAGGAGTGGGGGAAGGTCACAGTGGCGGGGGAAGGTGAGGTGGTACGCTGGAGTATCGCATCACTTCACCATGAGCTGTCCTACAGTCAACACACTGTTCTCTTGGCCCGAGTTGGCACTAGAAGAAACATTTCTGTACAGCTTAGGCTGTGAGAGCCGAGGAAGCAAAGTCAAAGTGGAAATTGTGTTAAACTCCAAGATGAAGAGTCTCATAAATAAACTAATTGTATCCTTGCAATCTCCTATAACTTTAGAGAAATACCACTTTATTAAGCGACACCTTATACTTTGGCAAAACGAAGCAGAAATGAAAAGATTACAGTAAAATTAATTTAACTTAAAACTTGGACTGGACACTCATGGCGATACCACGTGGCGTGCAAACGCCACCCTAAACATTACAAGTTAGGTTATTGAGCACCTCTGGTACGATAACCGATGTGCTAGAGTTAAAGTGTGATGACCTTGAGTCAAAACACTGAAATACTACAAGTAGATATCGTCCCAGAGTTAAAGTGTAGTGACCTACATTCAGAACTTGTAAATTTACTTACATATAGAGAGCTAGAGAACAGCGAGACGCACCGCATGGAAGCCGGAGACATACTGGCGAAGCGGTGTTGTGCAGCCTAGGGACCCAGTTGTGGTGGGGGTATAGCCAACACTTAGAGTACAAGTGTTGTGGGTGACCTTGACCCACTTAACTTACCTGACCCCCCCCCCCCCCGACAAAAAGTGCGACCCCCCCCCCCGACAAAAAGTGCGACCCCCCCCCCGACAAAAAGTGCGACCCCCCCCCCCCCCCGACAAAAAGTGCGAACCCCCCCCCCCGACAAAAAGTGCGAACCCCCCCCCCCCGACAAAAAGTGCGAACCCCCCCCCCCCCGACAAAAAGTGCGAACCCCCCCCCCGACAAAAAGTGCGAACCCCCCCCCCCCCCCGACAAAAAGTGCGAACCCCCCCCCACCCCCACCCCCACCCCACCCCCACCCCCACCCCCTCCCCCACCCCTGATATCCTGGGCGTGGCAGCCCCGGTGGGGATATAAGGGGGCCCAGCCAGAGCTGGCTCGCAGTCCGCTCCCGCGCGTTGAACGTGAACGATCGGGACGGACCGCCATAGGCATCACTAAACATTGAATGGCGCCTTCAGTGTTTAGCGAAGTCTACTCTAACTTTAAGACTTGTATTAGTTGTAAGATATTGCGCTTGCGTTTGGGTATTGCGAATTGTTTTATATGAGAGTGTTTTACTTGTACCTTATGTCTCCTGTGTGTCTTTTATTCTTTGTGTCTTGTTTGTTATATGTGTTTAACGTGTATGTGCTTGTTCCAGCATTGACTACGTTGAGCTCAATTGTGTGTTGTAAGTGTGTTATATTTTTCTAAAGTGTATACGCTTGTTGTAGCATTTCCCCCTTGAGCTTTTGCAATGCTCAAAGTAAATCGTAAAGACAGGGAACGGGAGTAGGCCCCCGTGTAAAGTTACTTTTGTATAATTGTTAGGCTCCTCTCATGCATGCTTTAATGCGGCTGAGAAATAGGAGCGTCCGTTTGTACGCCTATATGGGGGTAATAAGCCGATGGCCTCTGCACTCGGACCGAGGACGTAAGCCACTAGGGTGTCCTCAGTTAGTTTCCCTTCTGGAAACTCAAAATTATGTAAATGAAACTTTGTTAGCTATTTGTGTTTTTTTGTCCCCAAGGCCCCCGAACATTCGTGGTTCGCCATGGATGTACGGGGGCCGAAATTTTTTAATGTCCGTGTGGCCTTGACCCACATAGGATTTGTAAAAATTTACTGCATTGCTAAATTAAAAAAAAAATATTAAAGATAGGGTTACGGGAGTAGGCCCCCGTGTAAAGCCACTTTATTTATAATTGTTAGGCTCCTCTCATGCATGCTTCAATGCGGCTGAGAAATAGGAGGTGGTCCGTTTGTACGCTTATACGGGGGTAATGAGCCGATGGCCTCTGCACTCGGACCGAGGACGTAAGCCACTAGGGCGTCCTCAGTTTCTTTCAAAATTATGTAAATGACATTTTGTTAGCTATTGGAAAAGTTATTAGTTAGAAATGCAGTAAATGTTTACAAGTCTCGCGTGGCGAAGGGTACACGACATTGGATGTTGCCTTGTTGTCATAGTTGGGTCTCTTCGGAGGCTACAGCGATGACAACCCAAGTGCCCCACACCCCCTATGGGGGTGTGGGGCTTAATTTTTTAAAGTTTTTTCGTGACCTTGACCTAAATATAAAAGTTTTCAAAATCTTTAACAGTCAGATCTTATCAACACAGTTTATATATAGAGGTCTTTTAAAAGTTAACAGTTAGGTATTAGTAACACACAAGTGTGGAGTTGTTTATAGTTGGGTCTCTTGGGAGGCTTCAGCGATGGCAACATAAATGCCCCAAGTGGGGCTTCTTTTTTGAAAAAGTGTGAGCCCCCCCCCCACCCCCACCCCCTCCCCCCATTGTTTGCTCCATTCCTTTTGACCAATCTTTGCCTCTTCCACCCCCTTCCACCCCTATTTCTTCTAGCCAGCCTAATTCGGAGAAGCTCCAAAACACTAAGAGTCCAACACAAAAGAAACGTAATCGTGTTAAATGCCCTGCTGGCAAGCGTGATAAATGCGATTATGTTTGGTTTAGCAGAGAGGCTGTGGTTCTTTGTTGTCCGAGTTTTGCTCTTCCAGAAAAAGATCGTTGCCAACGACACTTGAATAAGAAAATCAAAATTCCGACACCAAAGCCCTATAGCCTTAATATTATGCCTGAAAAGTCCAAGTTCAAACACCCCAACAGTCCGCAGAAGCTGAAAATTAATAGGCTCAAGAGGGACAAAAAATATTATTTCATTGTTCAAGCTTATGGAGCATTTAACATAAATGTGCAAATCATTCTAAAAGGTGATGGCCGCCTTCATAGAATGAAAGTACCACCTGCGATGGTACAAAGAGAATTTTTTGTCCCCGGGGCTTATTTAATTCGAAGAAAAGGATGCCGATCTGTTTGGGAAATGGATTAGGACATGGGCTCACTAAAAAAGAAAAAGCCAAAATTGTTAGGTTGTGTTGGACAATATTTAAAAGTCTTTTTCCAAATTATTTTTCCAAATTTAGTCTTAACCCTCTTAAAGTAAGGGAGAGGGGTATTATACAAGTCAACTAATAAAAAAAAAAAAAAAATACTTGACTTGTATAATACTTTAACCTGGCGGTGATGTAAAGTCACTGGGACAATCTCAAACCGTGTCCTTGAGGGTGAAGACTAAGTTACAAATAAATCATTAACAAATAAAAACTTACCTCCAAACACTTGTAGCTTGCTACAAGTGTTTGGAGGTAAAAATTTTTCAAAGTTTGAATGACCTTGACCCATATAAATTACTGTTTAAAGTAAAGAGCTAACCTTACAACTAATGTTGTGTATCACGTGATACCCCCACTCTAACGCTCTTACTAAGCTTGTATGAGCCGTTCATTTGCTTCAGTCTGTTTCTGTGCTCCGTGGTAAACATGTCACGGTACAATTACAAAGGTGGTGACTTCTTGATAGATCAACACAATGCTTGGGAAGTGCTAAACCAGCATAGAATGGAAGTTGAGTATTGTATAAGACAAGACGGGTCTACATTTTATCTATGTATTATAAACAACCAAACTCATAAGTATGAACACTGGACAAAAATTAATTATAACAACATAGATGAGCTGTTTGCTTGGGTGTTTGAGGTGTGTAAAGTTATTGAAGAAACCAAAATAATGGGTGTGCTAAAGGTATGTAAAACTGATGACCGGGAAGACTAAGCAAAATTTCTTTTAACCCCCCCCCCCTCCCAGTGTTATCCCCACCACTAAAAATGGGTATATATAGGAGTGGTGATCAACCGTCCTCTCATTCTGCTTTACACCGTTAAGCTGAACACCACCATGTCTGCTATGAACGTCCCAGCCTCTACCTCTGGCCCGGTCGCCTCCAACTCCAGCCCGAGCATTGGACCAATCCGATCGGGGCCTTCGTCAAGAAGTCGTGTCCGATTCTCCGGCTTTGGTCCTGTGAGGAAGGAGTTGCGGAGCAGCGGAGCGTCTCAACCAACCACGATGGACGCATCAACTCAGACTCCACCAAACATCATCGAGTGGTACGACGAAGTGATAGAGCAAAGGGACAGAATGCTAGAGAATACTCGCAGGGAGCTACTTCATATCCGGAGTAAATGGGAAAAACTAATTAGGAAGTGTGAAAGCCTGTTGGACAGTGATGATAGTGAGGATGAGAGTGGATAGGTGTGTGGGTAAAGACTTGGACTGGGACTTGTGTGTATGTATGAATGTGTGCGTGAATGTGAAATACAGAGCGGGGGATAGATCACTCTGTGGCAATGGACTAACATGCCACTTAGTGATCTATCCCCCGTTCTGGTAATGTTTTTGGATGGCCTTGACCCACTTTACAAGGTTAACTAGTACCCCCACCACTGATATGTGTATATATACGGGTATTAATGTGCAGTTTGGTTATTCTGCTTTGTACCGCTTAGCTGAATACCGCACTGTAACATGGCGTCCAACTCCAAAACTTCTCGGGCTTCCTCTTCTTCTTCAAGAAGGCGTGCTGCCAACGTGCTGCCTGCTACTCGTGGACCTGCTCGACCATTCCACAGCATAACTGTTGCTCGGGCAAATGCCTGCAAAGCTCCAATGCTACGGACCTTGCTGGAGGTGAGCCAAGACGGGCAAGGCTTGCTCAGTCCTGGTCAACGGCAGGAGCAAGAAAGGCGTATGGCGTACTTCAAGCTGCAGGCTGTAGTCCCCAGCTTGAAGTTAGGCGATCCCAGAGTGGCAAGCATCAACGAGGCAGCGGACTACATATCACACCTTCACAGTGTTTTAGAAGTAAAAGACCAACAAATTGAAAACTTCAAAGAACAATTGAAACAATTTAACTTTAATCCGGTGGAGTTTGTAGAAACGGTGATGAGTGATAGTGACGATGAAGGTAGTGAATATATATTAGGTATGTAATGAAAAGACAGGGACATGTGTGTGTGTGTGTGTGTGTGTGTAGAATACAGAGCGGGGGATAGACTACTTTGCGGCAATGGACTAGCATGCTGCTTAGTGGTCTATCCCCCGCTCAAAGGGTACTTTTGAATGACCTTGACCCACTTTAAACGAAGGACAACCGGTTAACTGGTATAAAAGAGGGGGGTCTGTACATCCCGACTTCATTCTGCTTTGAACCTTCCAGTGGAACGCTAGAAAATGAGTGGATCACTGATCATTGGTAAGGAGTGGGAGTATGTAACCATAAACTATTTAAACTGTAGAGGGATGTTGAAGAAGGTGTATGATAATGTTAAAAGAATGGTTGTTGAAGAAGGTAGGGTAGTGATTGTAGCGTGGAAGAAGAAGCAGTATACAGGACAACAAGTGAGAGCAAGTGACTTTGGGGGGAATAGTGTGTTTCAAATTGGACGAGCGAACTTGGTTAATTTGGACATTGTGTTTTGGGACTTGGAAAGGTTAATTGAAAATAGTGGCAAACATGGGGAACTCTTAATTGGCAGGGAGGACAGAGTATATGAGTAAGTGTAAAAGACTGGGGGGCTTATGTGTGTGTGTAAAGACTAGGACTTGTGTGGAATACAGAGCGGGGGATAGATCACTTTGCGGCAATGGACTAGCATGCTGCTTAGTGGTCTATCCCCCGCTCAAAGGGTATTATTGGATGGCCTTGACCTATATAAAGGTAGAGGGGGAATGGGTAATAGGAGGGGGAAATTGGTATATATGTAGGACTGATGAATAAAGCATTTAGTCAAGCATTTGTCTAGACACTATCAACAACAACAATGGAGAGCTTCAGTGTTGAGTTCATCCTCTTGGAAGAAGACATCAACGAAGTGGTGGAACTTATAGAGGATAAGACCAGCCAGGGCACATTGGAACTTGTGAATTGCGAACCGTTGGACAATGCCGCAATCGATAAGATTGCATATTTCATGATGCATTTGTATAACGAACAAACAACCAATATGGAGTTTGTGCAGTACCTTTATCAAAACCAAGTAAATGTGCGAGTGACAATTACTTGGTGGCAGTAATAATAAAATGTAACATATGGATGTGGACTTGGATGTGGACTTGGACTTGAGTGTGGTCTGCGGAATAGAGCGGGGGATAGATCACTTTGCGGCAATGGACTAGCATGCTGCTTAGTGGTCTATCCCCCGCTCAAAGGGTATCTTTACGTGACCTTGACCCACATAAATTGTATAGTTGGTGGGGGTATAAAAAGGGTAAGCAAATTGGATGGATACAACACTTCCATACCATGGCTCCACTTGACAACACCGTGTTCCATCGCAACAGAATTGTCTCTATTCTGGAGGTAATACCTCTAGAAATTATAGAAGTAGAGGACCAACTACCTGCGGTTGATCAAGAAGAGGAGGAGGAAGAGATAATGGATATTGAAACGGACTCTGACGAAGCTGGTTCAACGGACAATGAGGTGGACTTGCACGCCTACGAAACATTAGAGTCGTCATCTGAGTCGGAAATGGAATTCCAATTGGAAATCGAAGAAGAAGAACAAGAACAAGACACTCCCCATCGTCCAATGGATAGGATGTTAGTTGCCAGAAGAATTATGTATTGTCATCGCTGCCTATTCCGTGATGAGGATGATTCCGACTCTGATGGTGATGTTTCACCCTTGTAAAAAGTTTAAACAAAAAGTTAAAAAAGAATGTGAGCGGGGGATAGAGCACTTTGTAGTAAATGATGCTGCTTAGTGCTCTATCCCCCGCTCAAAATAATAATTCCAAATGACCTTGACCTACATAAACTTGCTCAAACAGACGTCTTTGAAAAAACTTGTACAAATTATTGAATCTAGACCAAATATCATCAATTTATCAAGCCTACTGATAAATGTATTACAAACGGTTGTGTAAAGGCTAAATTTAGCACATGAGTGATAACCTGTTTCCATATGACGTCACTTTCCCCACCTATCTGCCTCGGATATAAAGGGTCCCGGTGGAGTGCGCTGCTCATTATTGCGTGGACATTCACAGAGTGTGCATTCAAAGCCAAACTGTTTGAAATGGCTCTTTGCGACATTTGTGGGGAAATCTTTCAAGACGAAGATCTTTTCACCATACACAGAGAATTACATGAAGACGAAGATAGAAAAGAAGATATTACCATGGATGAAATAGACTTAGACTCAATTGACCGGTTTTTGGAAGAGCACCAGAAGCAGACGGACTACTGGGACAGCTATCTACAGCAAATGCAAAGAAGAAGACCTAGTGTGATCCAATTTGCTGGTGCTGGACCATCTACTGCTACAAGACCTATTGAAGAAGAGGACACCGAAGAAGAGGACACCGAAGAAGAGGATATGGAAGAAGAAGAACTGGAAGATGTAAGACAACTGCGCACCACGGCCTTGCCAGGACGAGTTGTAACACATTTCAAAATTAATAACGTTCAATTGGAATTGGAAACATTCATAACCCAGGCTAAGGAACTTGTTGGTCAAACGTTGAGGGAAGAATTACAAAGGCTAAATTTTATTAAATTTGGAATGGTGTTAGAGGCTATGTTTAACAATACTGATGGTGAAACAGCATTGAGAGCATTCATTACCAAAAATCGAACCCTTACCTTCACCTCCGACATTGATGATATTATTGAAGAATGCTTGGAGGAACTTATAACCAAACTCCAAGAACATGAAGGAAGAGGATCTGGATGGACTTTGTCATCAATCGAAGGTATGGATGTTAGGGTTCATAAACATGGATATGGTTTAAGAGGTAGTAGTTTTATCCCTCTACCAAAGAAAATCCAAAACACTAACTCGTGTAGAAATGTTCAAAATGAGGGTAATGAATGTTTCAAGTATGCAATGTTAACCAAGTATGTTAAAAACAATCCTTGTAGAGTTGGTAGAGAATACTACGAAAATGAACACCGCTACAACTTTCAAGGTCTTACTTACCCAGTTACTTTAAAAGATATTGACAAATTTGAAAAGAAAAATCCTGGCGTTTCAGTCAATGTTTTTGGTCTGGATGATTCCAACAACGTTTATCCTTTGCGGGTAGTAAAGGTTGAGCAAAGAAACCATACGGATTTGCTATTGATAACCAAGGGTGAAATTTCCCATTATGTATGGATAAAAGACTTTGAAGCGTTAGTTGTAAAACAATTGACCAAAAGAGTAAATAGGATTACAGTTTGCAAGAGATGTTTCTGCTTTTCTTGGAAAGATTCAAGACGTGGAGGATTGGACTGGTTATTGGAACATAAAAGACTTTGCAACGAGAACTATGAAGTAAAGATAAGTCTTCCACCGCCTACCCGAGCTTCAATACAATTTAACAAGACAGTTCACCAATACCGAATTCCACTAGTGGTCTATGCAGATTTTGAATCAACGTTAGTACCACAGGAGCTGCCGGACGGCGAAGTGACTAGAAGAACAAAATATCAGTTGCATCAGCCCAACAGTTTTTGTTTACTAGTTAAATCAACCTTGTCTGAAAACCAATTGCAAGACTATGGTTTAACATCCACTCCAATACTCTACCGTGGTGAAGAAGCCGCTAAGTATTTTGTAGACCAACTGTACGATATTGCTGGAAAGGTTCAACGCTTGTTCGGTAATATTGTACCTATGGAACCTTTAAACCAAAATCAACAAGAAGAATACAACTTAGCGACAAGATGCTATTTATGCAAGAAGATGTTCAGTGAAGAAAATCCAAAAGTAAGAGATCACGATCACCTGACAGGGTTATACAGAGGAGCTGCTTGTAATTCATGCAATATAAATTACAAACTGCCAAACTTTATTCCTGTCGTTTTACACAATCTTAGCGGCTACGACTCCCACTTTATTATCCCGGAGTTAGGAAGAGATGACGGTAAAATTGATGTTCTTGCTACAACATTGGAAAAGTACATCAGCTTTTCAAAAACAGTAGGTAAAATTAAACTTCGCTTCGTAGACTCTTACAGATTTATGGCATCTAGTTTAGCCAAATTGTCAGAGAACCTAAGAAGAGAAGACCTAAAAGAAACCAGAAAAATTGTACCTGAAGATAAATTAGACCTAGTATTACGGAAAGGAGTGTTCCCCTACGATTACATAACTTCTACAGAAAAATTTGAAGAAACCAGTCTACCGCCGATTGAAGCCTTCAACAGCAAATTAAACGAAAGTGAAATCTCCGTTGAAGACTACAATCATGCATGTAATGTTTGGAACCAACTAAACATTCAAACCTTAGGGGAATATTCTGACTTTTATATAAAATTGGACGTAACTCTGCTGTGCGATGTGATGGAAGAATTCAGAAACACCTGCTTCTCCGCCTATGGACTGGACCCTCTACACTCGTACACATCTCCAGGATTAGCATGGCAAGCTATGCTAAAGTCAACCAACTGTCGACTGGAACTTCTAACGGATATTGATATGGTGCTCATGATGGAATCTGGTGTACGGGGCGGTTTGACACAAGCTGTAACACGTCATGTCAAAGCCAACAACAAGTACATCCCCGGCTTCGACGAGCAACAACCATCGGTCTACCTTGGCTATTTTGATGCAAACAACCTTTATGGTTGGGCAATGTCAAATCCGCTTCCCTACGCTGACTTCAAGTGGATCGACCCGGCCACCATCGGAGACATCTCACAGATTCCAAAGGATGGTCCAAAAGGCTATATTTTGGACTGTGATTTTGAATACCCGGAGCACCTTCATGACCATCACTACGACTTGCCTCTCCTAGCCAAGACTGAAGTTTCACCGACAGGAAGATGGCCAAAATTGATGATGACCTTGGAGAATAAAGATCGCTATGTGGCTCACTACTGGGTAGTTCAACAGGCTCTTGAATTGGGTCTACGTATAGTGAGAATTCATAGAGCAATTGAATTCACCCAGTCTTGTTGGTTGAAACCATACATTGATTCCAACACTACAAGAAGAGCTGCAGCAACAACAGCATTTGAAAAGGACTTCTATAAATTAATGAACAACGCCATCTTTGGGAAGACCTTGGAGAACAAAAGAAAACATAAAAATGTAAAATTAGTGAGTGATCCTAGAAAATTGGAAAAATTAGTGCAAAAACAAAATTTCGGAACATCCATGATTATAAACGAAAATCTAGTCGCTGTCAGTATGAAGAAAACAACAATAGTCATGGACCGTCCGTTATACATAGGTATGTCGATTTTGGATATAAGTAAAACCCTGATGTATGATTTCCATTATAACAAAATGGTTAAACATTACGGAAGGGAAAACATTGGAGTCGCATACATGGATACGGACGCGTTTATCTACTGGATAAAGACTTTGGACATGTATGAAGACCTAAGGACTTTTCCATACAAAGAAGATTTCGATTTTTCTGACTATCCGAAGAACCATCCAAATTTTAATGAAAAATATAAAAAAGTAATTGGAAAATTCAAAGATGAAGCAAATGGAATGCCTTTAGAAGAAATAGTGGCGCTGATGGCGAAATTGTATTCATTTAAGATGTACCACGAGAACAACACACCGACAGTGAAGAAAGCAAAAGGAGTGAAGACATCTTATTTGAAAAAACACGTGACATTTGACCACTACAAGACTTGTTTGTTTGAAGATACTACGATATCAGCAACATTCAACAATATCCGAAGCTTCAAGCATCAAGTCTACAGTGTCACCGAAATTAAAAAAGCGTTGTCAGCTCGGGATGATAAAAGATACATTATGCCCGACAAAATCCACACTCTTCCTTTTGGCCACTACTCTCTAAACCCTATCAACTAGTAACCTATTCTTCGTCCTTCTACAACTACGACCTTATTCCTTTCTCCTTCCGTAAAAAAATGGGGAACACGGCAAGTCCAACGCCGTGTTCCCCATTTTTTTACACAAGTTTGGATGACCTTGACCCATATAAATGATGTGAATATTTAAAACAACATTCATTGTGATTATACATGTGATACAACAAACATTGAAACCTGCAATATGAAGGACTTGAAGCAACAAATTGTCAACGAACTTCATAAACCTGCAAGAAGAAAGTTTCCACGAAGAAATACGGTGATAAAAGGAATTAATGATTTATATCAAGCGGATTTAATCGAAATGATTCCTTATAGCAAACAAAATAAAGGATATAAATACATATTGACTGTTATTAACTGTTTTTCAAAAATGGCAGATGCTTTACCACTAAAAGATAAAAGTGGCAAAAGTGTTACAAAAGCAATGGAAACAGCTATACAAAGAGACAAACATACTATTAAACATTTACAAACAGATGATGGAAAAGAATATTTTAATAAGGAATTTGCAAATTTAATGAAAAAACACAATATAAACCATTACTCAACCAATTCAGAGGTAAAAGCTTCAATAATCGAAAGATTCAACAGAACTTTAAAAAGTGCAATGTATAAAATGTTTTCCAACAGAGGATCGCACATATGGATTGATATGTTACCAAAACTTATAAACGATTACAATAACAAATTTCATAGGACTATCGGGATGAAACCAAACCAAGTAACTAGTAAAAATGAAAACCTTGTATTAAAACGTATAAAAACGAATACTAAACCAAAAGTTGAAAAACTAAGGCCTAAAAAATTTAATGTGGGTGATAAAGTGCGAATAAGTAAATATAAAGGTGTATTCAGTAAAAGATACCTGCCAAATTGGACCAATGAGGTTTTTACTGTATTCAAAGTACAACCTACAGTACCTGAGACATATATTTTAAAAGATAATAAAGGACAATTGCTTGAAGGAGGGTTTTATGGACATGAAATGTTAAAATCAACAGTAGGCGATGTATATTTAGTTGAAAAGGTGTTGCAACGGAAAAAAGATAAGGTCAAAGTACGATGGTTAGGATTTAATAAGACGGAAGATTCTTGGATACCTAAAAAGGATTTGATATAACGATAGAGAATCATTTTAGGTTGAACCATTACAAAGGATGGAGATAGTACCACAAAAAGAGAGTTTTACTATTAATAATATAGATGAACTCACAGTGGATAATTCAGAATTCAATAGTGGGAAACATGGCAATTTGTTACCAAACACCGTTCGTTGTCTGGTTACCGGACCTTCCAACTGTGGAAAAACTAATGTAGTATTCAATTTGATTACAAACCCTAAAGGATTACGATTTAACAATCTATATGTATTTTCAAAATCACTACAACAACCAAAGTATCAATTATTGGAAAAGATACTGACTAATGTGCCTGAAGTTAAATATTTAAAGTTTAATGCAAGCGAGAGTGTCATGCAGCCACAAGAAGCTAAACCATTCTCCGTGTTTATATTCGACGATGTATCTTGTGAAAACCAAAACACAATAAGGAATTACTTCGCTATGGGTCGACATAACAACATAGATAGCATTTATATTGGCCAAACCTACAGCAAAATACCTAAACAACTCATTAGAGACAATGCAAACATGTTAATTGTATTTAAACAGGACGAAACCAACCTAAAACATATATATTTTGATCATGTAAATGCGGATATGACATTTGAACGATTTAAAGAGTTGTGTGGAAAGGCTTGGGCTAAAAAGTATGGGTTCCTAACAATTATGAAGGAACAACCGCTAAACAATGGTCGATACAGGATAGGATTTGATAAATTTATATTAATACATTAAACGTGGTATAACACATTCATTGTTGTACAACACGTCTTGCTACAAACATGGTTAACCAAGAAAAATTAGTAAAAGAAATAAAATCACTTAGTGATTCTATTCGGGCTAAAAACAGAGCATTGAAACTAGGTATTAGCGAGAGGGAGAAATTCCTTGAATCTACTTTTAAACCTATTACTGAACCCTTGAAACAATTAAACAAAAAATTTGCTAAACCTGTATTGGAAGGAGATGCGATTGCACCTATTACGAAGTTTGAAAGAGAAAATGTAAAATCAGAAGATTTTAGTGATGAAGACCTGGAATCCTCTACGTATAGTGGTTTTACCGGTGGAGAACCCGAAAGAGAGCTAGAATCACCGGACTATAGTGGAATAAAAGAATTATATGAAGTAAAAGCCAAAAGAGGACATGAAGTTGTATCAACTGCTAGTGAAGAGGAAAAAGAAGAAGAGACAAGGGAAGGTCCGTCAAACATAAGCTTGTTGGGTGAAAACATTCATAACAAAGGACCTTTAGGAAGGAAATACATGGTAAAAATGTTACTCGGAACAATTCCTAATAAGAATTACCATAGTTATGGAGCGAGATTAACAAAAGACGGTTTAATGATAGGTAATAGCCCGTTAAACGTTGACGAACATGATAATATTGTCATTGGTGATCAAAGGTATAAGGGCACAAAAGGATTATTTGAATTATTATTTGAAAATAAGCCTTCAGTATCGGTAGTGAAAGAAAAAGACATGGAAGCATATAAAAATATTTTGGAACAGACAAATGCATATAGAAGAAAGTATTTACCTGACCAGCCTCCTTTTAGATCTAAGTCTTTAAAATATAAAGAATTTGTATCCAAGTTAATACCAACTAGAAGACAAACAATGCCGTTAACACAAAGAAAACCTGTAAAACGAAGATTTATGGCGTCCACTTTGGATGTAAGTGCTCAGGAACGAAGAAAAAGAAGTAAGTCCGTTACGGGTACAGATTTAATGAAGGAACTATATAACACAAATGTGATTTATTACAATAATATCAATAAATTGGTGGATAGAATGAAACTAATACATGAAGCTAAAGAAGCGGGTCATACTGGATTGGAAAACGAATGGGTGGCTTTAGTGGATGAACTCCGAAACCGTGGGGTAATCTCATAAAAATGCGTTACTCCCTAGAATACTATTCAGTTGCACCATGAGTGTCGACAAGTTCGGACGTTACTCCTCGGATGGGTTATATTATGCCAATAGTTTAAAAAGAAGTGCTGGTTTACCACAAACACCTGATGGAGATTATGATATGAGTAATAAAAGGTTAAAAAACATAAAAGATCCTACGGATGAAAAAGATGCAATAAATCTAAAAATATTAAAGGAAAAGATATCGCCAACATTAAGACTACAAAATAACACATATGACGCAGAAGATCATAGAATCATCAACGTTGGTAAACCAAATCAAAACGGTGATGCAATAAACAAAGGTTATTTGTCATCTGAATTAAAAAATACGTTAAAATTCAATGGGAAAACGTATAGTGCTAACAATAAACGTATATCCAACGTAGATGACCCTAAAGATGCAAAAGACAGCGTAAATAGACGCTATTTACATTCTTTGATACCTGAAAAGACAAAAGATGGATTTTCTTTTTATAAATTTGTTATTAATGATATAGGCTATCCAAAAACTGAAAACGATGCTGTAAATCTAAAATATATTAAAGATCATTGCATCATACGTGATGTAGGGGTTATAGATTGTTTTAATAATTGTTTAGCAAATGTTAAAGATGGTTCGGCGCCATCAGATGGTGCAACAGTGGGTCAAATGATGGAAACCTTAAAACAAGAAACAACCTCTTTTGTAAAACAAGATCAAGTAGTATCGAAGCAAGGGGATGAATTTATTCAAGGTAATGAAAAATTTAATTTATTAACATACAAAAATGATGCTTGGGATTGCATGGATAAAAAGTTATCAAATATGGGATGGGGTTATGAAAAACATGATGCAGCTGCTTTATCACAAACCGTACATCTAGATCCAGATAAATATTTTAGATGGTTTACATGTAATAATAGAGTGATAAGAGACTTGGGACAAGGAAGAGAAGCAAATGATGCTGCAACTGTAGGACAGACCATTACAACATCATTAAAGGATAGTAAAGTGTATAATTGTAATAATAAACGTATAACAAACCTTAAAGACCCTGAACATGTAGATAATGCTGTCACTGTTAATTTTCTTGTAAAAGTTTTAGGTAATGCGATATTTGATTTACACAATCATTTTACACCAGATATTCTTCAAGGAAAATCAGGTCATAATACTTATGATGAATCCATGAGAGGTGAGTATATTAAACGAGAAATTTATAATAAATACTTTATTAACCCTAAAACGAAACAGTTTAGATCATCAGATTGGGGTGATATTGATATTTAAGTAAATAACTTAATAAATGACTTCATTTATGTGCAACCTGTCATAGAGTTAACACATGAGTTGCACATTGCCATTATAAAAGGACAATAATGACGTTCAAATACATCAGTCCATATCGAGACACTGCAAGAAAAGGAGGTGGGATCACGTCCACAGCGGTTTCTCTGTTAAGTAAAGCTTTAAAACAAATTCCAGTAGGATCCATAGTAAATAGAGCAATAGAGGCATTACCATACGAATTTCATATACCAGGAGGTTATCAGTATTGCGGACCAGGAACTAAATTGAAAAAACGACTGGAAAGAGGCGATCCTGGCATAAACAAGTTAGATCAGGCTTGTAAAGAACACGATATCGCATATTCCACGTTTGCCGATTCAAAAAATAGATCAATAGCTGACAAAAAGCTTGCGGACATAGCTTGGCAACGAGTAAAATCAAGTGACGCTAGCATAGCAGAAAAAGCAGCAGCTTTAGCAGTAACAGCAGGTATGAAGGCTAAAACAGCAGTAGGAGGTGGAAGAAGGAGGAGAAGGAGAGTAAAAAGGAGGTCAACCACAAGAAAACATGGAGGAAATATAAAAAGAAGACGGCGATCTACAAGAAAAGGCAAGAAGAAGCCCACCGTGTGGTCAATGGTAAAAAACGGGGCAGGACTTTACCTAAGACCTTATCGTGCATATTAAATGAAAGAAATCAATTGGTCATACCACATAAAGCATTAACCAATGTTGAATTATTTAAATATATTTCCTGTTTAAAAATACCATTTTTCCGCGGTGTATTCATGAAAGACAGTTTACCAAAGAAAATGTGGCAAAATGAGACTGGAATTGTAAATTTGGATAATACTGAAGGGCCTGGCACCCATTGGGTTTGTTATAAGAAACTAAATAACAATGTATATTATTTTGATAGTTTCGGTAATTTGCCACCACCAAAAGAACTTCAAAATTACTTTAAATCTGCTAAAAACATATATTATAACTATAAAAGAGAACAACCTGATAATACTTCAATATGCGGCCATTTATGTTTGGAATTTCTAGCTAAAAGTATCAGTCACTATTGAGATGTCTTCCTATACGGTATCATTAACAGGAAAATCGTCCAATTTACGAAGTATCCTTTTTCCAGCGTTACGCTTGCAAAAAGGAAGGTTTTGGGAGGCGGCACTATTGGATTTTACAACGTACAACTCTATTCCCAATGTTACGGAAGGTAAAAATAACATATTGCATTATTATAAGGGAAAGGATGCCAGTGGAAAATTTACAGACTTACAAGAGTGCAGGTTACCCACAGGTTCTTATGAAATTGATCATATAAATGAATTTTTGCAAACTAAAATGGGAAAAGACAATATAACATTAAAAGGTAATAATAATACGATGAAAGCTGAAATTACTTCCAAATATTATATAGATTTCACTCAACCAAACTCAATTGGTGATTTATTAGGATTTTCCAACGATGGGCCTGTATTACAACCAGATGTAACACATTCCGGTAAGAAAACAGTAACAATATTAAAAGTCAATAGTATAGACATAACTTGTAACATTATACAAGGTGCTTACAGGGATGGGGCTAACACCCACATCATACATACTTTTTACCCGAGTGTACCACCTGGATTTAAAATTGTTGAAAAGCCACAAAACCTGGTATATCTACCGTTGAACACCACTTTCATTTCAGACATCGTATTGAGCGTATTGGATCAAGACGGTAACTTGGTAGACTTCAGAGAAGAGCCTATTACGATTAGGTTACATTTAAAATCGATACTTTAATACAAAACCATGGGTTTAACATTTAAAAGCGAACAACCTACGGGAAACCGCATTAGTAGCTCTTCAGCTGTGGAGGAGTTAACACGCGAGAACATTCGTTTCTTAGAGAGAATTGGATTAAAATTAACCGAGTATGGATATACTGGATATAGCGCAGGGTCCAACATTCGACGAAACCCTATGGGAAAAAGAATATCACACCCACAACCCTTACACTTCATCGAAATTAAACAATAACGATGAAATTCGTATTCCCATACAAAATCAAGACATTTACACACTACCATGTGAAAGTTACTTGTATATTGAAGGACAAGTTACTAAAAAGGACGGTACTACTGTTGGTACAACAGTTCCATTTATAAATAATCCTATGGCTTTCCTATTTGATGAAATTAGATATGAAATATCAGGTGTAACAGTTGATTCCACTAAAAAAGTAGGTATTACGACAACTTTAAAAGGATTAACATCTATAACACCCAATGAAACCAATTTACTTAAACCTGCCGGATGGGTATTACCTACGATTGACACGATCACTCCAAATCCAAATGGATATTTTGATTTTCATATTCCATTACGTTTGCTGCTTGGTTTTGCTGAAGATTATAGGAAAATAATATTAAACGTTAAACAAGAATTAGTTTTGTTGAGATCTTCTAACGATAAAGACATTATTAAAGCTGCAGATGCTACTACAGATGCGACTTTAGAATGGAAATTAAAATTAGACAAAATTGTATGGAGAGTTCCACATGTTAAATTGGCTGACGAGCATAGAATGCTACTTTTAAGAAAATTAAAAGCCGATCGTGATATTGTTATTCCATTTAGAAGTTGGGAATTTCATGAGCATCCCAGTTTACCTACTACGGATCGACACACTTGGACTGTTAAAACATCGAATTATGTAGAACGAGCCAGGTATATTATATTTGGTTTACAAACAGGTAGAAGAGACGCCATTACTAAACATGCAGGACAATTTGATCATTGTGACTTGAAAAATATTAAAGTTTATTTAAATTCACAATTCTTTCCATACGACAATTTAAATGTGTCATTCACTAAGAAGAAATACAGTATATTGTACGATATGTACGCGAGATTCCAAAGTTCATATTACGGTAAAACAAATACACCTTTATTACCACCTGACAAATATTTCGATGCCTACCCAATAGTTGTAATCGATTGTTCTAAACAAAATGAATCAGTAAAGTCTTCAAGTGTGGATATAAAAATAGAAATGGAATTCAACGATGCTATACCGGCTAATACAACTGCATACTGTTTAATTCTACATGATAAAATCGTAACATACACACCTTTAACTGGAATTGTTAAAAATGTATTGTAAGAACCGGTTTTGTTTCATTCCGCGAGTATAAAAGCAGAGCGTACAGACCGCTCCTCATCAGTTTGTTGCCTACTGTTGTATGGGTAGCATCGTATTCAATATGGCTTCTCCTAGTGGTACACCTGAAAATGTGGTAGATATTGAGAAGGAGATATCTGAGTTTTTAGATCCTCAAGGTCACCAGGAAGGAGGTGAACAAAACGTTTGCGGACAACTTCACGCCAGTAATAATGTTGAAGAAAAAGGTAAAAGAAGAAAGACTATACAAAAGAGAAAAAGGGATATTGAAGATAATATTTCTCCAAACATATTGAGTGAGGTATTTTTGCGAATATTTTACCCAATCTCTTCCAGTTTGGATAAAAGTGTTTTAATCGGTGTTATGAAATCTACAGATTATTCCCCTACTGTAATTTTAACTCATGGACCCAAAATGATTTTGTTTACGGACAGTGCTTGGGAATCGTTTATGAAACATTTGCATCTACTAGAATGCTATTTAAGTAGTAACATGTTTGGAAGAAAGACAAGAGTAGGACTTTTGGATTCAAATGTGGAAATTGATATCATTAAACAACGTGGTGATCATCAGCTACGGTTTAGAGACACAACAAGACATGATAACAAAATTCAACTTAATCGAGAGGAGTTTTTCATTTTAACTTGTGCTACTGAACCTATAACAAGATACTTGAGACAACTGGTGTTTTCAAGTTCGATTATTAAAGATTATCTGGAAGACACTTTGGACAAACAACCGGACGCACCTATATTATACGGACCTGTGGATACTTCTATATTTAATAGAGTTCCTCATGAAGTACAGATGTGGAGACAATTGGAAAAGTACGCTCAACTACATAAGAAATCAGTAAAACAGGAAGAAGAGGAAGATGGAGGAGAAGAATCAAGTGTTAGTGATGAAAATGAAAATAAGGAAAATATAAAGATGGAAACTTAAATGACAATGGTTAGTTTTTAAAACAATAACCAACATTTTGTGGGGTTAGGCCTATTGGGGACGGTGCCCACGTTAAATATACACCAACGCGCCAACAACTGTACGGCCTGGTATAAAAGTAGTACCTACCGTGGTGTGGAAATCAGTTGACCTCCTGACTTCGTAATGAGCAGACGTGTGACCTTCAAAATGGACAAGGGAGAAGAACAACAAGTAAAGTCCAAGCCTGGTATTATTGAGTTTCAAGCGTTTCGTGGTAATGATGATAGATTCATTATAAAAGAACTTGTGTTTTTGGACATGAATACAAGTGTTCCTTATTCGTTTTTATTTAAACCACCATGTTCTTATTCGTCTTTAACTAGTAAAGCCGCTACTACCAACAGATGGATTTCAAAACACTTCCATCATATCGATTGGTATGATGGTTTTACAAGTTACACGGACTTGTATCACATTATGCATCACTTTTCAGACAAGTTTACCAATATTTACACAAAGGGGCTGGTAAAGAAAAGATGGATCGAAGGATTTACTCATGTTCCGGTTAATGATGTGGAATTGGATAAGAATTATCAATACATGCTGGAAACCATATGTATTTGTACAAAAAGCCCAGAACATGATAAAGATAGACATTGCGCTTTGAAAAATGCCTATAAACTCGCCTCTTACCTTCAAAGTGGGGAATTGGGGAGTGGTGGGGGTAACGGAGAGTATATAAGTGGGGAGCAGACAGGGACCTGGCATGAGTATTACTCGAGATTCCGAGACGACAACATCTCCGAGCAAGAAGACGATCTGTAACCTGACCATGGCATCTCACCAGTTCCTTCAGACTTTGGTCGAGCAGTTCAATGCTCACTCCAAGTCAACAATATTACCTGTAAAGAAGTGCTCGGAACTAAAAGACGAGAAGCACTACATAATCCATGCTATGAAGAAGATGGAGACTACAGTTGGGGAGGCCATCTGCTGCAGTCTCAGCGAGGCACCGTTTACTCCGGGGGATGAACCAAAGTTCCAGGTGTACCTGCCCAAGAGATTCGTCCATCTTCTACAAAACGAGGATCTTCGCTCTATTCAACCCGGGTGTCTATACCTGGTGTCCCACGGCTGCACGGGTAGCAATTCTACAGAGTTGACCATCCACATCGCTGACAAGCAGCAGTGTTAGATTTAAGTTTTAATGTTGTACATATGTTGTTGTTGTAATGTTTTATAAATAAACGAATCATAAAAGACAAAAAAAAATAAAAAATAAAAACAAAAAATGCAACATATCAATATGTGACAGACTTCACGTATTGATATGTTGCATTTTTTTTAAACTTCGCGGGTGACCTTGACCTTTGACCTTTGCATTTCACAATTACCCCCACTACTGTAATTACCCCCACTACCGCACTAGGATTCAAACCTGCTTGGATGCGAAAAACGGTCAGTCTGTTGCCAACTAGCAAACGATGAGCACCTTGTACGAGCTTTGCATACAACGAGTTATAACTCACAAGGACTTGTTCCCAACATGTTTACAAGACAATATCCCACTAACAATAAAAGAAGATGTCAAACGCTACAGGAGGGAAAATACAGGGTATTCGGAATACTCCTGGTATAAGTTCCACGACGGGGAAAAGTTTTGTAGGCCTTGTGGCGAGGCCGCCGTCAGAGACCTTCGGCGATTCGTACAGGATGGTGGTATAAAACAATTCGGATTTCTAGCGCCACTGTTTCGATTTGAAAATTACAAGGACACCTGCGCTATTTGTTCCATTCCATTGTATCGATGGAAAAAGTTTAGAACTGTTTAATTGGATTTTCTATACCCCCACCACTATTACCCCCACCACTTTTTCATGTACCTCCAAGCGCTGTGCCTCGGCTTCATTTCTACTCCAGCAGCCAACCTAGCAACATCAAGATGTCTCTGAACGTTAGTTGCGCAAGTTACGAGGAGGTGAGCATCAAGACTCAGCAGGAGCTAAACGACTTGTACAAGGAGTTGCAGTTGATGGTGGCACGAGGCTACCGTATAAACGTGCAGGTTTACGCTTGCAATATACGGAACACCCGGCAGCCAAAGGAAGAGCCTGGACACTCCTCGACAGCTTCCTCACCGGCGTCGATGAAGACCGAGCCAGACAACTTGGACTACTTCAGCTGACTAGCAGTTGTATTTCTTGTCCTAACCATTGTAGAATATGTATATTTTTTCATTATATTAAAGAAGTAAAAGAGCAAAAACACCTATCTTGTTACTGACATATAAGCTCAGTAACAAGATAGGTTTTTTTAAAACACAATTTGGATGACCTTGAAACTTCCCCCTCCGCTGCTTTGTTACCCCCACCACTTGACTATTGGTGTACATGGCACATCGCAATTGGAAACCTCATTCCATCTTCAACAGCCACATCGACAACATCAACAATGGCAAACCTACCAACAGATGAAAGATGTCCTCACGCGTGTTGTGACTTCGTCCACGAGTTGGAGAAGAGGATGCAGGAGAGGGCGATAAGAAGAAAGCAGATCCACTCAGAAAATATCATGATAGTCAACGGCTATCTTTTATTGTTCGGCCTTATTATGGTTGTACTTTTCATACTGTATGGCATAGTCACATGTGTCGGCAAGGTTGCAGAAGAAAACGCTCGCCACCATCAATTGGAAAGTTTCAATGTCACTTTGTAGGTTTTCCTTTTTTTTAAAACTTCGTTTGGATGACCTTGAAAATACCCCCACTACTCCACCACACCCCCCACCACTTCACCATGTTCCTGCATGAGCATCACATCAACCGTCATTCCTTGTCCGACAAGCAACCATGGCAGACAACAACACCATCAGCCAAGCTGACTCCACTGATGATGTTGGTACAAGTACGGGTTGGACACTGTCGATCGATAGTGTACACTATTTGGAAACAATTTGCGAACGGATGAAGGAAATACTGCGGGACAACCCTGGAATCATAATACAAATGAATTTAAATTATGATTGGTCCCAAGTCAGAATGCAAGGGGACGATAACAACGGTCAACAATCTTCACAATATTCGCCCATGTCCCCGATCTACCCTTACGGCGAGTCTGACGTCGATGAAGATGAGGCTAATGAGGATGTGGGGGACAACGAGGCTGAAGAGGAGTAACCTTCATTCCTTTTTTTTAAAACCCAAATTGGATGACCTTGAGAATTCCCCCTCCACTATTTCCTTTTTTTAAAACCCAAATTAAATGACCTTGAAAATACCCCCTCCACATACTTTTGGTTTACCCCCTCTACTTTTCAATACTGTTACCACAGTCTGTAGCTCACATCATTCCTTGCTTAGCTATCATGGCGGACAGCACTCTTTCTCGAGTTGACTCCACTACGGATGAAGAATGGCCATTTTCCTGGAATGTTCATCTGCAAGACTCGGCAGAAGTGGATATGTTGCATGAGAAATTGGTGTATGTATTAAACGAAAACCCCAACATTGAATGTAGAATGACTATGGATTTCGATGCGACAGGGGTCCACACTCAACCTTCTACTTCCAGCCAGCCTGAACCTCAGCTACAGCCGAAGAACTTTACACATCTTTACACTCCAATACGGCCGGAGGATGTGGTTATCAGCGAGGCAGACTCTACTACAAGTTATATTGAACCAACGAATTGGAAGCTTGTTCTTGACACCTTACACAAGGTCGACTTAGTATGTGACAAATTAAAGGAATTGATGATGCAAGATCCTGGTCTTCGTTTTAAGATTGATTTGTTTTTCATCTGGGGAGCACCTGCACGGGGCTCTTCGTCTGACAGCTCTCTAAGTACAACGGATGAGGAGGAGGAAGAGGACGACTAGTTATCTTTTTTAAAACTCCGTTTGGATGGCCTTGACCTTTCCCCCTCCACTGAGTTTATTTAAGGTGCACTCTCAATGACTGCAGCATCATTTCATCGCGCACCTTCACCACAGCAACATGGAGAGTCAACTCAACTACTGTTGCGAACGGAAATGTTTTTCATGGCCGAATGACATTGATGTTGCGGATGGCCTGGCGTGTAGAAAATGTGAAGCTTTTGGTCAATGCATGTGTAAGTGCAAGTCTTGGAAGAAGCCGAAACCGGAGTTGAAGACATTCCATGTGTACCAGATGAGAGGGCATAAGTACACTTGTTGCCCTGAACGTTGCATTGAATTCACATTAAAACAGCTAACTGGCTGCAAATTGTGCAACAATCATTTTGCAGGTTTTTGCAAACATTATTTAGGAGCCTGTCAGTACAGATCAACTTGGCATACAGAAGCACTCACTATCAATGAAATCGCTATAGATACACAAGAGTAGTCTTTCTACTCTTTTCTTTTTTTAAAACTCCATTTGGATGACCTTGACCTTTCCCCCTCCACTCACCTTAGTTTATATAAACCCCATTCCCACTGACCACAGCATCACTTCATCGTGCTCCCTCGTCAAAGCAACATCAACTATGGAAAGTAAGCGCATCTCATGTTGCGAGCATAGGTGTTTGGAGATACAAGGCGTCACATATTGTGCAAAGAAGCGTTGGGAGGAAGAGACGGGGACAACCTATTGCTGTGAGGATAAGTGTTTCCTCTTACCAAAGTGGCAAGTGGATGGGCTGGCCTGCCGGCAATGTGAATGCTTCGGATGTTGCAGGTGTAGATGCAAGAACCAACAGCTGCCACCGCCGGTACTACAAACTTTCAAAATCTACAAATCCAAATACTTTTATACTTGTTGTCCGCAGCGGTGTATTAAATTTCACTTCTCCAATCTTACCAATTGTCGGAAATGCTACGGACAACCTGATGGGTGGTGCACCTGTTTTCTGGACTCCTGCCGCTACAGATCGGATTGGTTTACAGATCCATTAGAGATTGATAAGGTCGCCCAGGAAGCACAAGAGTAGTCTTTCTACTCTTCAACTTTTTTAAAACTCCATTTGGATGACCTTGAGATTTCCCCCTCCACTTCCCCATATACCTAGAGTACACAGAGCCTGACAGTCAGTCACTCGGTGGCTGTCGTGGGGTGCGCATCGGTGTCGGCGCTCCGTTGTTAAGTTTTCAAGGTCACAGTAATATCAAATTGTTGGTGTTGTGCTGGTTCAAGGTCACCTGAGGGATAACCGATTGCCCATTTAGGCAGGGTCATGTCAGAAACTCGAGTTTAACTTGGCACTTTTGCCGTTTCTCGTCGAAAATTCGCTCCAAGTGGTCAAGGTCACGGGGACTCTGACTGAAACTCGGAGCGTAGTGCGAGAAACGGCAAAAGTGCCAAAAAATTTTAAGTTTCGGCGTGACCTTGACCTCAGTGGCGTCGGTGACGTCATTTTGATGACGTAAGGGGTGATGACGTCATCAGCACGTCATTTCTGTGACGTCATGGGTGTGACGTCATAGAAATGACGTCATTGGTGATGACGTCATCGATGACGCAATCGATGACGTCATCGATGACGTCATCGGTGAGGTCATTGACCTCGATGACGTCATCCCTCAGGTGACCTTGAACTGAGCCAGCACCAACAATTTGACACTACTTACGTTGGTGTAGCTTTATGTCAGGAATAAAAGTGAAATATTATGTCGATGAACTTTGAAAAATATATTCCCCAAAAGAAACATTTTTTATAAAAAATATATATTTGATATCCGCGGCATAACTATTAAATACAAAGCCACAAAGCTGTTTTGTCTTAAAACCTTTTTATAGACTCTTAGTGGTATAAGCTTAATTCTTTTATATAGACTCTTAATACTTTCCGGAAGTTAAGCTGTGCATATTCATTAATTGAAACTAAATTATAAATGTATTTGTCCTTAATGTGTACAATGTGGTACATGCGTATTGTACGGAAGTATGGCCTACGAACCGGCATGTTTTAAAGTTCTTTGTAGAATCAACCAAAGAAAATATAGGAATTTTATTGAACAATTTTTCAATAATAGTTTAATTTTGTTAATACTATTTGATTTCTGCTGGTACTTTTCGTAATATTTTCCGAAGAATATTATTATGGGTTGGAATAACATTTACTTTTTAAAGTTTTATGCAACAATTTAATTTGATAAACTAAATAAAATTATTGTTTTATTTTTTATAAATAACTTTTGTGATTATTCAATATATGGAAGACCGAATTTTCTGTTTAATATAGCCTAACTGTATTTGGTGCCACTAATATAAGTTTTTTAGTGTTGTCTGTATGAGTAATTGTCGGTAGTGTTTTACCGCTCGAGCACACCTCCAGTGCGAGGCGTGGCAGACAGGCCGTGCGAATTTTGCTAGCGTTTGAAAAACAATCGGCTCGGCTCACGGCAGCCAAGAGACGCCAACCACTGAAATTTGTAAAACTTGAGAAAGGCCAGCGCTCGACAAAGAGGGGTGAGAGAGAGAGAATGAGAGGGAGCGAGTTGTGAGTCCCTTTACGCTTCAGTGGTCATGGGATGCAGAGGGGTTGGATCACTCGCACGCGCACGGGCCAACCACTTTCTCTTTTTTGAGTGACAGTGCTGCATTCTACCGGCAGAAGTTTGTCCCTACTAGCCCTTGCACAGCCTTAAATACAGTAGAAGAGCAAAGTCCCAAGAAGAATTTTGTTTACTATGGCCATTACCTTAAAAAGGATACAATGATAACAAGAAATCTAGAATGAGAAGGAGAGGTAGGTGACATCAACAAAAACAATAACAAAATCGATGACGTCAAAGGTGCAGCACTTAAAATATTCAAAGTAAACCAAACATGTGTCAAGATAAAGAACATGACGTCAAAAATGCAGGAGATACTTTAAAATGCTTCAATCAGCTGTTGGTGTCACTTACCTTGGTTTGTTCTAGATACATTGCAATATTGCAATGATAATTTATTATCCTTTAAATGGATGGAAAAATACAATATGCTATCTAAAATACACTGTTTTAGAGTTATTGGATCACAAAGTAAATAAGTTTTGATTGTTGAATTGTTTAGTACTAGGTCTATATCTAAAGATGCCTAACTATGTAAAAACACCTGATTAATTGGGGAAATATGGGGATTTAAAAAGTACATTTTACTGTCCGGAGATGACTTGTTGGCCAGTGAGGGGGTAGCGGCAACACCTGCTAGGTGGTGTTGGTAGCGGGGTGAGGGGGAAGCTGAAGCATGCCATTGGCCAAAACAATTGGGTGAGTCGGTGGCGTAGTGGTTAGCGCGCCGGACTCGGACTTCGAGACCACGGCAGCGTTGTCGTGGGTTCAAATCCGCGTTCTGCCAGTGACTTTTATCGGTACCTTTCACCATGCGGCTCACTCCCTTACTGTGTCTAATACGATCCACGCACAGATCAATAGTCTATGTGGACGGGGCAAAGTAAGGGAAAAAAGAGGTCCGCCAACCTCTTAAAAAAAAATTTGCTTTTTGTTTTTGGTTTTTTTTATCTCACCATATGTTAAGCTATCAACAAAACAAAAAACATACAGCATCCCTCCGATGTTTTCTTTTACTTTGCAGTCAGCTGTCTTTCTCTACATTGAATTAGGCTACATGATTTGTCAACAAAGATAACTGTTTACGTTTTTTAGCAAAATGTTTTCATGTAGAATAGTACAATCTAAGTTTGTTTTTATTCCTTAGTCAACCAAATGACCGGTAGGTTTCGGATGTAAATTTCCCCTCGCCCCCCAATCCCCTCAGTGGCCAACAAGTCATCTCCCGACAATACATGTTTCACGTCATCTGCCTAGCGGTCCACTTGTCAAAAATGGAGCTGTACCCGTTGAGTATCGACGGGCAACGAACGACTCATAGTTATCTATATATTAATAGGCAAGCATGTTTCTTTTCCTCCTTTTTTCTCAGCTTGTGTGCATCGTAGGGGAAATCCGCATATACCGTTAGAAAGGTATTGTGCTGTAGATGAGCAGAATCGTATTATAATGCACATCAGTTTTCAGGGCTACACCTACAGGCTTTCAAAGTTTCAACGTTAATCTTATGGAAGAAGGATAATAATAACTCTTTCGCGTTGATTTTTACTGATGGCTCCAAAAATTCAACAGGGGTTGGTTCCAGTGTGTATGATCCTGACCTTAACCTGTCTCTCAGTTATCGATTACCTGACGCAGCTTCCATTGCATCGGCTGAATTATATGCAATATTTCAAGCCCTTTGTCATATATCTGGAGACAACAGAGAACAGTTTGCTCTTTTTACAGACTCTAAAGTTTCCGTACAAATCATTTGTAGAGCTCTGAAAGGTGTCACTGATGAATTCTTGGTTTTAAAAATTTTGGAAAAACTGTTTTCACTTCAAAGTACCAAAAAGGTGATTATACATTGGTTACCAGGTCATATTGGAGTAGCTGGCAATGACAAAGCTGATGATATTGCAAAGAACGCAGCTCGTAACATCTACCTTCCTAAAGTACCCAATAGATATATTTTACAGAATGATTTGGTGAAATTATTAAAGAGAAATGTTTTTCTAACGGCCCAAAACCTTTTTGACAGTTCAATGAAAGGATTGTGGTATAAGGCGATCCAACCGGAGCCCCCCGTCCTGCCTTGGTTCAAGAACGTCTTTATGAATGGTAGACACACTTCGTTAATTTGTCGTCTGCGGTTTGGTCATGTCTACTGTGCTAGCCGACTGTACCAAATACGTAAACTTGATTCTCCTTTGTGTCGATTTTGTAGTGATGATGTCGAAGAAACTATACACCATATTATTTTTGAGTGCTCCACATTTAGCAGAGAAAGGTCCTTCCTTCTTCAGAAGATTGCAAAACATGGATTTCCGTTTGATGTTCAATTTATTTTGTCATCTGAAAAAATGTATTTGTGGTGTGATTTAGTGGCCTTTTTAACGGAAGTTTTCGCAAAGTATAATTTTAAATTATAGTAGTTCTTAGTATTGTGCCTTGTGCCAAGGAACTCTAACGCAAATTTATTCCTATCTTTTATGAACATTTGACTCTCTGTACTTTAATTTAGTTTCTTTTGTGTAAAATTGTTGGTCTGGCTTCATGATGTATTTCAAGCCACAATAAAAGATTAAAAAAAAAAAAGGATAATTGATTGAATCATAAGACAGCTGTTGTAATAAGAAATGCTAGCAAATACGGAAGAACAGATGTTTCATTTATAAAATATTTTAAAATAATTGGCTCAAGATCAACTGAATTTTTGGTCGAATTTCGACCAGTGGGCGATCTCTAGTTACTTTAGTTTTGCAGATATTAAATTCTTGGCACTTACCTTAACAGCTGTAAAATTTGAAGAAAATATTACAAGATAGTATAATGTGTTCCACATTACAAAGTCAGTCATGAAAACGTAATTGTGAAGGTTAATGAATCCCAGTGAAACAATGTAAAACATGAAACTGAACGAAATCAAAAGCACTACAACCAGAACATGTAATTTTAGATGTCTGTCAACACTCATAATCTGGCAAGTTTCTGTTTGGATTAAACTGCAAAAGTGTTTCATTCCAAAAATTACACTATTTCCTTGCATAATAATGTCCAATTCATGAGCTAGTACTTTGATAACAAGGCTTCTGCTGTAGAACAATGAAGAAATGAGACAGAGCTGCCTAAAAGATTGGCAACCAAATGTCAAAGCCAGAAATGTTTTTAGTATAAAATGAAATTTATTTGAATCTAAATGTGTTGTTGTTTGAACAACTATAGCAAAAAGATGCTTTACTAAGCATATTGCGAGGAGAACCAAAGAAAATATTTTAGGGTGCAAAACTGAAAAGTATCAAGACACATTTGGACTTTGAAATAAAATATTTTTCATTTCATCAATTGCTACTATTGCTTTTATAAAATGTTTTATGTAAAGAGCAGGCGCAACAGTTGTGATAAACAGTAAAATGTTACTGTATAAGAATTGTATAAACAAATATAAAAATGGTTTTGAATTTGCTTCATTTACACTCATGTAAATAAAAAACATGACGGATATAATGTATATCGCACACCACAATGTCCCACCTATGGAACACAATCTGCAGTGAAGTTGGCTGGCATGTTGCGTCATCACGCGGCCCAGGGGAAACTGTCCCAGGAGGACGCAAAGTATGGTCAGGGGCCGGAAATATTTATAAACACTAACCACTTCCATTTTTATGGACATTTTTGTCTTATAATTTAATATTAAAGAATATTTTTAATCTTGAAGAAGAATTTATTACAAAAAGTGAAGGAGTGCACATGACCTTTTAACAATCTATTACAATGTAATTTATATAAAAGTACTTATTACTGGATATAGAATTTCATCATAATAAAGACAGCAATTTTTGTCCTAATAAGATATGAATTATAAATATTGGGACTATCTGGCGAATTAGGTTTTAAGTGCCGTATCCACAAGTTGTTCTGAAAACCAACATTCAATAACATAAAACGTCCGTAGTAAAAAAAATACAAAAACAAATGCACCACAAATAAATATGTTTTTAGGCTGTGTACATTTCATTAAGCACACTTTATATTAATTTACAATGGTCTGAAGTTGTTCACCTTTGTATCATTATAAATTAATATTGATTCAAAATATAAAAAAAACGAATCAAATAGCCCGACTCATTTTCTTTTATTGGACTAAGGTTGTGCACCCGAGATCATACTCCCTGACGAAGGGGGCAGTTGTACCTTGGACGCCGCTATGCGCCGCCGGTGTCGAGATTTTCATACATTTACTATTAGCCGATGCGCAGGTGGCCAGCCCTTGATCCGCAGGCGTTTTAAACATTTTCTTGGTTCAATTCTCTTGCAAAAAGTCAAAATTCTGTAATTTTCTTATTGTTTTATCTGCCGTCTGTCAATCTTATTCAAAATGACATAACTTTTTAATAAGTTCAATTTAAATCAAAGCAAATAAAAAATAATTTTTCAATGCTTTTTGATTTTAATTTTTTTAAATTAAATTTATATTTGGGTTGTTAAGATAATTTAATTTTATTACCTATTGACATTTCATCTCTGTAAACGGATTAACTTTCTTGTAAGAATCGCACAAAATTATGCAGATTTCAGTACTTCTGACTTTAAGCTTCTGCAGTACCGACTGCCTTCTATTTTTATCCCCAGTAAGTAGTGTCAAATTGTTGGTGCTGGCCCAGTTCAAGGTCACCTGAGGGATGACGTCATCGAGGTCAATGACCTCACCGATGACGTCATCGATGACGTCATCGATTGCGTCATCGATGACGTCATCACTAATGACGTCATTTCTATGACGTCACACCCATGACGTCACAGAAATGACGTGCTGATGACGTCATCACCCCTTACGTCATCAAAATGACGTCACCGACGCCACTGAGGTCAAGGTCACGCCGAAACTTAAAATTTTTTGGCACTTTTGCCGTTTCTCGCACTACGCTCCGAGTTTCAGTCAGAGTCCCCGTGACCTTGACTACTTGGAGCGAATTTTCGACGAGAAACGGCAAAAGTGCCAAGTTAAATTCGAGTTTCTGACATGACCCTGCCTAAATGGGCAATCGGTTATCCCTCAGGTGACCTTGAACCAGAACAACACCAACAATTTGATATTACTGTGACCTTGAAAACCTAACAACGGAGCGCCGACACCGATGCGCACCCCACGACAGCCACCGAGTGACTGACTATCAGGCTCTGTGTACTCTAGGTATATGGGGAAGTGGAGGGGGAAATCTCAAGGTCATCCAAATGGAGTTTTAAAAAAGTTGAAGAGTAGAAAGACTACTCTTGTGCTTCCTGGGCGACCTCATCAATTTCCAACGGATCTGTAAACCAATCCGATCTGTAGCGGCAGGAGTCCAGAAAACAGGTGCACCACCCATCAGGTTGTCCGTAGCATTTCCGACAATTGGTAAGATTGGAGAAGTGAAATTTAATACACCGCTGCGGACAACAAGTGTAAAAGTAGTTGGATTTGTAGATTTTGAAAGTTTGTAGTACCGGTGGTGGCAGCTGTTGGTTCTTGCATCTACACCTGCAACATCCGAAGCATTCACATTGCCGGCAGGCCAGCCCGTCCACTTGCCATCTTGGTAGTAGGAAACACTTGCCCTCGCAGCAATAGGTTGTCCCTGTCTCTTCCTCCCAAAGCTTCTTTGCACAATGGATGACGCCTTGTATCTCTAAACACTTATGCTCGCAACATGAGACACGCTTAGTTTCCATACTTGATGTTGCTTCGGCGAGGGAGCAAGATGAAGTGATGCCGTGGTCAGCGGGAATGGAGCTTATATAAACTAAGGTGAGTGGAGGGGGAAAGGTCAAGGTCATCCAAATGGAGTTTTAAAAAAAGAAAAGAGTAGAAAGACTACTCTTGTGTATCTATAGCGATTTCATTGATAGTGAGTGCTTCTGTATGCCAAGTTGATCTGTACTGACAGGCTCCTAAATAATGTTTGCAAAAACCTGCAAAATGATTGTTGCACAATTTGCAGCCAGTTAGCTGTTTTAATGTGAATTCAATGCAACGTTCAGGGCAACAAGTGTACTTATGCCCTCTCATCTGGTACACATGGAATGTCTTCAACTCCGGTTTCGGCTTCTTCCAAGACTTGCACTTACACATGCATTGACCAAAAGCTTCACATTTTCTACACGCCAGGCCATCCGCAACATCAATGTCATTCGGCCATGAAAAACATTTCCGTTCGCAACAGTAGTTGAGTTGACTCTCCATGTTGCTGTGGTGAAGGTGCGCGATGAAATGATGTTGCAGTCATTGAAAGTGCACCTTAAATAAACTCAGTGGAGGGGGAAAGGTCAAGGCCATCCAAACGGAGTTTTAAAAAAGATAACTAGTCGTCCTCCTCCTCCTCCTCATCCGTTGTACTTAGAGAGCTGTCAGACGAAGAGCCCCGTGCAGGTGCTCCCCAGATGAAAAACAAATCAATTTTAAAATGAAGACCAGGATCTTGCATCATCAATTCCTTTAATTTGTCACATACTAAGTCGACCTTGTGTAAGGTGTCAACAACAAGCTTCCAATTCGTTGGTTCAATATAACTTGTAGTAGAGTCTGCCTCGCTGATAACCACATCCTCCGGCCGTATTGGAGTGTAAAGATGTGTAAAGTTCTTTGGCTGTAGCTGAGGTTCAGGCTGGCTGGAAGTGGAAGGTTGAGTGTGGACCCCTGTCGCATCGAAATCCATAGTCATTCTACATTCAATGTTGGGGTTTTCGTTTAATACATACACCAATTTCTCATGCAACATATCCACTTCTGCCGAGTCTTGCAGATGAACATTCCAGGAAAATGACCATTCTTCATCCGTAGTGGAGTCAACTCGAGAAAGAGTGCTGTCCGCCATGATAGCTAAGCAAGGAATGATGTGAGCTACAGACTGTGGTAACAGTATTGAAAAGTAGAGGGGGTAAACCAAAAGTACGTGGAGGGGGTATTTTCAAGGTCATTTAATTTGGGTTTTAAAAAAAAAGGAAATAGTGGAGGGGGAATTCTCAAGGTCATCCAATTTAGGTTTTAAAAAAAAGGAATGAAGCTTACTCCTCTTCAGCCTCGTTGTCCCCTGCATCTTCATCAGCCTCATCTTCATCGACGTCAGACTCGCCGTAAGGATAGATCGGGGACATGGGCGAATATTGTGGAGATTGTTGACCGTTGTTGTCGTCCCCTTGCATTCTAACTTGGGACCAATCATAATTTAAATTCATTTGTATTATGATCCCAGGGTTGTCCCGCAGTATTTCCTTCATACGTTCGCAAATTGACTCCAAATAGTGTACACTATCGACCGACAGTGTCCAACCCGTACTTGTACCGACATCAGTAGTGGAGTCAGCTTGGCTGATGGTGTTGTTGTCTGCCATGGTTGCTTGTCGGACAAGGAATGACGGTTGATGTGATGCTCATGCAGGAACATGGTGAAGTGGTGGGGGGTGTGGTGGAGTAGTGGGGGAATTTTCAAGGTCATCCAAACGGAGTTTTAAAAAAAGGAAAACTTACAAAGTAACATTGAAACTTTCCAATTGATGGTGGCGAGCGTTTTATTCTGCAACCTTGCCGACACATGTGACTATGCCGTACAGTATGAAAAGTACAACCATAATAAGGCCGAACAATAAAAGATAGCCGTTGACTATCATGATATTTTCTGAGTGGATCTGTTTTCTTCTTATCGCCCTCTCCTGCATCCTCTTCTCCAACTCGTGGACGAAGTCACAACATGCGTGAGGACACCTTTCATCTGTTGGTAGGTTTGCCATTGTTGATGTTGTCGGTGTGGCTGTTGAAGATGGAATGAGGTTTCCAATTGCGATGTGCCATGTACACCAATAGTCAAGTGGTGGGGGTAACAAAGCAGTGGAGGGGGAATTTTCAAGGTCATCCAAATTGTGTTTTAAAAAAACCTATCTTGTTACTGAGCTTATATGTCAGTAACAAGATAGGTGTTTCTGCTCTTTTACTTCTTTAATATAATGAAAAAATATACATATTCTACAATGGTTAGGACAAGAAATACAACTGCTAGTCAGCTGAAGTAGTCCAAGTTGTCTGGCTCGGTCTTCATGGACGCTGGTGAGGAAGCCGTCGAGGAGTGTCCAGGCTCTTCCTTTGACTGCCGGGTGTTCCGTATATTGCAAGCGTAAACTTGCACATTTATACGGTAGCCTCGTGCCACCATCAGCTGCAACTCCTTGTATAAGTCGTTTAGCTCCTGCTGAGTCTTGATGCTCACCTCCTCGTAACTTGCGCAACTAACGTTCAGAGACATCTTGATGTTGCTAGGTTGGCTGCTGGAGTAGAAATGAAGCCGAGGCACAGCGCTTGGAGGTACATGAAAAAGTGGTGGGGGTAATAGTGGTGGGGGTATAGAAAATCCAATTAAACAGTTCTAAACTTTTTCCATCGATACAATGGAATGGAACAAATAGCGCAGGTGTCCTTGTAATTTTCAAATCGAAACAGTGGCGCTAGAAATCCGAATTGTTTTATACCACCATCCTGTACGAATCGCCGAAGGTCTCTGACGGCGGCCTCGCCACAAGGCCTACAAAACTTTTCCCCGTCGTGGAACTTATACCAGGAGTATTCCGAATACCCTGTATTTTCCCTCCTGTAGCGTTTGACATCTTCTTTTATTGTTAGTGGGATGTTGTCTTGTAAACATGTTGGGAACAAGTCCTTGTGAGTTATAACTCGTTGTATGCAAAGCTCGTACAAGGTGCTCATCGTTTGCTAGTTGGCAACAGACTGACCGTTTTTCGCATTCAAGCAGGTTTGAATCCTAGTGCGGTAGTGGGGGTAATTACAGTAGTGGGGGTAATTGTGAAATGCAAAGGTCAAAGGTCAAGGTCACCCGCGAAGTTTAAAAAAAATGCAACATATCAATACGTGAAGTCTGTCACGTATTGATATGTTGCATTTTTTGTTTTTTTTTTTTATTTTTTTGTCTTTTATGATTTGTTTATTTATAAAACATTACAACAACAACATATGTACAACATTAAAACTTAAATCTAACACTGCTGCTTGTCAGCGATGTGGATGGTCAACTCTGTAGAATTGCTACCCGTGCAGCCGTGGGACACCAGGTATAGACACCCGGGTTGAATAGAGCGAAGATCCTCGTTTTGTAGAAGATGGACGAATCTCTTGGGCAGGTACACCTGGAACTTTGGTTCATCCCCCGGAGTAAACGGTGCCTTGCTGAGACTGCAGCAGATGGCCTCCCCAACTGTAGTCTCCATCTTCTTCATAGCATGGATTATGTAGTGCTTCTCGTCTTTTAGTTCCGAGCACTTCTTTACAGGTAATATTGTTGACTTGGAGTGAGCATTGAACTGCTCGACCAAAGTCTGAAGGAACTGGTGAGATGCCATGGTCAGGTTACAGATCGTCTTCTTGCTCGGAGATGTTGTCGTCTCGGAATCTCGAGTAATACTCATGCCAGGTCCCTGTCTGCTCCCCACTTATATACTCTCCGTTACCCCCACCACTCCCCAATTCCCCACTTTGAAGGTAAGAGGCGAGTTTATAGGCATTTTTCAAAGCGCAATGTCTATCTTTATCATGTTCTGGGCTTTTTGTACAAATACATATGGTTTCCAGCATGTATTGATAATTCTTATCCAATTCCACATCATTAACCGGAACATGAGTAAATCCTTCGATCCATCTTTTCTTTTCCAGCCCCTTTGTGTAAATATTGGTAAACTTGTCTGAAAAGTGATGCATAATGTGATACAAGTCCGTGTAACTTGTAAATCCATCATACCAATCGATATGATGGAAGTGTTTTGAAATCCATCTGTTGGTAGTAGCGGCTTTACTAGTTAAAGACGAATAAGAACATGGTGGTTTAAATAAAAACGAATAAGGAACACTTGTATTCATGTCCAAAAACACAAGTTCTTTTATAATGAATCTATCATCATTACCACGAAACGCTTGAAACTCAATAATACCAGGCTTGGACTTTACTTGTTGTTCTTCTCCCTTGTCCATTTTGAAGGTCACACGTCTGCTCATTACGAAGTCAGGAGGTCAACTGATTTCCACACCACGGTAGGTACTACTTTTATACCAGGCCGTACAGTTGTTGGCGCGTTGGTGTATATTTAACGTGGGCACCGTCCCCAATAGGCCTAACCCCACAAAATGTTGGCTATTGTTTTAAAAACTAACCATTGTCATTTAAGTTTCCATCTTTATATTTTCCTTATTTTCATTTTCATCACTAACACTTGATTCTTCTCCTCCATCTTCCTCTTCTTCCTGTTTTACTGATTTCTTATGTAGTTGAGCGTACTTTTCCAATTGTCTCCACATCTGTACTTCATGAGGAACTCTATTAAATATAGAAGTATCCACAGGTCCGTATAATATAGGTGCGTCCGGTTGTTTGTCCAAAGTGTCTTCCAGATAATCTTTAATAATCGAACTTGAAAACACCAGTTGTCTCAAGTATCTTGTTATAGGTTCAGTAGCACAAGTTAAAATGAAAAACTCCTCTCGATTAAGTTGAATTTTGTTATCATGTCTTGTTGTGTCTCTAAACCGTAGCTGATGATCACCACGTTGTTTAATGATATCAATTTCCACATTTGAATCCAAAAGTCCTACTCTTGTCTTTCTTCCAAACATGTTACTACTTAAATAGCATTCTAGTAGATGCAAATGTTTCATAAACGATTCCCAAGCACTGTCCGTAAACAAAATCATTTTGGGTCCATGAGTTAAAATTACAGTAGGGGAATAATCTGTAGATTTCATAACACCGATTAAAACACTTTTATCCAAACTGGAAGAGATTGGGTAAAATATTCGCAAAAATACCTCACTCAATATGTTTGGAGAAATATTATCTTCAATATCCCTTTTTCTCTTTTGTATAGTCTTTCTTCTTTTACCTTTTTCTTCAACATTATTACTGGCGTGAAGTTGTCCGCAAACGTTTTGTTCACCTCCTTCCTGGTGACCTTGAGGATCTAAAAACTCAGATATCTCCTTCTCAATATCTACCACATTTTCAGGTGTACCACTAGGAGAAGCCATATTGAATACGATGCTACCCATACAACAGTAGGCAACAAACTGATGAGGAGCGGTCTGTACGCTCTGCTTTTATACTCGCGGAATGAAACAAAACCGGTTCTTACAATACATTTTTAACAATTCCAGTTAAAGGTGTGTATGTTACGATTTTATCATGTAGAATTAAACAGTATGCAGTTGTATTAGCCGGTATAGCATCGTTGAATTCCATTTCTATTTTTATATCCACACTTGAAGACTTTACTGATTCATTTTGTTTAGAACAATCGATTACAACTATTGGGTAGGCATCGAAATATTTGTCAGGTGGTAATAAAGGTGTATTTGTTTTACCGTAATATGAACTTTGGAATCTCGCGTACATATCGTACAATATACTGTATTTCTTCTTAGTGAATGACACATTTAAATTGTCGTATGGAAAGAATTGTGAATTTAAATAAACTTTAATATTTTTCAAGTCACAATGATCAAATTGTCCTGCATGTTTAGTAATGGCGTCTCTTCTACCTGTTTGTAAACCAAATATAATATACCTGGCTCGTTCTACATAATTCGATGTTTTAACAGTCCAAGTGTGTCGATCCGTAGTAGGTAAACTGGGATGCTCATGAAATTCCCAACTTCTAAATGGAATAACAATATCACGATCGGCTTTTAATTTTCTTAAAAGTAGCATTCTATGCTCGTCAGCCAATTTAACATGTGGAACTCTCCATACAATTTTGTCTAATTTTAATTTCCATTCTAAAGTCGCATCTGTAGTAGCATCTGCAGCTTTAATAATGTCTTTATCGTTAGAAGATCTCAACAAAACTAATTCTTGTTTAACGTTTAATATTATTTTCCTATAATCTTCAGCAAAACCAAGCAGCAAACGTAATGGAATATGAAAATCAAAATATCCATTTGGATTTGGAGTGATCGTGTCAATCGTAGGTAATACCCATCCGGCAGGTTTAAGTAAATTGGTTTCATTGGGTGTTATAGATGTTAATCCTTTTAAAGTTGTCGTAATACCTACTTTTTTAGTGGAATCAACTGTTACACCTGATATTTCATATCTAATTTCATCAAATAGGAAAGCCATAGGATTATTTATAAATGGAACTGTTGTACCAACAGTAGTACCGTCCTTTTTAGTAACTTGTCCTTCAATATACAAGTAACTTTCACATGGTAGTGTGTAAATGTCTTGATTTTGTATGGGAATACGGATTTCATCGTTATTGTTTAATTTCGATGAAGTGTAAGGGTTGTGGGTGTGATATTCTTTTTCCCATAGGGTTTCGTCGAATGTTGGACCCTGCGCTATATCCAGTATATCCATACTCGGTTAATTTTAATCCAATTCTCTCTAAGAAACGAATGTTCTCGCGTGTTAACTCCTCCACAGCTGAAGAGCTACTAATGCGGTTTCCCGTAGGTTGTTCGCTTTTAAATGTTAAACCCATGGTTTTGTATTAAAGTGTCGATTTTAAATGTAATCTAATCGTAATAGGCTCTTCTCTGAAGTCTACCAAGTTACCGTCTTGATCCAATACGCTCAACACGATGTCTGAAATGAAAGTGGTGTTCAACGGTAGATATACCAGGTTTTGTGGCTTTTCAACAATTTTAAATCCAGGTGGTACACTTGGGTAAAAAGTATGTATGATGTGGGTGTTAGCCCCATCCCTGTAAGCACCTTGTATAATGTTACAAGTTATGTCTATACTATTGACTTTTAATATTGTTACTGTTTTCTTACCGGAATGTGTTACATCTGGTTCTAAAACAGGCTCATCGTTGGAAAATCCTAATAAATCACCAATTGAGTTTGGTTGAGTGAAATCTACATAATATTTGGAAGTAATTTCAGCTTTCATCGTATTATTATTACCTTTTAATGTTATATTGTCTTTTCCCATTTTAGTTTGCAAAAATTCATTTATATGATCAATTTCATAAGAACCTGTGGGTAACCTGCACTCTTGTAAGTCTGTAAATTTTCCACTGGCATCCTTTCCCTTATAATAATGCAATACGTTATTTTTACCTTCCGTAACATTGGGGATAGAGTTGTAGGTTGTAAAATCCAATAGTGCCGCCTCCCAAAACCTTCCTTTTTGCAAGCGTAACGCTGGAAAAAGGATACTTCGTAAAGTGGACGATTTTCCTGTTAATGATACCGTATAGGAAGACATCTCAATAGTGACTGATACTTTTAGCTAGAAATTCCAAACATAAATGGCCGCATATTGAAGTATTATCAGGTTGTTCTCTTTTATAGTTATAATATATGTTTTTAGCAGATTTAAAGTAATTTTGAAGTTCTTTTGGTGGTGGCAAATTACCGAAACTATCAAAATAATATACATTGTTATTTAGTTTCTTATAACAAACCCAATGGGTGCCAGGCCCTTCAGTATTATCCAAATTTACAATTCCAGTCTCATTTTGCCACATTTTCTTTGGTAAACTGTCTTTCATAAACACACCGCGGAAAAATGGTATTTTTAAACAGGAAATATATTTAAATAATTCAATATTGGTTAATGCTTTATGTGGTATGACCAATTGATTTCTTTCATTTAATATGCACGATAAGGTCTTAGGTAAAGACCTGCCCCGTTTTTTACCATTGACCACACGGTGGGCTTCTTCCTGCCTTTTCTTGTAGATCGTCGTCTTCTTTTTATATTTCCTCCATGTTTTCTTGTGGTTGACCTCCTTTTTACTCTCCTTCTCCTCCTTCTTCCACCTCCTACTGCTGTTTTAGCCTTCATACCTGCTGTTACTGCTAAAGCTGCTGCTTTTTCTGCTATGCTAGCGTCACTTGATTTTACTCGTTGCCAAGCTATGTCCGCAAGCTTTTTGTCAGCTATTGATCTATTTTTTGAATCGGCAAACGTGGAATATGCGATATCGTGTTCTTTACAAGCCTGATCTAACTTATTTATGCCAGGATCGCCTCTTTCCAGTCGTTTTTTCAATTTAGTTCCTGGTCCGCAATACTGATAACCTCCCGGTATATGAAATTCGTATGGTAATGCGTCTATTGCTCTATTTACTATGGATCCTACTGGAATTCGTTTTAAAGCTTTACTTAACAGAGAAACCGCTGTGGACGTGATCCCACCTCCTCTCCTTACAGTGTCTCTATATGGACTGATGTACTGGAACGTCATTATTGTCCTTTTATAATCGCAATGTACAACTTATGTGTTACCTCTATGACAAGTTGGACATAAATGAAGTCGTTTATTGTGTTCTTTTATTAAATATCAAAATCACCCCAATCCGATGATCTAAACTTTTTTGTACGAGGGTTGATAAAATAGTTTTGAACAATTTCCCGTTTAATCCAAGTACCTCTCTCAGATTCCAACAAAGGAGTACGACCTGAACCAATACCAATATGATTGTATACATCAAATAATGCATTTCCTAAAACTTTTACAAGAAAATTAACAGTGACAGCATTATCCACATGTTCAGGGTCTTTAAGGTCTGTTATACGTTTATTATTACAAGTATACACTTTGCTATCCATTTGTGATAATGTGATAGCCTGTCCTACAGTTGCAGCATCATTTGCTTCTCTTCCTTGCGCCATGTTTGTTAATTTTTTATTACTACATATAAAAAACGCATAGTAATTATTTGGATCTAGATGTACTGTTTGTCCTAAGGCAGCCGCGTCTCTATCTGCATGACCCCATGACACATTTGATAACCTTCCATGCCTGCAATCCCAATAAGCGTTTTTGTATGTCAATAAACGAAATTTTTCATTACCTTGAATAAAGTCATCCCCTTGCTTTGATAATACTTCATCTCGTTTTGCAAATCCAGTTGTTTCTTGTTTTAAACTCTCTTTCATTTGACCCACTGTTGCACCATCAGATGGTGCTGAACCATCTTTTACATTCGCCAAACAATTGCCAAGACAATCGATAACTCCCACATCACGTATGACACAATGATCTTTTATATATTTGAGATTTACAGCATCATTTTCATTTTTTGGATAACCTATATCGTTAATAACAAATTTATAAAAAGAAAATCCATCTTTTGTCTTTTCAGGTATCAAAGAATGTAAATAGCGTCTATTTACGCTGTCTTTTGCATCTTTAGGGTCATCTACGTTGGATATACGTTTATTGTTGGCACTATACGTTTTCCCATTGAATTTTAACGTATTTTTTAATTCAGATGACAAATAACCTTTGTTTATCGCATCACCGTTTTGATTTGGTTTACCAACGTTGATAATTCTATGATCTTCTGCGTCATATGTGTTATTTTGTAGTTTTAATGTTGGCGATATCTTTTCCTTTAATATTTTTAGATTTATTGCATCGTTTTCATCCGTAGGATCTTTTATGTTTTTTAACCTTTTATTACTCATATCATAATCTCCATCAGGTGTTTGTGGTAAACCAGCACTTCTTTTTAAACTATTGGCATAATATAACCCATCCGAGGAGTAACGTCCGAACTTGTCGACACTCATGGTGCAACTGAATAGTATTCTAGGGAGTAACGCATTTTTATGAGATTACCCCACGGTTTCGGAGTTCATCCACTAAAGCCACCCATTCGTTTTCCAATCCAGTATGACCCGCTTCTTTAGCTTCATGTATTAGTTTCATTCTATCCACCAATTTATTGATATTATTGTAATAAATCACATTTGTGTTATATAGTTTCTTCATTAAACCTGTACCCGTAACGGACTTACTTCTTTTTCTTCGTTCCTGAGCACTTACATCCAAAGTGGATGCCATAAATCTTCGTTTTACAGGTTTTCTTTGTGTTAACGGCATTGTTTGTCTTCTAGTTGGTATTAACTTGGATACAAATTCTTTATATTTTAAAGACTTAGATCTAAAAGGAGGCTGGTCAGGTAAATACTTTCTCCTATATGCATTTGTCTGTTCCAAAATATTTTTATATGCTTCCATGTCTTTTTCTTTCACTACCGACTGAAGGCTTATTTTCAAATAATAATTCAAATAATCCTTTTGTGCCCTTATACCTTTGATCACCAATGACAATATTATCATGTTCGTCAACGTTTAACGGGCTATTACCTATCATTAAACCGTCTTCTGTTAATCTCGCTCCATAACTATGGTAATTCTTATTAGGAATTGTTCCGAGTAACATTTTTACCATGTATTTCCTTCCTAAAGGTCCTTTGTTATGAATGTTTTCACCCAATAAGCTTATGTTTGACGGACCTTCCCTTGTCTCTTCTTCTTTTTCCTCTTCACTAGCAGTTGATACAACTTCATGTCCTCTTTTGGCTTTTACTTCATATAAATCTTTTATTCCACTATAGCCCGGTGATTCTAGCTCTCTTTCGGGTTCTCCACCGGTAAAACCACTATACGTAGAGGATTCCAGGTCTTCATCACTAAAATCTTCTGACTTTACATTTTCTCTTTCAAACTTCGTAATAGGTGCAATCGCATCTCCTTCCAATACAGGTTTAGCAAATTTTTTGTTTAATTGTTTCAAGGGTTCAGTAATAGGTTTAAAAGTAGATTCAAGGAATTTCTCCCTCTCGCTAATACCTAGTTTCAATGCTCTGTTTTTAGCCCGAATAGAATCACTAAGTGATTTTATTTCTTTTACTAATTTTTCTTGGTTAACCATGTTTGTAGCAAGACGTGTTGTACAACAATGAATGTGTTATACCACGTTTAATGTATTAATATAAATTTATCAAATCCTATCCTGTATCGACCATTGTTTAGCGGTTGTTCCTTCATAATTGTTAGGAACCCATACTTTTCAGCCCAAGCCTTTCCACACAACTCTTTAAATCGTTCAAATGTCATATCCGCATTTACATGATCAAAATATATATGTTTTAGGTTGGTTTCGTCCTGTTTAAATACAATTAACATGTTTGCATTGTCTCTAATGAGTTGTTTAGGTATTTTGCTGTAAGTTTGGCCAATATAAATGCTATCTATGTTGTTATGTCGACCCATAGCGAAGTAATTCCTTATTGTGTTTTGGTTTTCACAAGATACATCGTCGAATATAAACACGGAGAATGGTTTAGCTTCTTGTGGCTGCATGACACTCTCGCTTGCATTAAACTTTAAATATTTAACTTCAGGCACATTAGTCAGTATTTTTTCCAATAATTGATACTTTGGTTGTTGTAGTGATTTTGAAAATACATATAGATTGTTAAATCGTAATCCTTTAGGGTTTGTAATCAAATTGAATACTACATTAGTTTTTCCACAGTTGGAAGGTCCGGTAACCAGACAACGAACGGTGTTTGGTAACAAATTGCCATGCTTCCCACTATTGAATTCTGAATTATCCACTGTGAGTTCATCTATATTATTAATAGTAAAACTCTCTTTTTGTGGTACTATCTCCATCCTTTGTAATGGTTCAACCTAAAATGATTCTCTATGGTTATATCAAATCCTTTTTAGCTATCCAAGAATCTTCCGTCTTATTAAATCCTAACCATCGTACTTTGACCTTATCTTTTTTCCGTTGCAACACCTTTTCAACTAAATATACATCGCCTACTGTTGATTTTAACATTTCATGTCCATAAAACCCTCCTTCAAGCAATTGTCCTTTATTATCTTTTAAAATATATGTCTCAGGTACTGTAGGTTGTACTTTGAATACAGTAAAAACTTCATTGGTCCAATTTGGCAGGTATCTTTTACTGAATACACCTTTATATTTACTTATTCGCACTTTATCACCCACATTAAATTTTTTAGGCTTTAGTTTTTCAACTTTTGGTTTAGTATTCGTTTTTATACGTTTTAATACAAGGTTTTCATTTTTACTAGTTACTTGGTTTGGTTTCATCCCGATAGTCCTATGAAATTTGTTATTGTAATCGTTTATAAGTTTTGGTAACATATCAATCCATATGTGCGATCCTCTGTTGGAAAACATTTTATACATTGCACTTTTTAAAGTTCTGTTAAATCTTTCGATTATTGAGGCTTTTACTTCTGAATTGGTTGAATAATGGTTTATATTGTGTTTTTTCATTAAATTTGCAAATTCCTTATTAAAATATTCTTTTCCATCATCTGTTTGTAAATGTTTAATAGTATGTTTGTCTCTTTGTATAGCTGTTTCCATTGCTTTTGTAACACTTTTACCACTTTTATCTTTTAGTGGTAAAGCATCTACCATTTTTGAAAAACAGTTAATAACAGTCAATATGTATTTATATCCTTTATTTTGTTTGCTATAAGGAATCATTTCGATTAAATCCGCTTGATATAAATCATTAATTCCTTTTATCACCGTATTTCTTCGTGGAAACTTTCTTCTTGCAGGTTTATGAAGTTCGTTGACAATTTGTTGCTTTAAGTCCTTCATATTGCAGGTTTCAATGTTTGTTGTATCACATGTATAATCACAATGAATGTTGTTTTAAATATTCACATCATTTATATGGGTCAAGGTCATCCAAACTTGTGTAAAAAAATGGGGAACACGGCGTTGGACTTGCCGTGTTCCCCATTTTTTTACGGAAGGAGAAAGGAATAAGGTCGTAGTTGTAGAAGGACGAAGAATAGGTTACTAGTTGATAGGGTTTAGAGAGTAGTGGCCAAAAGGTAGAGTGTGGATTTTGTCGGGCATAATGTATCTTTTATCATCCCGAGCTGACAACGCTTTTTTAATTTCGGTGACACTGTAGACTTGATGCTTAAAGCTTCGGATATTGTTGAATGTTGCTGATATCGTAGTATCTTCAAACAAACAAGTCTTGTAGTGGTCAAATGTCACGTGTTTTTTCAAATAAGATGTCTTCACTCCTTTTGCTTTCTTCACTGTCGGTGTGTTGTTCTCGTGGTACATCTTAAATGAATACAATTTCGCCATCAGCGCCACTATTTCTTCTAAAAGCATTCCATTTGCTTCATCTTTGAATTTTCCAATTACTTTTTTATATTTTTCATTAAAATTTGGATGGTTTTTCGGATAGTCAGAAAAATCGAAATCTTCTTTGTATGGAAAAGTCCTTAGGTCTTCATACATGTCCAAAGTCTTTATCCAGTAGATAAACGCGTCCGTATCCATGTATGCGACTCCAATGTTTTCCCTTCCGTAATGTTTAACCATTTTGTTATAATGGAAATCATACATCAGGGTTTTACTTATATCCAAAATCGACATACCTATGTATAACGGACGGTCCATGACTATTGTTGTTTTCTTCATACTGACAGCGACTAGATTTTCGTTTATAATCATGGATGTTCCGAAATTTGGTTTTTGCACTAATTTTTCCAATTTCCTAGGATCACTCACTAATTTTACATTTTTGTGTTTTCTTTTGTTCTCCAAGGTCTTCCCAAAGATGGCATTGTTCATTAATTTATAGAAGTCCTTTTCAAATGCTGTTGTCGCTGCAGCTCTTCTTGCAGTGTTGGAATCAATATATGGTTTCAACCAACAAGACTGGGTGAATTCAATTGCTCTATGAATTCTCACTATACGTAGACCCAATTCAAGAGCCTGTTGAACTACCCAGTAGTGAGCCACATAGCGATCCTTATTCTCCAAGGTCATCATCAATTTTGGCCATCTTCCTGTCGGTGAAACTTCAGTCTTGGCTAGGAAAGGCAAGTCGTAGTGATGGTCATGAAGGTGCTCCGGGTATTCAAAATCACAGTCCAAAATATAGCCTTTTGGACCATCCTTTGGAATCTGTGAGATGTCTCCGATGGTGGCCGGGTCGATCCACTTGAAGTCAGCGTAGGGAAGCGGATTTGACATTGCCCAACCATAAAGGTTGTTTGCATCAAAATAGCCAAGGTAGACCGATGGTTGTTGCTCGTCGAAGCCGGGGATGTACTTGTTGTTGGCTTTGACATGACGTGTTACAGCTTGTGTCAAACCGCCCCGTACACCAGATTCCATCATGAGCACCATATCAATATCCGTTAGAAGTTCCAGTCGACAGTTGGTTGACTTTAGCATAGCTTGCCATGCTAATCCTGGAGATGTGTACGAGTGTAGAGGGTCCAGTCCATAGGCGGAGAAGCAGGTGTTTCTGAATTCTTCCATCACATCGCACAGCAGAGTTACGTCCAATTTTATATAAAAGTCAGAATATTCCCCTAAGGTTTGAATGTTTAGTTGGTTCCAAACATTACATGCATGATTGTAGTCTTCAACGGAGATTTCACTTTCGTTTAATTTGCTGTTGAAGGCTTCAATCGGCGGTAGACTGGTTTCTTCAAATTTTTCTGTAGAAGTTATGTAATCGTAGGGGAACACTCCTTTCCGTAATACTAGGTCTAATTTATCTTCAGGTACAATTTTTCTGGTTTCTTTTAGGTCTTCTCTTCTTAGGTTCTCTGACAATTTGGCTAAACTAGATGCCATAAATCTGTAAGAGTCTACGAAGCGAAGTTTAATTTTACCTACTGTTTTTGAAAAGCTGATGTACTTTTCCAATGTTGTAGCAAGAACATCAATTTTACCGTCATCTCTTCCTAACTCCGGGATAATAAAGTGGGAGTCGTAGCCGCTAAGATTGTGTAAAACGACAGGAATAAAGTTTGGCAGTTTGTAATTTATATTGCATGAATTACAAGCAGCTCCTCTGTATAACCCTGTCAGGTGATCGTGATCTCTTACTTTTGGATTTTCTTCACTGAACATCTTCTTGCATAAATAGCATCTTGTCGCTAAGTTGTATTCTTCTTGTTGATTTTGGTTTAAAGGTTCCATAGGTACAATATTACCGAACAAGCGTTGAACCTTTCCAGCAATATCGTACAGTTGGTCTACAAAATACTTAGCGGCTTCTTCACCACGGTAGAGTATTGGAGTGGATGTTAAACCATAGTCTTGCAATTGGTTTTTAGACAAGGTTGATTTAACTAGTAAACAAAAACTGTTGGGCTGATGCAACTGATATTTTGTTCTTCTAGTCACTTCGCCGTCCGGCAGCTCCTGTGGTACTAACGTTGATTCAAAATCTGCATAGACCACTATTGGAATTCGGTATTGGTGAACTGTCTTGTTAAATTGGATACACGCTCGAGATGGTGGTGGCAGACTAATCTTCACTTCATAGTTCTCGTTGCAAAGTCTTTTATGTTCCAATAACCAGTCCAATCCTCCACGTCTTGAATCTTTCCAAGAAAAGCAGAAACATCTCTTGCAAACTGTAATCCTATTTACTCTTTTGGTCAATTGTTTTACAACTAAGGCTTCAAAGTCCTTTATCCATACATAATGGGAAATTTCACCCTTAGTTATCAATAGCAAGTCCGTGTGGTTTCTTTGCTCAACCTTTACTACCCGCAAAGGATAAACGTTGTTTGAATCATCCAGACCAAAAACATTCACTGAAACGCCAGGATTTTTCTTTTCAAATTTGTCTATGTCTTTCAATGTAACTGGGTAGGTGAGGCCTTGAAAGTTGTAGCGGTGTTCATTTTCGTAATATTCTCTACCAACTCTTTCAGGATGATCTTTAACATACTTGGTTAACATTGCATACTTAAAACATTCATTACCTTCATTTTGCACATTCCTACACGATTTAGTGTTTTGGATTTTCTTTGGTAAAGGGATAAAACTACTACCCCTTAAACCATATCCATGCTTGTGAACCCTTACATCCATACCTTCGATTGATGACAAAGTCCATCCAGATCCTCTTCCTTCATGTTCTTGAAGTTTTGTTATAAGTTCTTCCAAGCATTCTTCAATAATATCATCGATGTTGGAGGTGAAGGTAAGGGTTCGGTTTTTGGTAATGAACGCTCTCAATGCTGTTTCACCATCAGTATTGTTAAACATAGCCTCTAACACCATTCCAAATTTAATAAAATTTAGCCTTTGTAATTCTTCCCTCAACGTTTGACCAACAAGTTCCTTAGCCTGGGTTATGAATGTTTCCAATTCCAATTGAACGTTATTAATTTTGAAATGTGTTACAACTCGTCCTGGCAAGGCTGTGGTGCGCAGTTGTCTTACATCTTCCAGTTCTTCTTCTTCCATATCCTCTTCTTCGGTGTCCTCTTCTTCGGTGTCCTCTTCTTCAATAGGTCTTGTAGCAGTAGATGGTCCAGCACCAGCAAATTGAATCACACTAGGTCTTCTTCTTTGCATTTGCTGTAGATAGCTGTCGTAGTAGTCCATCTGCTTCTGGTGCTCTTCCAAAAACCGGTCAATTGAGTCTAAGTCTATTTCATCCATGGTAATATCTTCTTTTCTATCTTCGTCTTCATGTAATTCTCTGTGTATGGTGAAAAGATCTTCGTCTTGAAAGATTTCCCCACAAATGTCGCAAAGAGCCATTTCAAACAGTTTGGCTTTGAATGCACACTCTGTGAATGTCCACGCAATAATGAGCAGCGCACTCCACCGGGACCCTTTATATCCGAGGCAGATAGGTGGGGAAAGTGACGTCATATGGAAACAGGTTATCACTTATGTGCTAAATTTAGCCTTTACACAACCGTTTGTAATACATTTATCAGTAGGCTTGATAAATTGATGATATTTGGTCTAGATTCAATAATTTGTACAAGTTTTTTCAAAGATGTCTGTTTGAGCAAGTTTATGTAGGTCAAGGTCATTTGGAATTATTATTTTGAGCGGGGGATAGAGCACTAAGCAGCATCATTTACTACAAAGTGCTCTATCCCCCGCTCACATTCTTTTTTAACTTTTTGTTTAAACTTTTTACAAGGGTGAAACATCACCATCAGAGTCGGAATCATCCTCATCACGGAATAGGTAGCGATGACAATACATAATTCTTCTGGCAACTAACATCCTATCCATTGGACGATGGGGAGTGTCTTGTTCTTGTTCTTCTTCTTCTTCGATTTCCAATTGGAATTCCATTTCCGACTCAGATGACGACTCTAATGTTTCGTAGGCATGCAAGTCCACCTCATTGTCCGTTGAACCAGCTTCGTCAGAGTCCGTTTCAATATCCATTATCTCTTCCTCCTCCTCTTCTTGATCAACCGCAGGTAGTTGGTCCTCTACTTCTATAATTTCTAGAGGTATAACCTCCAGAATAGAGACAATTCTGTTGCGATGGAACACGGTGTTGTCAAGTGGAGCCATGGTATGAAAGTGGTGTATCTATCCAATTGGTTTGCCCTTTTTATACCCCCACCAACTATACATTTTATGTGGGTCAAGGTCACGTAAAGATACCCTTTGAGCGGGGGATAGACCACTAAGCAGCATGCTAGTCCATTGCCGCAAAGTGATCTATCCCCCGCTCTATTCCGCAGACCACACTCAAGTCCAAGTCCACATCCAAGTCCACATCCATATGTTACACTTTATTATTACTGCCACCAAGTAATTGTCACTCGCACATTTACTTGGTTTTGATAAAGGTACTGCACAAACTCCATATTGGTTGTTTGTTCGTTATACAAATGCATCATGAAATATGCAATCTTATCGATTGCGGCATTGTCCAACGGTTCGCAATTCACAAGTTCCAATGTGCCCTGGCTGGTCTTCTCCTCTATAAGTTCCACCACTTCGTTGATGTCTTCTTCCAAGAGGATGAACTCAACACTGAAGCTCTCCATTGTTGTTGATAGTGTCTAGACAAATGCTTGACTAAATGCTTTATTCATCAGTCCTACATATATACCAATTTCCCCCTCCTATTACCCATTCCCCCTCTACCTTTATATGGGTCAAGGCCATCCAATAATACCCTTTGAGCGGGGGATAGACCACTAAGCAGCATGCTAGTCCATTGCCGCAAAGTGATCTATCCCCCGCTCTGTATTCCACACAAGTCCTAGTCTTTACACACACACATAAGCCCCCAGTCTTTTACACTTACTCATATACTCTGTCCTCCCTGCCAATTAAGAGTTCCCCATGTTTGCCACTATTTTCAATTAACCTTTCCAAGTCCCAAAACACAATGTCCAAATTAACCAAGTTCGCTCGTCCAATTTGAAACACACTATTCCCCCCAAAGTCACTTGCTCTCACTTGTTGTCCTGTATACTGCTTCTTCTTCCACGCTACAATCACTACCCTACCTTCTTCAACAACCATTCTTTTAACGTTATCATACACCTTCTTCAACATCCCTTTACAGTTTAAATAGTTTATGGTTACATACTCCCACTCCTTACCAATGATCAGTGATCCACTCATTTTCTAGCGTTCCACTGGAAGGTTCAAAGCAGAATGAAGTCGGGATGTACAGACCCCCCTCTTTTATACCAGTTAACCGGTTGTCCTTGCTGTAAAGTGGGTCAAGGTCATCCAATGCTACCCTTTGAGCGGGGGATAGACCACTAAGCAGCATGCTAGTCCATTGCCGCAAAGTAGTCTATCCCCCGCTCTGTATTCTACACACACACACACACACACACATGTCCCTGTCCAAGTCTTTCATTACATACCCAATATATATTCAGTTCCTTCATCATCACTATCACTCATCACTGCTTCCACAAACTCCACAGGATTAAAGTTAAATTGTTTCAATTGTTCTTTTAAGTTTTCAATTTGTTGGTCCTTTACTTCTAAAACACTGTGAAGGTGTGATATGTAGTCCGCTGCCTCGTTGATGCTTGCTACTCTCGGATCGCCTAACTTCAAGCTGGGAACTACACCCTGCAGCCTGTAGTAAGCCATACGCCTTTCTTGCTCCTGCCGTTGACCAGGACTGAGCAAGCCTTGCCCGTCTTGGCTCACCTCCAGCAAGGTCCGTAGCATTGGAGCTTTGCAGGCGTTTGCCCGAGCAACAGTTATGCTGTGGAATGGTCGAGCAGGTCCACGAGTAGCAGGCAGGACGTTGGCAGCACGCCTTCTTGAAGAAGAAGAGGAAGCCTGAGAAGTTTTGCAGTTGGAAGCCATGTTGAAGTGAGGTATTCAGCTAAGCGATACAAAGCAGAATAACCAAACTGCACATCAATACCCGTATATATACACTTATCAGTGGTGGGGGTACTAGCTAGCCTTGGTAAAGTGGGTCAAGGCCATCCAAAAACATTACCAGAACGGGGGATAGATCACTAAGTGGCATGTTAGTCCATTGCCACAGAGTGATCTATCCCCCGCTCTGTATTTCACATTCACGCACACATTCATACATACACACAAGTCCCAGTCCAAGTCTTTACCCACACACCTATCCACTCTCATCCTCACTATCATCACTGTCCAACAGGCTTTCACACTTCTTAATCAGTTTTTCCCATTTACTCCTGACATAAAGTAGCTCCCTGCGAGTATTCTCTAGCATTCTGTCCCTTTGCTCTATCACTTCGTCGTACCACTCGATGATGTTTGGTGGAGTCTGAGTTGATGCATCCGTCGTGGTTGGTTGAGACGCTCCGCTGCTCCGCAACTCCTTCCTCACAGGACCAAAGCCGGAGAATCGGACACGACTTCTTGACGAAGGCGCCGATCGGATTGGTCCAATGCTCGGGCTGGAGTTGGAGGCGACCGGGCCAGAGGTAGAGGCTGGGACGTTCATAGCAGACATGGTGGTGTTCAGCTTAACGGTGTAAAGCAGAATGAGAGGACGGTTGATCACCACTCCTATATATACCCATTTTTAGTGGTGGGGATAACACTGGGGGGGGGGGGGGGGGTTAAAAGAAATTTTGCTTAGTCTTCCCGGTCATCAGTTTTACATACCTTTAGCACACCCATTATTTTGGTTTCTTCAATAACTTTACACACCTCAAACACCCAAGCAAACAGCTCATCTATGTTGTTATAATTAATTTTTGTCCAGTGTTCATACTTATGAGTTTGGTTGTTTATAATACATAGATAAAATGTAGACCCGTCTTGTCTTATACAATACTCAACTTCCATTCTATGCTGGTTTAGTACTTCCCAAGCATTGTGTTGATCTATCAAGAAGTCACCACCTTTGTAATTGTACCGTGACATGTTTACACGGAGCACAGAAACAGACTGAAGCAAATGAACGGCTCATACAAGCTTAGTAAGAGCGTTAGAGTGGGGGTGTCACGTGATACACAACATTAGTTGTAAGTAATTTATATGGGTCAAGGTCATTCAAACTTTGAAAAATTTTTACCTCCAAACACTTGTAGCAAGCTACAAGTGTTTGGAGGTAAGTTTTTATTTGTTAATGATTTATTTGTAACTTAGTCTTCACCCTCAAGGACACGGTTTGAGATTGTCCCAGTGACTTTACATCACCGCCAGGTTAAAGTATTATACAAGTCAAGTATTTTTTTTTTTATTAGTTGACTTGTATAATACCCCTCTCCCTTACTTTAAGAGGGTTAAGACTAAATTTGGAAAAATAATTTGGAAAAAGACTTTTTAAATATTGTCCAACACAGCCTAACAATTTTGTTTTTTTTTGGTGGGCCCATGTCCTAGTCCATTTCCCACACGGTTTCACATCCTTTCCTTCGTATTAGATAGGCTTTAGGTATGAAAAATTCTCTTTGTACCATACGAGGTGGTACTTGCATTGTACAAAGGCGGCCTTCACCTTTTACAACAATTTCTACTTTCTTATTACCTGCTCCATATGTCTGACCAATGAAATAGTATTTTTCATCAACCTTTAGCCTTCTAATATCCCGCGGTTGCGGACCGTGGGGATGTCTGAACTTGAACGTTTTAGGCTTAATGTACAGAGTATAGGGTTTGAATTGCCGAAATTTGACTGTACTTTTGAGGTGTCGTTGGCAGCGATCCCCTTCTGCACAAGCAAGTTTCTGGCAACACAAAACCCCAAACTTACTAGACATCCAAGCGTAATCGCATTTCTTACCCTTGCCAGCAGGGGCTTTAACGCGTTTACGTTTCTGTGTTGGACTCTTTAGCGGAGTGTCTTGGAGCTTCTCTGAATTAGGCTGGCTAGAAGGGATGGGGTTGGAAGGAGGTAGAAGGGGCAAAGATTGTTCAAGCGGGATGGAGCAAACAATTTTGGGCGGGGGTAGGAGAGCGTGTTAGGTCTATGGTGGGAAGATCAGGGGAGAAGATGGATTTACGGGGTGGTTTGGTTGGTGTAGGTGGCATGGGGGATATAGGTGAAGGACATTGGGATGTAGTGTATGAGAGGATTTTCCGGGTTCTGCTGTATGGGGTGATCCTCGACCTAGACGTCTCTTCAAAAGCCGCAGACTCCGATCCTGAGTCCGATAGCAGCGAGAGTGCTGGAGAGGCTACCGGGACTCGGCCTGACGACTTGACGAGTTCTCCTGACGATGGCTGTGCACCAGCCTCTTCCACTGTCGCCGGCAATGGCGACAGGCTGGGCATTGAGGCGGGCTGTGGTGGCGGCGGCGGCGGTGGCGGCATCGTCAGGCAGCTCAGAATGTTCGCAGTCATCAGGTATTCCAGGATCGAAGTCGAGGATGATGAGGGTCGAGACGCGTCGGTCGAGGTTGAAGTTGATGGGTAGTTTTTTAGCTTCAGACCCATTTTACCCATTGTAATAAATGAAAAGAAGAGATGTAAAGAAAGAATTGAACGTGTAAAACAAAAGTCTCAAGAGCGAGAGAGAGTACCTGTCCGTATGGGAGCTTGGACCGGAATGAGAAGTGCGTGCAGCCCGGCCGCCTTATATCCCCACCGGGGCTGCCACGCCCAGGATATTAGGGGTGGGGGTGGGGGTGGGGGTGGGGGTGGGGGTGGGGGGGGGGGTGGGGGGGGGGTCGCACTTTTTGCGGGGGGGGGGGGGTCGCACTTTTTGCGGGGGGGGGGGGGTCGCACTTTTTGCGGGGGGGGGGGGGGGGTTCGCACTTTTTGGGGGGGGGGGGGGGGTTCGCACTTTTAAAAAATAAGCCCCACTTGAGGCATTTATGTTTCCATAGCTGAAGCCTCCCAAGGGACCCAACTATTAACAACTCCAAACTTGTGGGTTACAAATACCTAACTGTTATATTTTTTTAACAGACATTAATGTATTAACTGTGTTAATAAGACCTGACTGTTAAACACTTTGAAAGATTTTACATATTTAGGTCAAGGTCACCAAAAAACTTTAAAAAAATTAAGCCCCACACCCCCCTTTGGGGGTGTGAGGCACTTGGGTTGTCATCGCTGTAGCCTCCGAAGAGACCCAACTATGACAACAAGGCAACATCCAATGTCGTGTACCCTTCGCCACGCAAGACTTGTAAACATTTACTGCATTGTCTTTTCAGTAGTTAACAAAGATTCATTTACATGATTTTGTGTTTCCAGAAGGAAACAAACTGAGGACACCCTAGTGGCTTACGTCCTCGTCCGAGTGCAGAGGCCGCCACAACCTTTTGCTTGCCAGCTTACAAACGGACATGCTCCCCAAATGCCATCCGCAACCTTTTGCATGCCTGGCAAGGAGCCTACCAATTATTAAAAGTGGCTTTACACGGGGGCCTACTCCCGTTCCCTGACTTTACAATTTACTTTGAGCATTGAAAAAGCTCAAGGGGGGATTGCTAAAACAAGCGTATACACTTTAGAAACATATAACACACTTACAACACACAATTGAGCTCAACGTAGTCAATGCTGGAACAAGCACATACACATTAAACACATATAACAAACAGGACACAAAGGATAAAAGACACAGGAGACATAGGGTACAAGTAAAACACTCTCATATAAAGCAATTCGCAATACCCAAACGCAAGCGCAATATCTTACAACTAATACAAGTCTTAAAGTTAGAGTAGACTTCGCTAAACACTGAAGGCGCCATTCAATGTTTAGTGATGCCTATGGCGGTCCGTCCCGGTCGTTCACGTTCAACGCGCGGGAGCGGACTGCGAGCTGGCTCTGGCCGGACCCCCTTATATCCCCACCGGGGCTGCCACGCCCAGGATATCAGGGGTGGGGGGTGGGGGTGGGGGTGGGGGTGGGGGTGGGGGTGGGGGGTGGGGGTGGGGGGGGGGGGGTTCGCACTTTTGTCGGGGGGGGGGGGGGGGTTCGCACTTTTGCGGGGGGGGGGGGGTTCGCACTTTTGTTCGGGGGGGGGGGGGGGGTTCGCACTTTTGTCGGGGGGGGGGGGGGGTTCGCACTTTTGTCGGGGGGGGGGGGGGGTCAGGTAAGTTAAGTGGGTCAAGGTCACCCACAACACTTGTACTCTAAGTGTTGGCTATACCCCCACCACAACTGGGTCCCTAGGCTGCACAACACCGCTTCGCCAGTATGTCTCCGGCTTCCATGCGGTGCGTCTTGCTGTTCTCTAGCCCTCTCTATATGTAAGTAATTTTACAAGTTCTGAATGTAGGTCACTACACTTTAACTCTGGGACGATATCGACTTGTAGTATTTCAGTGTTTTGACTCACTTTAACTCTAACACATCGGTTATCGTACCAGAGGTGCTCAATAACCTAACTTGTAATGTTTAGGGTGGCGTTTGCACGCCACGTGGTATCGCCATGAGTGTCCAGTCCAAGTTTTAAGTTAGATTAATTTTACTGTAATCTTTTCCATTTCCGCTTCGTTTTGCCAAAGTATAAGGTGTCGCTTAATAAAGTGGTATTTCTCTAAAGTTATAGGAGATTGCAGGGATACAATTAGTTTATTTAGGAGACTCTTCATCTTGGAGTTTAACACAATTTCCACTTTGACTTTGCTTCCTCGGCTCTCACAGCCTAAGCTGTACAGAAATGTTTCTTCTAGTGCCAACTCGGGCCAAGAGAACAGTGTGTTGACTGTAGGACAGCTCATGGTGAAGTGATGCGATACTCCAGCGTACCACCTCACCTTCCCCCACCACTGTGACCTTCCCCCACTCCTGCTGTTTCCCCCACCTCTTTTCCCTTGACTCATGCGCTACAAGCAGTCTCTCAGTATTGTGCGGACTTTTGTGAGGTGAAGCCATGTCGCAGGACACTTTAGGTAAGAAACTTAGCCGTGTTAAGACTTTATTAGTTGCTCACTGTCCACCACTCAAAGTTAAGAGAGTTTCAACTTTAGCTAAGTGGCGCAAACTGTTGCGCGGACACCCTAAGTTTTATACCAAACAGACTAATGTCAGTTTTACTGATGAAGATTTGTTTAATATATTGGATGAAATGACTTTTCCTTGCAAAATTCAGTTAGTTACTCCCATTCCTGACAGTTTAGAGTCTTAGTCTCTCAAGCCAATATACCTAGCGTACACAGAGCCTGACAGTCAGTCACTCGGTGGCTGTCGTGGGGTGCGCACCGGTGTCGGCGCTCCGTTGTTAGGTTTTCAAGGTCACAGTAATATCAAATTGTTGGTGTTGTTCTGGTTCAAGGTCACCTGAGGGATAACCGATTGCCCATTTAGGCAGGGTCATGTCAGAAACTCGAATTTAACTTGGCACTTTTGCCGTTTCTCGTCGAAAATTCGCTCCAAGTGGTCAAGGTCACGGGGACTCTGACTGAAACTCGGAGCGTAGTGCGAGAAACGGCAAAAGTGCCAAAAAATTTTAAGTTTCGGCGTGACCTTGACCTCAGTGGCGTCGGTGACGTCATTTTGATGACGTAAGGGGTGATGACGTCATCAGCACGTCATTTCTGTGACGTCATGGGTGTGACGTCATAGAAATGACGTCATTGGTGATGACGTCATCGATGACGCAATCGATGACGTCATCGATGACGTCATCGGTGAGGTCATTGACCTCGATGACGTCATCCCTCAGGTGACCTTGAACTGGGCCAGCACCAACAATTTGACACTACTCCAGTACCAGGGGGACCGAGCTTAAGCTCGGTAAAATTATTACTTTCGTTCTCACTCAAAGCTCGTTCGCTCCGCTCACTCGTCCTCTTAATTTTTAAGACGAGCTCGTTCGCTCGCTCACTCGCCGAGCCGACGGTTGGTGCACTTTGGTATAATTTTCCTTTAAAGATCACAACACATTGGTTTTATCTATAGTTATCAGCTGATTTTTGTTCAATTAATAAACTCTCCATAAGGATAACATGGGAACTTTGAAGGGCTCTAGCGCGAAAACCGGATTTTCCCCAGCTATGGGACCAGCTCCAATCGATTTCTGGTGGCCAGAACCCCCATATTCAATAAAAAAATCAAAAATCCTTGGAGCGAGAAAAAACTTTGCCCGGACAAACGGAGCTTGTTTTAGAGTATAAGATAAGATAAGATAAGACTAGTCTCAAATGTTTAACATCCCCTACGCCTTTAATATTGGTTGACAAAGATTCATCCTTGTGTCATTTTAAAGGAAATGGTAATACCTAGGGCACTGTGAAATCAAAAGTTTCATATTATTGATTGTTTAAACTAAAAAACAACATAGTATTCTAAAATTTTTTTAGTCTTTTTGAATCTTTTTCTACCAACATTAGTCTTACGGGTATAAAATCAGAAGGCGGCCGGTACTGCAGGATTTTAATATCCCTTAAAGTAGTTATCCAAAACAAAATATAAAAATTGTACTTCATAGTTGTAACAGTTTAAGGCATCAACATTGGGAAAAGATTTTTGGCTGCACAACCTTAAACAAAGGAACTAAATGGGAATGGGTAAATCACTGCATGACGTTTTTAGAGGAGGCCTTTCACCCCCTCTTAAGAAGAATGATAGTACTGATTTACCTTTCATATGCCTCTTGTGCTTCAGTAGTAGGTTAAACACCGGTTCTGGCGCACTCATAGTTTTTTTGATGACTTTTTGCTTCGTATGACCACTTTTTTTGCTTCATATGACCACTTTTTTTGCTTCGTATGACCACTTTTGCTTCCAATGACCACTTTTTGCTTCAAATGACCACTTTTGCTTCCAATGACCACTCCTGCTTCAAATGACCACTTTTTGCTTCAAATGACGACTTTTTTGCTTCAAATGACCACTTTTTGAATATAATCCAGGGAACACTCATAGTTTTTTTTGACCGCTTTCAGCTCCAAATTGACCGGTTTTTGACCGGATTCTGGCCGGTTTTGGTCAAATATCAGCCCATTTCGGCCCATTTTAGGGCATTTTCAGGATTTTCAGATACTGATTTCAAGGAGCACTTAGAATTTAATCCAGTTGTTCATTTGATTAGGGGTCCTTTTTTTATCCCCTTCAGCTTCAAATTGACTGGTTTTTACCGGATTTTGATTGGTTTTGGCCAAATATCAGCCCATTTCAGGGCATTTTTCAGGATTTCAGACAGTGATTTCAAGGAGCATTTTGAATTTAATCCAGGGAACTATGAGATGCACTCTTAAGTTAACTATAGTTTTTAAATGAAGTTACCCACTCCCCTTGTGGTGAATCTAATCCAGAAATTAATCCAAGGAAGTGTGAGAACTCCTAAGTTAACCCTATGTAAATGAAAAGATACCGGTTTTCGGTGATTTTGGCCTACTTTTTTGTCAACTTTCCAACATTTTTCAGGATTTCCGATCCATAAAAATTGATATTGAAAGGTGAATTGCCCAACATCCCAGCCCCCTATAAAATTAACTTTAATTGCAATTTTACCTACAAAGACACATTTTTAGGCCAAAATTCTCCAATTTTTAACCCAGTTTAACCTCTTAAGATCTAATTCCTAAGGCCCAAGGCAGTAGACAAGCCCTACAACTAAGATGTTAACCTAAGGCCTTGCACCTGAGTCCAAACCCCTAAAACCAAGCAGCTAAGGATTTGACCTGTGAATAGGGCCTATTAGCCAACAGCCTAAACCTAATGTGTTGGCACTAAGAGATAAACCTAAGGCCTTGCACCTGAGTCCAAAGCCCTAAAAGCTAGCAGCTAAGGATTTGACCTGTGAATAGGGCCTATTATCCATCAGCGAAGGCCTAATGTGCTGGATCTAAGATCTAAACCTAAGCCCTTGCACCTGAGTCCAAAACCCTAAAACCTAGCAGCTAAGGATTTGACCTGTGAATAGGGCCTATTAGCCAACAGCCTAAACCTTATGTGTTGGCACTAAGATGTAAACCTAAGGCCTTGCACCTGAGTCCAAAGCCCTAAAACCTAGCAGCTAAGGCTTTAACCTGTGAATAGGACCTATTACCCAACAGCTAAGACCTAATGTGTTGAACCTAAAGTCTAAACCTAAGGCCTTGCAACTGAGTCCAAAGCTCAAAAACCTAGTGGCTAAAGCTATGACCTGTGTATAAGACCTATCAGCCCCCAGCCAGGACCTAATGTGTCGGGACTAAGATGTAAACATAAGGCCTGACACCTTAGTACAAAGCCATAAAACCTTAAGATCTGAAAACTTACAAGGGGGCCGCGATTCACAGCCCCCCATGAATTGAGCAAACATTAGGCAACGAGGTCTTTTTTCTTTGAATATGAAATTATGATCAGAAATGGTTATCAGATTCAGATTGGAGTATTTGAAGACCAACCTCCATCCATCTTACCCAACTCCTAACTACCGCATGGACTTGACCCAAGACCTAAGGTTATACACCGTAGGCTTTAAGGATCTTAGCCCCAAGACCGAGGCCATAGAGTTAAGACCTGAATATTTACAAGGGGGCCGCGATTCACAGCCCCCCCTGAAAAGACACTGTAGTCTAAACCTAATACCTAATACACCGTGGTCTAGGCTTTTAGGTTTTTAGACCAAAGACCTACTACACCATGGTATAGACCCAAGATCTAAGGTCTGTGGTCTAGGCTTCAGGTTCTAAGCCCCAAGATTTAAGGCCTGCATAGGCATTTAGGTTCTTAGCCTCCAGATCTAAGGCCCGTAATCTAGGCCTTTAGGTTCTTGAATCCAACACCTAGGACCCTACATCATGGTCTAGACCCTAAACCTAAGGCCTGTGATCTAGGTCTCTAAGTTCTCCTCAAGACATAAGGCCCTACACCATGGTCTAAAACCAAGACCTAAGGTCCGTTGTGTAGGCTTTTAGGTTCTTATACCCAAGACATAAGGCCCTACACCAGGGTCTAGAACCAAGATCTAAGGTCCGTGGTCTAGGCTTTTAGGTTCTTATACCCAAGTCCTAAGGCCCTACACCAGGGTCTAAAACCAAGATATAAGGTCCGTGGTCTAGGCTTTTAGGTTCTTATACCCAAGACCTAAGGCCCTACACCAGGGTCTAGACCCAAGATCTAAGGTCCGTGGTCCAGACTTTTAGGTTCTTATACCCAAGTCCTAAGGTCCGTGGTCTAGGCTTTTAGGTTCTTATACCAAAGTCCTAAGGCCCTACACCAGGGTTTAGAACCAAGACCTAAGGTCCGTGGTCTAGGCCTTTAGGTTCTTATACCCAAGTCCTAAGGCCCTACACCAGGGTCTAGAACCAAGACCTAAGGTCCGTGGTCTAGGCTTTTAGGTTCTTATACCCAAGTCCTAAGGCCCTACACCAGGGTCTAAAACCAAGATCTAAGGTCCGTGGTCTAGGCTTTTACGTTCTTATACCCAAGTCCTAAGGCCCTACAAAAGGGTCTAGAACCAAGACCTAAGGTCCGTGGTCTAGGCTTTTAGGTTCTTATACCCAAGTCCTAAGGCCCTAAACCAGGGTCTAAAACCAAGATCTAAGGTCCGTGGTCTAGGCTTTTAGGTTCTTATACCCAAGTCCTAAGGCCCTACACCAGGGTCTAGAACCAAGATCTAAGGTCCGTAGTCTAGGCTTTTAGGTTCTTATACCCAAGTCCTAAGGCTCTACACAAGGGTCTAGAAACAATATCTAAGGTCCGTGGTCTAGGCTTTTAGGTTCTTATACCCAAGTCCTAAGGCCCTACACCATAGGCTAGAACCAAGATCTAAGGTCCGTGGTCTAGGCTTTTAGGTTCTTATACCCATGACCTAAGGCCCTACACCAGGGTCTAGAACAAAGATCTAAGGTCCGTAGTCTAGGCTTTTAGGTTCTTACAGCCAAGTCCTAAGGCCTCACACCAGGGTCTAGAACCAAGATCTAAGGTCCGTGGTCTAGGCTTTTAGGTTCTTATACACAAGTCCTAAGGCCCTACACCAGGGTCTAGAACCAAGATCTAAGGTCCGTGGTCTAGGCTTTTATTTTCTTATACCCAAGTCCTAAGGCCCTACACCAGGGTCTAGAACCAAGATCTAAGGTCCGTGGTCTAGGCATTTAGGTTCTTATACCCAAGTCCTAAGGCCCTACACCAGGGTCTAGAACCAAGATCTAAGGTCCGTGGTCTAGGCTTTTAGGTTCTTATACCCAAGTCCTAAGGCCCTACACCAGGGTCTAGAACCAAGATCTAAGGTCCGTGGTCTAGGCTTTTAGGTTCTTATACCCAAGTCCTAAGGCCCTACACCAGGGTCTAGAACCAAGATCTAAGGTCTGTGGTCTAGGCTTTTAGGTTCTTATACCCAAGTCCTAAGGAACTACACCAGGGTCTAGAACCAAGATCTAAGGTCCGTGGTCTAGGCTTTTAGGTTCTTATACCCAAGTCCTAAGGCCCTACACCAGGGTCTAGACCCGAGATCTAAGGTCCGTGGTCGAGGCTTTTAGGTTCTTATACCTAAGTCCTAAGGCCCTACACCAGGGTCTAGAACCAAGATCTAAGGTCCGTGGTCTAGGCTTTTAGGTTCTTATACCCAAGTCCTAAGGCCCTACACCAGGGTCTAGAACCAAGATCTAAGGTCCGTGGTCTAGGCTTTTAGGTTCTTATACCCAAGTCCTAAGGCCCTACACCAGGGTCTAGACCCGAGATCTAAGGTCCGTGGTCTAGGCTTTTAGGTTCTTATACCCAAGTCCTAAGGCCCTACACCAGGGTCTAGAACCAAGATCTAAGGTCCGTGGTCTAGGCTTTTAGGTTCTTATACCCAAGACCTAAGGCCCTACACCAGGGTCTAGAACCAAGATCTAAGGTCCATGGTCTAGGCTTTTAGGTTCTTATACCCAAGTCCTAAGGCCCTACACCAGGGTCTAGAACCAAGATCTAAGGTCCGTGGTCTAGGCTTTTAGGTTCTTATACCCAAGTCCTAAGGCCCTACACCAGGGTCTAGAACCAAGATCTAAGGTCTGTGGTCTAGGCTTTTAGGTTCTTATACGCAAGTCCTAAGGCCCTACACCAGGGTCTAGACCCGAGATCTAAGGTCCGTGGTCTAGGCTTTTAGGTTCTTATACCCAAGTCCTAAGGCCCTACACCAGGGTCTAGAACCAAGATCTAAGGTCCGTGGTCTAGGCTTTTAGGTTCTTATACCGAAGTCCTAAGGCCCTACAGATCTAAGGTCCGTGGTCTAGGCGTTTAGGTTCTTATACCCAAGTCCTAAGGCCCTACACCAGGGTCTAGAACCAAGATCTAAGGTCCGTGGTTTAGGCTTTTAGGTTCTTATACCCAAGTCGTAAGGCCCTACACCAGGGTCTAGAACCAAGATCTAAGGTCCGTGGTCTAGGCTTTTAGGTTCTTATACCCAAGTCCTAAGGCCCTACACCAGGGTCTAGAACCAAGATCTAAGGTCCGTGGTCTAGGCTTTTAGGTTCTTATACCCAAGTCCTAAGGCCCTACACCAGGGTCTAGAACCAAGATCTAAGGTCCGTAGTCTAGGCTTTTAGGTTCTTATACCCAAGTCCTAAGGCCCTACACCAGGGTCTAGAACCAAGATCTAAGGTCTGTGGTCTAGGCTTTTAGGTTCTTATACCCAAGTCCTAAGGCCCTACACCAGGGTCTAGACCCGAGATCTAAGGTCCGTGGTCTAGGCTTTTAGGTTCTTATACCCAAGTCCTAAGGCCCTACACCAGGGTCTAGAACCAAGATCTAAGGTCCGTGGTCTAGGCTTTTAGGTTCTTATACCCAAGTCCTAAGGCCCTACACCAGGGTCTAAAACCAAGACCTAAGGTCCGTGGAGGCTTTTAGGTTCTTATACCCAAGTCCTAAGGCCCTACACCAGGGTCTAAAACCAAGACCTAAGGTCCGTGGAGGCTTTTAGGTTCTTATACCCAAGTCCTAAGGCCCTACACCAGGGTCTAGAACCAAGATCTAAGGTCCGTAGTCCAGGCTTTTAGGTTCTTATACGCAAGTCCTAAGGCCCTACACCAGGGTCTAGAACCAAGATCTAAGGTCCGTGGTCTAGGCTTTTAGATTCTTATACCCAAGTCCTAAGGCCCTAAACCATGGTCTAAAACCAAGACCCAAGGTCCGTGGTCTAGGCTTTTAGGTTCTTATACCCAAGTCCTAAGGCCCTACACCAGGGTCTAGAACCAAGATCTAAGGTCTGTGGTCTAGGCTTTTAGGTTCTTATACCCAAGTCCTAAGGCCCTACACCAGGGTCTAGACCCGAGATCTAAGGTCCGTGGTCTAGGCTTTTAGGTTCTTACCCTCAAGTCCTAAGGCCCTACACCAGGGTCTAGAACCAAGATCTAAGGTCTGTGGTCTAGGCTTTTAGGTTCTTATACCCAAGTCCTAAGGCCCTACACCAGGGTCTAGAACCAAGATCTAAGGTCCGTGGTCTAGGCTTTTAGGTTCTTATACCCAAATCCTAAGGCCCGTCACCAGGGTCTAGACCCGAGATCTAAGGTCCGTGGTCTAGGCTTTTAGGTTCTTATACCCAAGTCCTAAGGCCCTACACCAGGGTCTAGAACCAAGATCTAAGGTCCGTGGTCTAGGCTTTTAGGTTCTTATACCCAAGTCCTAAGGCCCTACACCAGGGTCTAGAACCAAGATCTAAGGTCCGTGGTCTAGGCTTTTAGGTTCTTATACCCAAGTCCTAAGGCCCTACACCAGGGTCTAGAACCAAGATCTAAGGTCCGTGGTCTAGGCCTTTAGGTTCTTATACCCAAGTCCTAAGGCCCTACACCAGGGTCTAGAACCAAGATCTAAGGTCCGTTGAGTAGGCTTTTAGGTTCTTATACCCAAGTCCTAAGGACCTACACCAGGGTCTAAAACCATGATCTAAGGTCCGTGGTCTAGGCTTTTAGGTTCTTGTACCCAAGACCTAAGGCCCTACACCATGGTCTAGAACCAAGATCTAAGGTCCGTGGTCTAGGCTTAGGGTCTTAAGCTCTGAGACCCAAGACTTAAGGCCTTACACCGTTTTCTAGGCTTTTAAGTATTTACACCCAAGGCCTAAGGCCCTACACCCTGGTCTAGTTTTTTAAGCTCTTAGACCCAAGACTTAGGGCCATACACCACGGTCTAGGCTTTTAAGTACTTAGACCCACAAGACTTAAGGCCATACACCCTGGTCTAGGCTTTTAGGTTCTTATACCCAAGACCTAAGGCCCTACACCCTGGTCTAGGCTTTTAAGTACTTAGACCCAAGACCTAAGGCCATAAAGTAAAGACCTGAAAACTTACAAGGGAGTCGCGATTCACGACCCCTGAACAGACACTGTGGACCCAAGACCTAAGGCCTTACACCGTGGTCTAGACTTTTAAGTACTTAGACACCAAGACCTAAGGCCATACACCCTTATCTAGGCTTTTAAGTATTTAGACCCAAGGCCTAAGGCCCTACACCGTGGTCTAGGCTTTTAAGCTATTATACCCAAGACCTAAGACCATAAACCCTGGTGTATGCTTTTAAGCTCTTAGACTCAAGCCCTAATTCGGTCCGCATGGGTTAGACTCAAGACTCAAGGGCATACACACTGGTCTAGGCTTTTAAGTACTTAGGCCAAGACCTAAAGTCATAAACCGTGGGCTAGGCTTTTAAGCACTTAAACTCAATGCCTAAGGCGGTCCGCATGGGCTAGACTTAAGACCTAAGGCCATACACCCTGGTCTAGGCTTTTAGGTTCTTATACCCAAGACCTAAGGCCATAAACCGTTTTCAAGGCTTTTAAGCTCTTAGACTCAAAACCTAAGGCCATACACCGTGGTCTAGGCTTTTAAGTACTTATACCCAAGACCTAAGGCCATACACCGTAGTCTAGGCTTTTAGGTTCTTATACCCAAGACCTAAGGCCCTACACCGTGGGCTAGGCTTTAAAGCTCTTAGACCCAAGACCTAAAACCATAGGGTTAAGACTTGAAAACTTACAAGTTAATCGCAATTCACGATCCCCGAACAGACACTGTGGTCTAGACCCAATACCTAAGGCCCTACACCTAGGTCTAGACCCAAGAGCTAAGGTACTTCACCATGATCTAGACCCTAAGACCAAAGGCCTTACACTATGGTCTAGTACTCGGCATAAACCGTTTGCAGTTGTGGTTGCGTCATCTATTTCTAGAGGTAAGTCGGCCTCTAAGTTCCTTGACCCTAAGACCAAAGGCCTTATACCACGGTCTAGTACTCGGCATAAGCCATGTGCAGTTGTAGTTGTTTCATTTTAAGCTAGAGGAAAGTCGGCCTCTAAGTTCTTAGACCCTAAGACCAAAGGTTTTACACCATGGTCTAGTACTCGGCATAAACCGTTTGCAGTTGTGGTTGTTTCATCTATAGCTAAAGGTAAGTCGGCCTCTAGGTTCTTAGACCCTAAGACCAAAGGCCTTACATCATGGTCTAGTATTCCTCTTAAGCCGTGTGCAGTGGTTAATTTGTCTATACTTAGAAGAAAGTCGGCCTTTACGTTCTTAGACCCTAGACCTAAGACCCTACACCCATGGACTACAACCTGGACCTAAGGCCACATCCCGAGGTTTTGTACTCGCTTAAAACCGTGTGCAGTTGTGGTTGTTTCATCTATAGCTGGGCGAAGATTGGCCTTTAATAACTGTGTGCAGTTATTACTGTTTCGTCTCGAAAAAAAGAATGTTTATGCTTTTACACCATAACTTAGAACGAAAACCCATGGTATTATTCCTAAAACCTAGGACCTTAGACCGACACCCTTGGACATAAGGGCTTAGACTTATTGCTTTAGATCTAGGGCAAAAGGAATTTAAATGAGGACCTAAGGCCTAATAATTTAGACCAACCCCAATCCCAGGCATTTAAGGCATTATACCATGGATCTGTATGTATATGACCTTAAACATTTGACCTAAGATCTAAGACTTTAAAATAAGTCGTAAGCCCTAAGACCCTACCCCATGGGCTAGAAATGGTCCTACACCATGTGGGACCGTGTAAAATGGCGTGCATAAAGCCAATCACATGGATTATTTGAAAGTCCAGCGCACATAAACACCCGTGTTTGCTGTTGGGCGTTTTTATGATTTGCGCTTTCGGGCGTTTTGCAAACTTGACGCGGAAATTACGATCGCAGACGTAAATTATTAAAAAACATCGTGTACACATCGATTTTAAAAAACGATCGTACACGTCGATTATTTTAAACAGCGTCTGGGCATCGATTCTAAAAAACGTTCGCAGACGTTAATTATTAAAAGGCATCGTCTACACATCGATTTTGAAAACGTTCGCAGACGTTAATTACTAAAGGGCATCGTCTACACATCGATTTGCAATATGCAGGTCGAGTTTGCAAAACGCCCGAAAGCGCAAATCATAAAAACGCCCAACAGCAAACACAGGTGTTCATGTGCGCTGGGCTTTCAAATAATCCATGTGATTGGCTTTATGCACGCCATTTTACACGGTCCCACATGGTGTAGGACCAGTACTAGCCCATGGGGTAGGGTCTTAGGGCTTAAGACTTATGTTAAAGTCTTAGATCTTAGGTCAAATGTTTAAGGTCATATAAGGTATAATGCCTTAAATGCTTGGGATTGGGGTTGGTCTAAATTATGAGGCCTTAGGTCCTCATTTAAATTCCTTTTGCCCTAGATCTAAAGCAATAAGTCTAAGCCCTTATGTCCTAGGGTATCGGTCTAAGGTCCTAGGTTTTAGGAATAAGACCATGGGTTTTCGTTCTAAGTTATGGTGTAAAAGCATAAACATTCTCTTTTTCGAGACGAAACAGTAATAACTGCACACAGTTATTAAAGGCCAATCTTCGCCCAGCTATAGATGAAACAACCACAACTGCTCACGGTTTTAAACGAGTACAAAACCTCGGGATGTGGCCTTAGGTCCAGGTTGTAGTCCATGGGTGTAGGGTCTTAGGTCTAGGGTCTAAGAACTTAAAGGCTTAAAGACTTTCTTCTAAGTATAGACAAATTAACCACTGCACACGGCTTAAGAGGAATACTAGACCATGATGTAAGGCCTTTGGTCTTAGGGTCTAAGAACCTAGAGGCCGACTTACCTTTAGCTATAGATGAAACAACCACAGCTGCAAAACGGTTTATGCCGAGTACTAGACCATGGTGTAAGGCCTTTGGTCTTAGGGTCTAAGAACTTAGGACTTTCCTCTAGCTATAGATGAAACAACCACAACTGCACATGGCTTATGCCGAGTACTAGACCGTGGTATAAGGCCTTTGGTCTTAGGGTCTAAGAACTTAGAGGCCGACTTACCTTTAGCTATAGATGAAACAACCACAACTGCAAACGGTTTATGCCGAGTACTAGACCATGGTATAAGGCCTTTGATCTTAGGGTCTAGATCATGGTGAAGGACCTTAGCTCTTGGGTCTAGGTGTAGGGCCTTAGGTATTGGGTCTAGACCACGGTGTCTGTTCGGGGATCGTGAATTGCCATTAACTTGTAAGTTTTTAAGTCTTAATCTAATAGTTTTAGGTCTTGGGTCTAAGAGCTTTAAAGCCTAACCCACGGTGTAGGGCCTTAGGTCTTGGGTGTAAGAACCTAAAAGCCTAGACTATGGTGTATGGCCTTAGGTCTTGGGTATAAGTACTTAAAAGCCTAGACCACGGTGTATGGTCTTAGGTCTTGGGTCTAAGTACTTAAAAGCCTAGACCACGGTGTATGGCCTTAGGTCTTGAGTCTGAGAGCTTAAAAGCCTAGAAAATGGTTTATGGCCTTAGGTCTTAAGTCTAGCCCATGCAGACCGCCTTAGGCATTGAGTTTAAGTGCTTAAAAGCCTAGCCTACGGTTTATGACTTTAGGTCTTGGCCTAAGTACTTAAAAGCCTAGACCAGTGTGTATGCCCTTGGGTCTTGAGTCTAACCCATGCGGACCGCCTTAGGGCTTGGGTCTAAGAGCTTTGAAGCCTAGCCCACGGTGTAGGGCCTTAGGTCTTGGGTAAAAGAACCTAAAAGCCTAGACCACGGTTCAGGGCCTTAGGCCTTGGGTCTAAATGCTTAAAAGCCTAGGCCAGGGTATATGGCCTTAGGTCTTGCGGTCTAAGTGCTTAAAAGTCTATACTGTGGTGTATGGCCCTGAGTCTTGGGTCTAAGTACTTAAAAGTCTAGACCACGGTGTAAGGCCTTAGGTCTTGGGTCCACAGTGTCTGTTCAGGGGTCGTGAATCGCGACTCCCTTGTAAGTTTTCAGGTCTTTACTTTATGGCCTTAGGTCTTGGGTCTAAGTACTTAAAAGCCTAGACCAGGGTGTAGGGCCTTAGGTCTTGGGTATAAGAACCTAAAAGCCTAGACCAGAGTGTATGGCCTTAAGTCTTGTGGGTCTAAGTACTTAAAAGCCTAGACCGTGGTGTATGGCCCTAAGTCTTGGGTCTAAGAGCTTAAAAACTAGACCAGGGTGTAGGGCCTTAGGCCTTGGGTGTAAATACTTAAAAGCCTAGAAAACGGTGTAAGGCCTTAAGTCTTGGGTCTCAGAGCTTAAGACCCTAAGCCTAGACCACGGACCTTAGATCTTGGTTCTAGACCATGGTGTAGGGCCTTAGGTCTTGGGTATAAGAACCTAAAAGCCTAGACCACGGACCTTAGATCATGGTTTTAGACCCTGGTGTACGTCCTTAGGACTTGGGTATAAGAACCTAAAAGCCCACTCAACGGACCTTAGATCTTTGTTCTAGACCCTGATGTAGGGCCTTAGGACTTGGGTATAAGAACCTAAAGGCCAGGACCACGGACCTTAGATCTTGGTTCTAGACCCTGGTGTAGGGCCTTAGGACTTGGGTATAAGAACCTAAAAGCCTAGACCACGGACCTTAGATCTTGGTTCTAGATCCTGGTGTAGGGCCTTAGGACTTGGGTATAAGAACCTAAAAGCCTAGACCACGGACCTTAGATCTTGGTTCTAGACCCTGGTGTAGGGCCTTAGGACTTGGGTATAAGAACCTAAAAGCCTAGACCACGGACCTTAGATCTCGGGTCTAGACCCTGGTGTAGGGCCTTAGGACTTGGGTATAAGAACCTAAAAGCCTAGACCACGGACCTTAGATCTCGGGTCTAGACCCTGGTGTAGGGCCTTAGGACTTGGGTATAAGAACCTAAAAGCCTAGACCACGGACCTTAGATCTTGGTTCTAGACCCTGGTGTAGGGCCTTAGGACTTGGGTATAAGAACCTAAAAGCCTAGACCACGGATTTTAGATCTTGGTTCTAGACCCTGGTGTAGGGCCTTAGGACTTGGGTATAAGAACCTAAAAGCCTAGACCACGGACCTTAGATCTTGGTTCTAGACCCTGGTGTAGGGCCCTAGGACTTGGGTATAAGAACCTAAAAGCCTAGACCACGGACCTTAGATCTTGCTCCTAGACCCTGGTGTAGGGCCTTAGGACTTGGGTATAAGAACCTAAAAGCCTAGACCACGGACCTTAGATCTTGCTCCTAGACCCTGGTGTAGTGCCTTAGGACTTGGGTATAAGAACCTAAAAGCCTAGACCACGGACCTTAGATCTTGGTTCTAGACCCTGGTGTAGGGCCCTAGGACTTGGGTATAAGAACCTAAAAGCCTAGACCACGGACCTTAGATCTTGGTTCTAAACCCTGGTGTAGGGCCTTAGGTCTTGGGTATAAGAACTTAAAAGCCTACACAACGGACCTTAGATCTTGGTTCTAGACCCTGGTGTAGGGCCTTAGGACTTGGGTATAAGAACCTAAAAGCCTAGACCACGGACCTTGGGTCTTGGTTTTAGACCATGGTGTAGGGCCTTAGGACTTGGGTATAAGAATCTAAAAGCCTAGACCACGGACCTTAGATCTTGGTTCTAGACCCTGGTGTAGGGCCTTAGGACTTGGATATAAGAACCTAAAAGCCTCCACGGACCTTAGGTCTTGGTTTTAGACCCTGGTGTAGGGCCTTAGGACTTGGTTATAAGAACCTAAAAGCCTAGACCACGGACCTTAGATCTTGGGTATAAGAACCTAAAAGCCTAGACCACGGACCTTAGATCTTGGTTCTAGACCCTGGTGTAGGGCCTTAGGTCTTGGGTATAAGAACCTAAAAGCCTAGATTACGGACCTTATATCTTGGTTTTAGACCCTGGTGTAGGGCCTTAGGACTTGGGTATAAGAACCTAAAAGCCTAGACCACGGACATTAGATCTTGGTTCTAGACCCTGGTGTAGGGCCTTATGTCTTGGGTATAAGAACCTAAAAGCCTACACAACGGACCTTGGTCTTGGTTTTAGACCATGGTGTAGGGCCTTATGTCTTGAGGAGAACTTAGAGACCTAGATCACAGGCCTTAGGTTTAGGGTCTAGACCATGATGTAGGGTCCTAGGTGTTGGATTCAAGAACCTAAAGGCCTAGATTACGGGCCTTAGATCTGGAGGCTAAGAACCTAAATGCCTAGACCACAGGCCTTAAATCTTGGGGCTTAGAACCTGAAGCCTAGACCACAGACCTTAGATCTTGGGTCTAGACCATGGTGTAGTAGGTCTTTGGTCTAAAAACCTAAAAGCCTAGACCACGGTGTATTAGGTATTAGGTTTAGACCACAGTGTCTTTTCAGGGGGGCTGTGAATCGCGGCCCCCTTGTAAATATTCAGGTTTTAACTCTATGGCCTAGGTCTTGGGGCTAAGATCCTTAAAGCCTACGGTGTATAGCCTTAGGTCTTGGGTCAAGAACCTAAAAGCCTAGACCACGGACCTTAGATCTTGGTTCTAGACCCTGGTGTAGGGCCTTATGTCTTGGGTATAAGAACCTAAAAGCCTACACAACGGACCTTAGGTCTTGGTTTTAGACCATGGTGTAGGGCCTTATGTCTTGAGGAGAACTTAGAGACCTAGATCACAGGCCTTAGGTTTAGGGTCTAGACCATGATGTAGGGTCCTAGGTGTTGGATTCAAGAACCTAAAGGCCTAGATTACGGGCCTTAGATCTGGAGGCTAAGAACCTAAATGCCTATGCAGGCCTTAAATCTTGGGGCTTAGAACCTGAAGCCTAGACCACAGACCTTAGATCTTGGGTCTATACCATGGTGTAGTAGGTCTTTGGTCTAAAAACCTAAAAGCCTAGACCACGGTGTATTAGGTATTAGGTTTAGACTACAGTGTCTTTTCAGGGGGGGCTGTGAATCGCGGCCCCCTTGTAAATATTCAGGTCTTAACTCTATGGCCTCGGTCTTGGGGCTAAGATCCTTAAAGCCTACGGTGTATAACCTTAGGTCTTGGGTCAAGTCCATGCGGTAGTTAGGAGTTGGGTAAGATGGATGGAGGTTGGTCTTCAAATACTCCAATCTGAATCTGATAACCATTTCTGATCATAATTTCATATTCAAAGAAAAAAGACCTCGTTGCCTAATGTTTGCTCAATTCATGGGGGGCTGTGAATCGCGGCCCCCTTGTAAGTTTTCAGATCTTAAGGTTTTATGGCTTTGTACTAAGGTGTCAGGCCTTATGTTTACATCTTAGTCCCGACACATTAGGTCCTGGCTGGGGGCTGATAGGTCTTATACACAGGTCATAGCTTTAGCCACTAGGTTTTTGAGCTTTGGACTCAGTTGCAAGGCCTTAGGTTTAGACTTTAGGTTCAACACACTAGGTCAAAGCTGTTGGGTAATATGTCCTATTCACATGTTAAAGCCTTAGCTGCTAGGTTTTAGGGCTTTGGACTCAGGTGCAAGGCCTTAGGTTTACATCTTAGACCCAAAACATTAGGTCTAGGCTGTTGCCTAATAGGTCCTATTCACAGGTCAAAGCCTTAGCTGCTAGGTTTTAGGGTTTTGGACTCAGGTGCTTGGGCTTAGGTTTAGATCTTAGGTCCAGCACATTAGGCCTACGCTGATGGATAATAGGCCCTATTCACGGGTCAAATCCTTAGCTGCTAGCTTTTAGGGCTTTGGACTCAGGTGCAAGGCCTTAGGTTTACATCTTAGTGCCAACACATTAGGTTTAGGCTGTTGGCTAATAGGCCCTATTCACAGGTCAAATCCTTAGCTGCTAAGTTTTAGGGTTTTGGACTCAAGTGCAAGGCCTGAGGTTTAGATTTTTGGTCCAACACATTAGGTCTAAGCTAAACGCAAATAGGTCCTATTCACAGGTCAAAGCCTTAGCTGCTAGGTTTTAGGACCTAAGTCCAAGGCATTTCATCTTAGGAACCATGTGTAAGGCCTTAGGCTTAGATCTTATGTCCAACACATTAGGCCTAAGCTGATAGATAATAGGCCCTATTCACAGGTCAAATTCTTAGCTGCTAGCTTTTAATGCTTTGGACTCAGGTGCAAGGCCTTAGGTTTACATCTTAGTGTCAACACATTAGGTTTAGGCTGTTGGCTAATAGGCCCTATTCACAGGTCAAATCCTTAGCTGCTAGGTTTTAGGGTTTTGGAATTAGGCCTACGCTGATGGATAATAGGCCCTATTCACGGGTCAAATCCTTAGCTGCTAGCTGTTAGGACTTTGGACTCAGGTGCAAGGCCTTAGGTTTACATCTTAGTGCCAACACATTAGGTTTAGGCTGTTGGGTAATAGGCACTATTCACAGGTCAAATCCTTAGCTGCTAGGTTTTAGGGTTTTGGACTCAGGTGCAAGGGCTTAAGTTTAGATCTTAGGTCCAGCACATTAGGCCTACGCTGATGGATAATAGGCCCTATTCACGGGTCAAATCCTTAGCTGCTAGCTTTTAGGGCTTTGGACTCAGGTGCAAGGCCTTAGGTTTACATCTTAGTGCCAACACATTAGGTTTAGGCTGTTGGCTAATAGGCCCTATTCACAGGTCAAATCCTTAGCTGCTAAGTTTTAGGGTTTTGGACTCAAGTGCAAGGCCTGAGGTTTAGATTTTTGGTCCAACACATTAGGTCTAAGCTAAACGCAAATAGGTCCTATTCACAGGTCAAAGCCTTAGCTGCTAGGTTTTAGGACCTAAGTCCAAGGCATTTCATCTTAGGAACCATGTGTAAGGCCTTAGGCTTAGATCTTATGTCCAACACATTAGGCCTAAGCTGATAGATAATAGGCCCTATTCACAGGTCAAATTCTTAGCTGCTAGCTTTTAATGCTTTGGACTCAGGTGCAAGGCCTTAGGTTTACATCTTAGTGTCAACACATTAGGTTTAGGCTGTTGGCTAATAGGCCCTATTCACAGGTCAAATCCTTAGCTGCTAGGTTTTAGGGTTTTGGAATTAGGCCTACGCTGATGGATAATAGGCCCTATTCACGGGTCAAATCCTTAGCTGCTAGCTGTTAGGACTTTGGACTCAGGTGCAAGGCCTTAGGTTTACATCTTAGTGCCAACACATTAGGTTTAGGCTGTTGGCTAATAGGCACTATTCACAGGTCAAATCCTTAGCTGCTAGGTTTTAGGGTTTTGGACTCAGGTGCAAGGGCTTAAGTTTAGATCTTAGGTCCAGCACATTAGGCCTACGCTGATGGATAATAGGCCCTATTCACAGGTCAAATCCTTAGCTGCTAGCTGTTAGGACTTTGGACTCAGGTGCAAGGCCTTAGGTTTACATCTTAGTGCCAACACATTAGGTTTAGGCTGTTGGCTAATAGGCCCTATTCACAGGTCAAATCCTTAGCTGCTAGGTTTTAGGGTTTTGGACTCAGTTGCAATGCCTTAGGTTTAGATCTTAGGTCCAGCACATTAGGCCTACGCTGATGGATAATAGGCCCTATTCACGGGTCAAATCCTTAGCTGCTAGCTGTTAGGACTTTGGACTCAGGTGCAAGGCCTTAGGTTTACATCTTAGTGCCAACACATTAGGTTTAGGCTGTTGGCTAATAGGCCCTATTCACAGGTTTAAGCCTTAGCTGCTATGTTTTAGGGCTTTGGACTCAGGTGCAAGGCCTTAGGTTTAGATCTTAGGTCCAACACATTAGGTCTAAGCTAATGGTTAATTGGGCTTATTGATAGGTTAAAGCCTTAGCTGCTAGGTTTTAGGGCTTGTCTGGGCCTTAGGGATTAGATCTTAAGAGGTTAAACTGGGTTAAAAATTGGAGAATTTTGTCCTAAAAATGTGTCTTTGAAGGTAAAATTGCAATTAAAGTTAATTTTATATGGGGCTGGGATGTTGGGCAATTCGCCTTTCAATATCAATTTTTATGGATCGGAAATCCTGAAAAATGTTGGAAAGTTGACAAAAAAGTAGGCCAAAATCACCGAAAACCGGTATCTTTTCATTTACTTAGGGTTAACTTAGGAGTTCTCACACTTCCTTGGATTAATTTCTGGATTAGATTCACCACAAGAGGAGTGGGTAACTTCATTTAAAAACTATAGTTAACTTAAGAGTGCATCTCATAGTTCCCTGGATTAAATTCAAAATGCTCCTTGAAATCACTGTCTGAAATCCTGAAAAATGCCCTGAAATGGGCTGATATTTGGCCAAAACCAATCAAAATCCGGTAAAAACCAGTCAATTTGAAGCTGAAGGGGGTAAAAAAAGGACCCCTAATCAAATGAACAACTGGATTAAATTCTAAGTGCTCCTTGAAATCAGTATCTGAAAATCCTGAAAAATGCCCTAAAATGGGCCGAAATGGGCTGATATTTGACCAAAACCGGCCAGAATCCGGTAAAAAACCGGTCAATTTGAAGCTGAAGGCGCTAAAAAAAAACTACGAGTGTTCCCTGGATTATATTCAAAAAGTGGTCATTTGAAGCAAAAAAGTGGTCATTTGAAGCAAAAAGTGGTCATTTGAAGCAAAAGTGGTCATTTGAAGCAAAAGTGGTCATTTGAAGCAAAAAGTGGTCATTTGAAGCAAAAGCGGTCATACGAAGCAAAAAAAAGTGGTCATATGAAGCAAAAAAAGTGGTCATATGAAGCAAAAAGTCATCAAAAAAACTATGAGTGCGCCAGAACCGGTGTTTAACCTACTACTTGCTTCATAACTGCCATGGATGATCGCGCCACCAAACAACGGGTTTCAAACACGCCTATTTCATGAGTCTATTCACGTTAGAAGTCTATTAAGTTACTCAATGCCAAGGTGTATAAATAAAAAGAAACCAAAAAAAAAAAAAAGAAAAAAGGGGGACCACCCCGGTCTACCCCTGGCGCGCACCCAAATGCAAGGGTTTTTTTAGAATCGTGTTATCTTCTGCCAAATGAAGCCTAGAGCTATAAATAAGGTGTCATATTAAAGAAGAATAACGGTACTAATTTCCCTCTGTTACACTTTTGTAATTAGTTCATTAAAAACAATTAGTTAAAAATCGATAAAAACAGATGATTTTAGACAGTTATAGCTAAAATAAGAAATTTTATTTTAAAATTCTAAAAAGATAGCCGACTAGATCCTTTTTTCTACATTAAAAAAAAGTTAACAGCCAATCTCTATCTTAAGAGGTTATTTTTAAAACACGATCCCCGTAAACCTCTGCATTTACAGAACTAAAAAACAGATGATTTTAGACAGTTATTACTGAAATTAGAAATTTTATTTAAAAATTCTAAAAAGATATCCGACTAGATCCTTTTTTCTATTTTTATAAAAAGTTAACAGCTAATCTCTATCTTAATCGGTTAATTCTGAAACACGATCCCCGTAAACCTCTGCAGCGCCTAGCGCTACGGCCGCGATGCGGCATTCGGCATTGTTGTTGTTTTGGTTGGGGTAGACCGCAGCCTTAAATATCAAAAATCTAAAACTTTATTGCAAAACTACGAACTGACACCATTCTTTTGACGCCTCAAACGTTAAAATTGGTCCAGAAATAAGGGAGGAGTAGTGTTGACAAAAAAAAGGGCATCACGTATTATATATATAGATATAGATAGATTTGAAATATAAATACTGTACTGTACATTGTTTTATCTGTAGTGATAGTTTCTGGACACCATTCAATGTATTCCTTGCAATACTAATAAAGAATATTTTGATTTGATTTGACATGCAATAACCAAACACAAACTGTATCTCAAAAACCTCCTAACTGTTAATTGAGTACTAAATAAAAAAAATAATTATTTTCACTAAAACAATTGTGATTCAAGAATAATGTTTAACTGGAGTCATCAATACAACCATAACAATATCGTGATCTCAGAGTTCAAGTAAACCTAACGCAGTGTTAATATAGAATGGTGTTTTCAAAGACAAATAAAATGTCAAAATAATAAATATAACATATTATTTCTATGAGCAGTCATTCTAACTTATATGTATCGCCGCTTTAATTATCTTAAGTTTTCGTGTTTTTACAATTTTTGTGTAGTTTGAGACTTCATAAAACCAGGATTTTCCCAGGGCCGCGACGCCCCCATGGCCATGGCACCCGAGGTGGCCGCCACGGCCGCCCCGCCCTCGGGGCGGCCCTGTTAGGCCTATTCCTAAACTATTAGAATAAAAATTATTGGAAACCCCCCCCCACATCTTTAGAATGACATTAATAAGTTGGAAAACTAAATGGACTCATAAAACTATAATACGAATATATCAGTCCCTTATGCCGTAGGTCCAATAAATTACCACTTAGATTAGTTAAGTATTTTATGAAACTTATGTTTATTTCCAAGAATTTATGGATACTAATGTAGGGTATAGTCAAAGAGTGTCTTTAAGATATAAGTTTTCTTACAACAATAAAAAATACACTAAAATAATGTTTATAGTTTTAGTCAAATTGCTTTCTTGTCACTTACCTTTATAGCTGTCGAATTTGACGAATATGAAAAAATATAAAATGACATGTGCCAGGTAACAAAGTCACTGATGGTGAGCCGAGTGCGGTGAATGATGAATCTCAAGGAAGTTTGGAAATGCACCAGACTGTACGTACTGACCAACATCACCATCAGAACGTGTAGTTTCAGTTGTCTATCTACTCTTTTAATTAGTTGGGTTTCTAGCTGTATTAACCTGCAAATGTGTTTTATTCCAACGTACACATTACTTCCTTTCATTAAAAGTTCCCATTCGTACGAAAGTCCTTCGATAACAAGACATTTGCTGTATAACAGAAAACTGAGAAGATAGAGCTGCCTTAGAGCGTGACAATCAAATGTCAAAGTTATAAAGGTTTGGACTAATAAATCTAAGTTTGTTGAATCCATGGCTAGCGGTGTAACGAAAATCACGCCATGTTTAAGTAAACAGACCACAAGGACAACCCAAAGAAAGATACTAGGGTTTGCAACTAAGTAACCTTTATATACATTCGGACTTGGAAATAAAATAATCTTCATTTCATCAATTGTTATAAACACTTGAATAAAGTCATTCGTGTGAATTGCAGTAACGATAGATGCGACAATAAGTATGATTTGAAAGGTTAGGAAATGCGTAAAAAAATATAAATATGTTACTGAACCAAAATTGATTGTAGAAGTGAAGGCGAGACATGTTAAGGAAAGTATGTACAGGACGAACCATACTATTCCAGTTGCGGAGCAGAACTTACAGTGAAGTTGGCTGGAATGTTCAGCCAGCAGGTTACCTAGAGGGAAGTGCCCCAGAAAAAGATACAACAATGCTAAGGGCCTGAAATAGCTATAGATACTGATCACTTCCATAACTGATAAAGAGACAATTTCTTTTAGTTTTGCTTTCAGTTACGTAGATACATTTTGTTGACTGATGCAAAGAGGCGAGTTGGGTAATGTATTAAAAATGTTTCCTGTAATGGGAAATAAAACTCATACAACTAATGAGGCGTAAATATTTTCATTACAAATAGCAGCAATTTTAAAATTAGGTATATTTGCAAAGTAATTTCAGCACCATAGTGTGATTGCACTGAATATCAATTTATAATTAGCCTACATTTGACAAGAGGAAAGCATATTTCATTTCCTCCTTTTCTCTTAGGCCCGGTTCACACGAGCGTCAAAACACTCTGCGTGCACGCTGCGTCGACGCGGCCGTGCTGCAAATAGTCAGTTCACACGTAGCGTTGGTTTGGCGTTGACTTGCGTTTATGCAACATATGCTTATAAATTGCCATAATAGTCATGTGGATTTAAAAAATATCCGTATATTCATGCTATCGAAATATCGATCATTGCTAAGATAAATAATAGAGGAATATAAAGGAAAACTGCATTTTTAGTTTATAATTATATCCTAACTATAAAGAATAGGAAGCACTGGGTACACCCTTTGGTGAGTTCCTATTCAGTAATAAGAGCATTTGTTAGTCTTTTTTGTGTCCTCCGAAGTGACGAGGTAAAGTGTTCTAATTAATTTACCAGTTCCATAATTACAATAATTACAATGCGTTCAATGAATAGAAAGGTACAACAATTACCATTAGCGCCGGCGATCCATAGACATAGATGCAGAGTTCAGACGGGCCTCGATACACCTCCTTGCGATGAGGAGGCGGAGGCAGAGTATTTGTAAGGAGGACGGCCCTCATCGTTTTTTTTGTGGCCGTCGAGGTTGTTTTAAATCTTCGAGTTGATAAACATGACTTTCAGATGGGTTTTTGAAATGTTGTTTGAAGTTGAATTTTTAACTTTAACTTTAACTAACTTTTAAGGTAGCCTACAATTTACTACAGACCGTGTGCCAAGCATTTACTTTAGACCATGAATTCTGCACTGCCAATAACAATGCCACCGTAACGTAAACAGCAAATTTGGGAGGGGGAATATAAACTGTATCGTAGGGGCACCAGACCCTTCAATCAGTTAGGTACTTCATGACAGACCATTGCTTGGCTTATTATTATTATTGCCTCAGGTAAAAAAACATGTTTACTACAGTCGAATGTTTACTACAGTGTTTAAATTGTCGGAATATACCCAATCTGCAGCTGTAAAACAAACTTTTTTTACAATTTACTAAACATAATACATAATTGGAATTTAAATAATGGTCTCATTGAAAAAGGTAAATTGGTATTCTTTATTACGCATGAATCAATTATTATTGGTATTATTATTGCCTTATTAATGCATTTGAAGGTGTAGTTCCTCAATTCGAAGTGTCTGTATTAATTGAAATAAATTATTTACAAGATAACATATATCACAAACATTTTTATTTTTTTTATTATTTTTTTTAAACTTGTAGTACTGAGTAACTTCTTAAGGACCATGGCACGGCAAAATCCTAACTGACGTTAAATCGTTTATTTTTCATCAAAATAATTCATATTTTATAAAATACTAGCAAACAGCCCGTCAAAAATGACGGCTATTTTTCATGGTGATTATTCATGAATTTGATGTTCACGTTTGAAAATGGTCGCAGAATTTATTAATACACAGACATAAAACTAAAATTTCTCCATTTCTTTAGCAATGTGAATAGTTATCTATCTATATATTAATAGGCAAGCATGTTTCTTTTCCTCCTTTTTTCTCAGCTTGTGAGCAACGTAAAAGAAACCCGCGCATACCGTTTGAAAGGTAGTATCTTGTAGATGAGCAGAATGGTATTTTGATTCACATTGGCCCCCGAGGCTATACGCGCTACAGGCTTTGAAGGTTTCATTGTTAATCTTATGGGAGAAGGATAGGCCTAATCTGATCATGAAACAGCAGTTGTAATAACAAATTATAGCAAATCAGGAAGAGCAGTTTGTTTTATCTATAATTTTTTTAAACTTATTAGCACAAGATCAACTAAATATTTGGTCGAATTTCGACCAGTGGGCGATTTCCTAGTCTTCTATAATAGGCAACATGTTTCTTTTCCTCCTTTTTTCCTCAGCTCATGTGCATCGTAAGAAAAATCCGCGCACACCGTTGGAAAGGTATAGTCCTGTAGATTAGCAGAATCCCATTCTATGTAATTCACATTGCACTCCAATTACACCCACAGGCTTTCGAAGTTTCAAATTTCAATGTTAATCTTTTGGAAGAAGTTGAATTGATTGAATCATTAGACAGCTGTTGCAAAAAACAACTCCTAAAAAACAGGAAGAACAGATGTTTCAGTTATAAAATGTTTTTAATCTTCTTGTGTCTAGGTCAACTAAAATTTTGGTCTAATTTCGATCAGAAGGCAATCTTTAAAATATCATTATTATTATAAGTTTAAATAGTATATAATACTTACTATCATATGGTTTTACAATATAGTAGGCCGTTACAAAAAAAGATAATGATTAAAGGTCTTTTTAACCGTATTTCTATTTATTCCATTCCAGTTGTATGGCCAATTAACTTATTGGTAGTGTAATTTCGCTGACTCAGAGTCCATTTAATGTGCCAGAATTTGGAATTTGTATCTTTTTGTTGAACACTGGAGATTTACCAATCTGATTAAGTGTGTCTTCAACCTCTGACATATTTGCCTCCTTAGTTATTGTTTAATTTTGTTATATCCACGCAGAGTCTAACGTCAGGTTTTGGTATTACCACCATTGCTGAGCACCATTCTGTGGGCTCTCCACAGTGTTTATGCATCTAATTAATTGAACCTTGCTTTCTGACTTGCATTTTTCAAGCAATGATATAGAAGAATATTCCTGGGTGAAGTAAGTGTTGTTACTGCATTGTCCTCCAAGTCAATAGTATAGTATATTTTTTACCTTCACTAAAACACTATTCAAAATGTTTATCATATATGATTTTTGTTTCCACTTTATTTTCATCTCCTTTTCTTATTCTTGGTATTTCTTCTTGTATATTTCAAGACTTATTTCTTCCAGTTCATAGTTCAGCATTCTCACATTTGTACTCCATTGTTTATATCAGTGGGAACAATAAACCAACTTGGGAACAATAAACATGTAGAACCAGAAGCATAAACCTACACAACCTTAAAAGGATGAAAAATAAGAATATAAGGACGTTATATATGACTTAGAAATAACAAAAATTAACGGTTTAAAATACGGTGGGGAGAATTTTACAATCAACAGATTATGTTTATATATTTCAAAACAAAGCTCATTAGTTGATAGTTATAAAAACATATGTGTAAACAAATATTAATAAATAACTCGTAAGTTTAAATACATAAATTCAATTATCTATACTAAATAAACTCTCTTTATAGTATAGCAATCAAAATTTTATTCAAACATCAGCTGTTAAATATTTATTTTACTGCTTTAAAAACCATTTCAACATTACGTGTCTTTCTATCAATTATCATAGAATTGAAAAGTTGTCTGTTTTGTTTACAAAAACACTTTGTGAAGCAGCCAGTGGTGTCAAATTTCAGTGTAAGATATGGATCACCTGGAGCAGTAAACAAATCGACAAAATCACGTCTTAGATTGGTCTAAATAAGGTCTAATTTTCATTTTGCTGCGTTATAAGGCATTTTCTGAGGGATGCTATATTTTTCCTATCATCTAGGGGTCATAAGAAATCCATTGACACAAAAACGGCCTCGATCCGTTCAGTAGTTCTCTCTCTAGACCCTTAAATGCACTCTTTTATTATAAGAGATTCATTATTTATTTTTTATTAATATTATTTTTATTAGTATTATTCATAATTATTGTGTTTTTATTTGTGAACATGTGGCAACACTGAGAGAAGAGGCAGTGCAGCTACGTTTGGGCAGTGACGCAAATCTCGAATTTTGCAGCCACATCAACGCAGATGTGCTGCTTCTGAATGCGTCTCGTGTGTACCGCACCATTTGATTACATACACTGCTCAAACGCCGCTGCAGAAGGAAGCTGCGTCGACGCAGGTGCAAAACGCTCGTGTGAACTGAGAACGCCGATGCGAGCGTGAAGCTTGCAGCCACATCGACGCAGCATCACAGCCGCTGCTACGCCTCTCGTGTGAACCACTCCATTTGATTACATACACTGCTTAAACGCCGATGCAAGATGATGCTGAGTCAACGCAGACGCAAGACGCTCGTGTGTACTGGGCCTTAGTTTGTGTGCATCGTAGGAGAAATCTGCTTATGCTGTTAGAAAGGTATATACCCAGACAGCACGTAAGCTTAAACTAAGCTTGGTTTTAGAATATTTTTAGCTTATTAGACCAAGCTTAGTTTTTGGAGTTCATTCCAAACTTAAAATAAACTTGGTGTAATGAAATTGTGTTACTACACTAACCCCAAGCTTGGTCGGAGCTCATTTTAAAATTGGTTTACCAAGTTTGTTTTTAGTCCATAAACTAAGCTCACAACAAGCTCACGAACGTGAGTTTAAAATAAGCTGCGTGATGACGTCAACATTTATTCTGGTCTGCGCATGCGCTCTGTCCCGGGTCATTGTTTTCAAACCCCCTCCAACGGTCTTCTCTCCTACACAACAGCTCGCCACTTTAACGACGTCCGCCAAGCCATCTTGAAAAACACGTTTGTTGATGTGCAAGATTTTGTTCTACCTACAAATAATTCCGCGTTTGTCTTTATAAGTTTGAATTATTTTTTTAAAAGTTCTTGTTAAGGTAAGTTTCAAAAGTTTATTCATGTTAAAAGCCTCTATATTTCCAAATAAACTAAACAAATCCGTCCATGCAACATTTGCCATTTCCATGCAATTTAAGTTCACAATTCCGAAGAGATATTGCTGAAGATTTTGATTGTAAATATTAATCTAAAATATCGTCAATAGCCAATAATGTATTGTTTGCTTTCACAACTAACAACTTGCTTGTAGGATTTTTTCAGATCAATCAGTAAGGTTATGCTACTGTTATTAATTAATTCTGAAAACATCTCTACAATCTTATGCTGTAAGGTTTGATAACAATATATTATGTTGAAATGTTAAGGGTATTTTGTTAATACATAACGATTACCCTATACCTCATCATATACAAAATATATTAACTTTATAGTTCTTCTGCTCAACATTACACCCATTAAAATCATTAAATATTTTAATCATAATTTATAAATCGATATGTAAAATAAATTGTGAAGTAGTGGAGGTGGCAAGCGTTGACCCAGTTGATTCGCTTTTTTCATTTGTTACTTGAAAATATTGGATTCATTCATAGGCTATGAATAAACTTTTGAGACTCACCTTTAGAAGAATTTTAAAACAGTACAAATGAAATAGGCCTACATGTCTAATAATACATTTCCTTTATTTTTGTACAAATATTCATCCCAATGGGTTTTTGACAAACTATATATATTATTTACTCAAGTTTGGAGCAACTATAAAATGAGCAAAAATAAACCTAAAACTAGTTCACTCACATATATTAAAACCAAGCCTAATGTGAGCCTAAACCAAGTTCACTCACCTAAGTTAAAACCAAGCCTGATGGGAGCTTAAAACAAGTTCCCACCAAACTTAATATGTGTTTAGTAACAGTAACTCCCTGCTTTATGAAGCTTGGTTAGCGGAACAAGTATAAAATGAGCTTAAAATGAGCCTAAAACCAGTTCACTCACCTAAGTTAAAACCAAGCCTAATGGGAGCTTAAAACAAGCTCCCACTAAACTTAATATGAGCATATTTAATCAATGCAACTCTGGAGCAAGTTAAAAATGAGTTCAGGACAAGCTTAGAGTGGGTTTGGTTATTTGAGTTTGGAGGGAGTTTGGTGTTTAAACTTGGAATGAGCTTGGGAGTGGGAGCTTGGAACAAGCTCATGAACTGCCAACTTCGATCTTTAAAACAACTCCAAACTAAGCCTATAGACTTGGCTTCCCAAGCTTGGTAGCTTGGCTTGTTGGACTTGGAACAAGCTCCCTGTGCTGTTGGGGTAGTCCTGTAGATGAACAAAATCCCATTCTAATTCACATTGTACTCCAGGGCTACGCCCTACAGGCTTTCAAAGTTCCAATGATAATCTTATGGAGAAAGGATAATTGATTGAATCATTAGACAGCTGTTGTAAAAACAACTGATAGAAAAACATGAAGAACAGATGTGTCAGTTATAAAATGTTTTTAAACTTCTTGGGTCCAGATCAACTGAAATTTTTGTCGAATTTCGATCGAGGCGATCTCTGAGTACAAATAAATAAATAAATTATTACCAAGCCTTCATTGCATAAGTTATTTCAAACTATATTTTGCTGCATTATTATTTGATTAATTCGAAGGCTATAAATTATTTTAAGGATGTGTTTTACATTTACATTGTGTATGATTATAGTTGCTTTTTTATGGTATCCATACGATATTAATAGACAACTAGTCTACTTGTTGCTCCAAATCGAGCAATTTATTTTTATCAGCGACCAAGGAATACTATAGACTGGCAATTCCTATCCTTTAACATTGACAGGAGTTGATTCAAGTAAACATGAAGCCTGTCTTCATTCATAGGGAACTGTTCCACCGATGACAACACTAGAGAACAGATTAAAAAGATTGCCATAGTTGAGACGACTTCTCCTGCACAGAATAGTAATGAAGAATTAGACAGAAATCACAATTATGGTGGTTCATTGTATCAAATCCCAATCAAACGGGGATCAAGTTCTCAAAATGTTCAACTGCCGAAGAAACCAGGCAAGTGAAAATTTCGCTTTGAAACAGTTTTGAAGCTTTAGAAAGTCTTCAAAAGTGAAAATATCCATAAGTATGCCATTAACAGTATATCTTCTTTTATGTTTCCCCAAAGAAGTCTAATAGTGTAACATACGGTACGCTTTGAAATTTTTCTTAAAATATGATATATATATGTGATCCTGCCAATTTAATTGTGGATCAATTAATATTCCTAAAAATGTTAAGGACTCCATATTATTGTATAGAAAAAAATCGTTAAAAAACTTATTTTAATTTTTAGTTTTAGCCATATTTAAACTTAAATGGTTTGATTGACACCGATTTTTTACGAGCATTGTTGTGAAATTTTAGATTTTCTATTGGTTCATTTGTTGAGCTTCCTGATAAACTAGTTTGCCTCTCGGCAAAATTTTACTCTTTTATTTGTATTTAGTCAATTCCTACTTGTCACTTATGTTCCATTTCACACATGATAAACGTTGGTAGAACGTGTGCTGTGCTAGCCAGGTGTGCCTGCACCTGCTGTCTAGTGTCAGATCATATCGAATTATCACAGTTGTTACATTGGATTTGTGGCTTACATGCAAACTTTTACTTTTATTGAAAACATCAGAAGATGTTATGTGATGAAGTTTGTATTTTTATCACTTCTTGTTACACCGTTGTTGGTGGAAGTTTGTCGCTGTTTTAACTTGAAAACCGTTTTGGATGACGTTTATAAGATTGAGCGTGACGATAATTATTCTAGAGAAAGAGCATTTCTATCTAAAATTTGGCCAGAGGTGTCTAATGTGTTTAACAAAAAAACCCATTAAGTTACCATGGTTCAAAGAGAATGTGGAATTGTTCCGATATATTTGCACTACCAGCACTAAAATTGAACTTAGAGTGAGTAAAGAATTGAAAAGTGTAACATTTCAGTCAAACAGACCATGCATTTCAGATACAAATCATATCCATGCTGCTGCTGCTGTTGAGGTGGACGTAAGATTCACAAAACCTGTTAAGTTTGAAATATTTGAGAAGAAAAACCGTGAATTTCAAAGTAAAAGTAGGGCTAGTATTTTAAGCAGATAAAAAAAAAATTCAAGTAGAGTTTGTAAATCATTCTCTAGAAGAAGCAACTTTCTTTTTTGATGGAAAAAACCAGATCAAGTTCTGGTTGAGGATTCCTGACTTTTCATCTCCAAGAAACACTATTCCTGAAAAGTGCATCATTTATATAGATTCGGTAACGATTGAAAATTTGAGTGAAGCTATGATGACTGAAGGGAGTAAAATAGGATTAGATTTTTGGGAAAGTATCAAAGATAATGACATTTATTCGATGATGCGGATTGGTATTATGCAGACTCTTTTAGATCTGCTCCCATCAAACGATTTGATCTTTCGGAAAAATTTGTTTTGCTTAGGTGGCAGCTTTAACATATTGGAAGTCTTCAGTGCCCACCCTGAAGAAAGGAAAAGTGAAGTGGGCAGTTTAAAAGCATCTCAATCTAAACCTGTAGGCCTACAAATCATAAATGGAGGTAAAATTATATACAAAAAATTCAGTTTTGGATATACTAGTACCGGAATAAGAGATGTTCAGATTGGCATTAAAATATCAGAAAACAATTTACAATCTAGTGGCAAAAAAGATGTTCTCGTTACTGATTTTAAGCATACTGATGTTTTGTATTTTGATATAGAAAACAATAGTTATAGCTTAACCACTTATTCCCCGGTTGCTTTCGCATATTTCAGAAACTTTTTTAACATACCACATGATAACTATGTAAAATGTATCTGCACTGATACTTTAACAGAGCTTTCAAACCCAGGTAAGAGTGGTTCTGGCTTGTATTTGTCAAAAAACAAATATTTCATAGCTAAAACCATTCAACAAGTAGAGGCAAACTTTCTACAAGATTTTTTCCCAGGATATTTTATAAATATGCACCAAAACTCAAACACATTACTGCCAAAATTCTTTGGTCTTTATGAGTTCAAGCCCTCGCTGGTCAAGTTCACAGGTACTACTATACTCTACTATACTACTATACGTCTACTTGTAATGAACAATTTAATGCCTGCAAGTGTACGAATTAGTCAAAAATATGATCTGAAAGGATCCACCTTTGAACGAGAGGCTTCTGTAAGAGAGAAGCAAAAACCTTCTCCGACTTTCAAAGACAATGATTTTACAAGACATCATCCTAAAGGGATATTTTTGAAGGAAAATTATTACAAAATCCTTTTGAATACTATCGAAAGGGATTGTAGGGTCTTGGAGAGTTATGAGGTCGTAGATTACAGTTTGTTGTTAGGACTTCATTACAAAGATAAGGAGTTAACTAAACAAGAAAGTGATGAAACCTTTGAAGACAATAATGAACAGTATTCCTTGTGAAACGTCTAATCTACAGAAAGATTTTGAGTTTGATAAAAACACAGACTTTGTAAAAAATGGAATCCCAGCTACAACTGCTAACGGAGACCAAATATTATTGTACTTAGGAATCATAGATATTTTGTAATCTTACAGGCTTGTGAAGAAAGTTGAGAATTTTTGGAAACAAACAGTTCTTCAAAATAGTGAATGTTCTGTGGTGAGTCCAGAGGCATATGCTCGAAGATTTGAAAGTTTCATGAAGAAAGATGTTTTCAAATTGATGCCACCATGTCCGCCCGGTCAGAATAGTGTAAATTTGAAAAAGAATCGAGGAGAGTAATCAAAGGATCAAGAAATGGATTACACTTAACTTTACAAGGCAAGTAAATCATTTTTGTAACGCATAGCATTTTAAAACACAGATTATTGTGGTTTGATGTATTTAGCAAATTTCCCCATAGGGAATACGCTATTACTGTGGTAGTCCGGGACCATGGTACTTTTTTAGGTCCCTAGTAGCCAAAAACAACATTCTTTCAAATTCATATATATGTATGTGAACACATGCACATGTATAATACCGGGTCTCCCAGACCACCCATTTACCGCTTTTAAATCCTACGGAATTAATTTTTTGAAAAACAAACTGCGCATTATAGGTAAACCAATTTGCGCTCTTGCCATTGGGCCATTGATGATAATTTCTTTGTACAAGGTGTACCATAAGTAACCTATCCAGTCCGGGAGTCATTAATTTTAAATACAAACCCTAACTTTTTAATGTATTTTTGGATTCTACACATAATTTGCTTTTATATGAGCAGTTTGATTTTCATTTGAGTAGTTATGATTATTTGTTTTTGTGATAGAAAGTTAAGTTATAGGCACTTACCTTGGTAGCTGTAGAATTTGAAGAATGTATTACAACAATCATTAATACATGCCACATTATACAGGTTATAAAAAAGTAGGGGTACGTTTGCTCAACAATAAATCTTAATGAAGTAATGTAATTAATAAAACTGTATAAACTTAAAAGCACCACTACCAGAACATGTAGTTGTAGATGTCTGTCAACTCTCATAATTAGGTACGTTTCTGTTTTGATTAAACTGCAAATGTATTTGATTCCAAAACGTGCATTATTCCCACGTGTTAAAATTTCTAATTCACAATTTAGTCCTTTGATTACCAGGCTTCTGCTGTAGAACAAAAATCCAATGAGGCAGAGCTGCCTGAAAGAATGGCAACCAAATGTCAGATCGGCAAATGTTTGTGGTATTAAATAGAATTTGTTTGAATCTAAAATTCTCAATATAGACAAAACAATAACTAAAACATGCTTCACTAGGCATATTGTGAAGAGAACAAAACAGAGAACTATAGGGTTCAAAACTGAATAGTATTTAGATATATTTGGACTTTGGAATAAAACATTTGTCATTTCATCAATTGTTACTATTGCTTTTATAAAATGTTTTGTGTAAAGAGCACTGGCAATAGTTGTGATAATAAGTATAATGTTACCGATTAAAAGGTGTTTAAACACATATAAAAATGATTTTGAATTGAAATTAATTGCAGTAAGGGAAGCAACACATATGAAAGACAGAGTGTGTATCGTAGCCCACGCTATTCCAGTTGCGGAGCAGAACTCGCAGCGAAGTTGGGTAGCATGTTCAGCTAGCACATTGACCATTGGGAAATTTCCTAGAAGGGTGCAAAACAATGTGATGGGCCTGAAATATCTATAGACACTGATCACTTCCATTTTTTTTTAATGGACACTTTTGTCAAAGTTTGATATTTTTAAAATTTGGTTGAAGAAAGCTCAAAAGTGGTTTTTCCCATTAAAACTCCACAAATGTACCGGTAATCAACATAACAATCATTTTTATAATTTACCTGTGCACATCAAGTATTATTACGAACATGTCAGCAATTTTCGTTCCCATTATAGACATAACAAATATTGGGACTTTCTGTTAAATTACTTTTTAAGTGAGGTATCCGCAAATTGCACAGAAAACCACTATATTCAATAACATTAAGCATTCGCAATACAAGTAAACAAATATTTAATATGACTTAAGACTGTGTAATATTTCACTCTACTTTATTTTACTTATTTTACTATACTATTTGCCTAGCTTCACGTTCACACTGATTCAAATCCATTGGGATTTTAAATTTTTTTCAATAAAACTAATGTTTATGTTTTAGTTGGATGTTATTATTAGAGTAAGCGATTCAAACCATTTCCCTCACACACTTTTACAATTAATATTAATTGAAAAAGTCCAAGAAATTCCTCTAAATTTTGTGATTTTTAAAATGATGATACGAGGATAAAGTTTAAAAACATTTAAAGTGTAACTTACCTAATAAAATTTAAAATTAGTATTATCACGACTATTTCACTAATTGTGCTAAGCTTTTAAAAACCGAAATAAAGAAGCGGTTACCTTATCGTCAGCCAAATATACATTAACATTTTGTATTATTAGGGTCTAACTAAACATCTGATAAATCTTTATACTTTCTTCTTTTAAATTTCTCCATAATAATGTTACATAATACAACTGAACTTCATTCAGAAATTTTAGTTTTGTGTAATTACAACTGGTTTACACAGAGCTCTATCCAATGACACAAAAATCATGAAAATCGATTGAAAACTGTAAGAGGAGTTCATTGTACAAAAAAGATGTTGATTTTTTTATTACCATACTAATAATTGCATTTAGTTAGTTTCTTGAGCTCTTTTAAATCGTTTGATCTTAACTTATTGAATTCATTAAACTAAGAACAACAAGTGCAAAATTTCAAGTTTATTTTCCCCATAAACACCATGAACGTAGTTGTACTACCTTCATGGTAGTTGTAACTACCATGTGGGTGTTGTAAGTAAATACAAAGTCCAAGGTACAGTCTCAAACAGCTAGATTTTTTTGTTTTTATGTTCTTTTAAATGGTTAAAGTTAAAATCTAAAAAATGGTGAAACCCCTTTTTTATTCCTTAAAACACCACAAAACTCTGTTTCCATGATAAAATCATTTCGGTTTGTGAACTCATTGAAGTAGATGCTGCCTTACACCCCTCTGCCAAAGTTAATTAAAATCAAAGGTTACATACAAAACCTGAACCAGAAATAGAAAAAATGTTGAGGTATTATACCTGCTCTATCAAAAGTTCACAGATCAGTACTCATCTAGTCAAAAGCTATAACTTAGTGTAGGGGCCTACTTGGTTAGTTCGTCAAACGAGTTCGGTTTCTGAATAACATGTTTTTTTGGTGAGGTGGCTTCAATTATGGCTATAGTTTTTGGGTTTCACTCACCTATTTAGTTTAATTAAAGTTTCGGTCCCGCGAAACGTCGGTGTTTTTTGTTAGTTTTGGGAAGATAAGTGTTTTTTTCGTGTTTCGTGTTTGTGTTGTGTTTTTGTACGGTACCTGACAAGTCCCAAGCTGACGGCATCCTAAATAGGTGAGTGAAACCCAAAAACTATAGCCATTATCAAACGAGTTCGCCCAAACCTTTTGCTCCAGCATTTGCCACGTTCAGTGAATTTAGATTCGACGATAGTGCATATTGCTTAGCATTAGGACGAGAAAAGGTCTCGTACAAACAGTGCGAGTAACATTAACATTAATAGTAACATTAATAGTAGATGTTAAGACTGTTAGCGTGGCATATAGTAAAAAAAGTTACTCTAAGTCAGTAAAGACACAATTTTTTAGGAACACTTAAAAATATCACAATATTAGATCAAAGTTCAGCTCCCTTGTGCTATATAATTGTGTAAAAAGGTAAGATGTTCCCAATTTTTTACATCTATATATATATATATATATATATATATATATATATATATATATATATATATATATATATATATATATATATATATATATATATATATATATATAGATTTATTTTTCAATATGTAAATAATCTTAGCTTTTATAATTCTTTTTATAATTACCTGTAAGAATTTCATGTCGTTCACCGGCAGTAACCGTAGTTTCTTTGTTTCTTTATAGGTAGAGACATTAGGCTTGTCCTAGAAAGGGCTCCCACTGGTCTGTCAACAAACACCAATCACTACGTTCAACCAGAGTTAACACGTTGGCTACCGACGGTCGGAAATTCGGGTCGCCGGGAGTTCCCAGCAGACCGATCCTAGTACTCGATACTCTCACCACAGACCGAGTCATTGTGACAAACACTAACCCAGAGACCAAAAATTTGTTTCGCTATTTTTATATCATTTGATGTGTAACATATATATTTGCTCATTAAAGTTGGGAAACAAATTTATTTCAGTACTCTTTTAGAATTTTTATTGCGTCACATATGTGTGACGTTGGTCTATAGTAATATTTTGTATAATGTTTGTTTGCTATATGTGATTGTGCTATATGTTTGACTGTCTCACATATGTGTCATGAGTTGGATGACTGTGAAATAAATGAAAAATGGTTTTACTACACTAAAAAATACTAAAATATACAGGACAATGTGTCACGCAATAATGTGCGCCATAAAAACGCCATCTGGAATGTGTAGTAAACAAACACTAATGACAGCATGTGAGCATACAAGATGGTCAACTTTGAAAATCTGTAAAAAATAAAAGTTGAGGTCGTACCCAGAGATAAAGCGACACACATTTGTGTCACACATTCCTATAGACCGATAAACAGGTTTTAGATCGATTCAGTGGACCAAATGGGCGTGGCAAGTCATTTAACTGAACCGTGACTGCGTCCCATATGTGTGTCGTCGGTACACTAGATTTGACCTGAGATTCCCATATATGTGTCGTCGGTACACTGGAAACACCTTGAGCGACACATATATGTGACGCTGGTCTATATTTAAGGTTTTCTTTTAACATTACGTCACATATGTGTGACGTTCGGTAGCCAACGTGTTAAATGTAATAAAAGGTATCTTTTATCTCCATATAAATATTGTGTATTCAATTAATAAAAATGCCCTTGTCGCTGTAATTCTGCACATCTAGTGAATTTCCAATGGCTGTTATTGTTTTAGCTGCAAAATATTTGGCGTTACAAATGACTAAAATGATGATAACGGTTTGGCGACCTTGAATTGCAGATATCGTAAATTAATCAACTCAACATCAAAGCACCAAAATAACATAATTATGTTGTGTAAAAAACATATACAATTTTACATAAAAAATATAAAGTGACCAAAGAGTTTTAACAATTCTCTTTGCATCTCACATCTGAAAGTGCTAGTCAAAAATGGAGTTCACAAGTTTCAAATTAACTTTCAAAATACACAATTTTAGTGTTTAACCCATTGTTTTAGGAAGTTCAAATTCAATAATTTATTTAGAACTGTGCGTAGGCGTGTCCACGGGTGGTGCCACAGCACCACCACTAGATTGGGATTAGGTTTGTGTAAAATGTGAATTTAATTTAGTAAAAAACTGGGAAACATCAGATTATTTTAGACCAATTGCAAAACTAATTCATGTCTTAATATAATTGAAAGTTTAGCTTGCATTTAGTAATTAATCAAAAATAATTCTTGATACAAATATTCAATAAAAAAATAATATTTCCACAATTAGCTCACAGCTAGCGGGGTGTTCAGCACGGACCAGAGACCGGACTGCCATACTTTGCCATACTGAAAATTATTGGGACTAATACGGGTATATTCAGTCTGGCTTTGGCGTTCAGTGTGTAAACATGTTAGTTCAGTTACTGTTGTCAACAAAGAAAACATATTAATTCAATTTTGAAAAGATCTTTATTTTATGATGGACTAGCAGATACCTGGCGTGCTTTCATTGCCAACCTGAAAATTGGTTTGATGTTTCCATGATAACCATTGGAAGAGAGTTTTAAACCCTGACATGGGTACACGTTTATGACGGTCCTGTTGCTAAGTCCTGAGGGCTATACAAAAACTAATGGCTATACAAACCTTCTCTTTGAAATTTTCCATATATGTACCGAGTTTCATGTCAAAATCGTCCGTTTTCTGAGGCCATCGATCACAAATATACAAACAAATATATATACACACACCAACATCCTTTTTTATAAATCTAGATAAATGGGTTGTTAAAAAAGCAAAGCCTGTCGAGGATTCGAACACTCAAGAGGCACAACAACAAAAAAAGAGATAATTTTTTAATATTTGCAGCAGTAAAAATTACCGTGAACAAAACTATGTTTATGGCCAAGTAATATGTTCAATTACCGGGAGCTCAGAGAAAAAATACCGAAGTCAATGATAAAGCGAGGCCAGATGTCAATTTATTCCAAAAGTTTGAATTAGTTTGCTTCATCGGCCACATTCATATTCGTCCACCTGACAGATTCGGGGAACTAACATTGATTTCTTATCGTTCCGTACTTCTGACACGCTCCTTCCCATGGTGGACTCTATTTTTAATCGATTTTAGTTTGTGTCGCAATATTATCAGTTTCTACCCACTTTTCGTGAGAAAAACATAATGATTTCATAATTTGATTAAAATAAATTCTGTTCAGTGTTTACTGTAACCCAAAGTATGAATATGACTTTTATTTACTCCAGCAACATAAATACATTAATGCCAGAGTAAACGTCACGAACCTTATAGTAGTTTTGTAGTATTTTATCGGAAACCATAGTAACCGAAAAACCCAGTTATCTATTTTAGCTTTATGGTTATGGTATTTTTTTATATTTAAGTTATCAAATCTTATTTGAATACTTGGGATTAATTTAGAGGGGATTTCATGTGAATCACAAATGTCTCAATTTCAAAACTCAAACTTAATACAATGTGTTTTTATCTGTAGTAAGGAGAGGGTTATCAAACGACATGTTGATGGTAGATTCCAACACTGGAGGCGCATGGGGCATGGGTGCTGCAGCAACGAAATTGCCGACTTCACTCATAAATTTAGCTTACAAACAAAAGCTATCTTCTGTTGTCAAAAAATTTAGCAGATTCTAGATAAATTCACAGCATATTTTTCATAAAATTTGTTATAATATTTAGATTACAACTGAATATTCTCTATGAAAGACAAATGAACAGGATTGTGAGATTATTCAACACTTTTTTTATGATGGCAATATATAAAATTAATTGATCATGTTATTCAGAAGTTTACAAAAGCAAAACCATGTCAAACAGTTTGAACCTCAGGAGTAGTTGTGACTCTATTTGTAGTGAATGCAATTAGTAATATCAATCCCAATCAACAACTAGATGCACCAACAACCGATGATCAACAATCGATCCTGAGCACAAATAGATGTTTTGTCCCTTGTGCTTGAATAAAGGGTATAATTTCCTTTCCCCTTTCGAAACAACCGATTGGAAACAAGTAATCTATTACTTATTAATTTCATGTATACATATACCATACATACATGTATATCATTTATAAACATTCAAAAGTGCAATAAGTTAAAACTAACTTATAAAGAATAGACGATTGTTCGTCAAAACAACTGAGTAGACTATCTATACTAACAATAACAACTACCCTTTATAGCCCAGTCAATGAAGGTCAAAAACGGGCCAACGTCGGAACAAATTTGTAACAGTCTGAAACCTGTACCATTCGATAGTACCCACCTAAGGGGTCAAAACCCCAAAAGTCCCCAAAAATCCCCTGGTGGCATTTTGCACAGCCCCCCCTTAAAACTCCCTGGTCCCCTTATTGCATGAATTTACAAAAACCCTTGTAGAATCGTTACCAAAAGGACTAGCGTCCTAAATCTTTTTTAGTTGTATTCCTTATTAAATTATCTACAGAAAGTGTCATAATACATTTTTAGCTAAGGTCACTCATTAGTCAGTTATTTACAATGAAACCCAAATTTTATTAAAATTTTAAAGTATTATTTTGATTTTTTAGGTCTAAGATGAAAATACGAAGGAATTCGTAAAAGTGCTTGGGAAAAAAGTTATAGGATATTTAATAACGAGTACATTGATATACATAATATGGTATCTACGGCCACAAAAATCTTGTAACGGCCGTCCAAAGCGAGAGCGGTGCCGGTTGCGGGCCGGCGCTGGGGTCGCGCCGGCCGCCGCAAGTCAACGGCTGTTTCGCTCATCGTGCACAATGTAGATATGAATAACTTTGACAATAACGTTGAAAGTAGTTTATCTTATAAAACACATATTATGAATATTTCTACCTTCATTCGGTCCAGGTTTTGTGACATCATGGTCTAAAATAGAAAAAACTCAGATTTTTCTCACATTTTTTACTTTTTTGTAGTTTTTTTCTTTAAAGACTAGTTTTATGAAAAAAATATGTTCTAAAAGGGGTATTCGTATTTCACTGCAGTTAATTCCATACAATTTAAAACCTCAATAATTGAAAAATCTAATAAGTATTTTTCTAAGCTATTAAAAAATTACTATTCTCAATTTCCAAGAAAATTGAGGTTTTAGCTTTTTTTATATAAAAAACAATTTATACAGATTATTCATTGTTTGAAATAAGCCCGGAACGATGCTAAATTTTAATTTTTAAGTCTCTAGATGTAGAAAAACACTACTTTTGCAAATGTTTATCCAGTCATATCGTATGTAATAAAAGAGTGCAATTAAGCGTCTAGAGAGAAAACTACTAAACAGATAGTGGTCATTTTGGCTCAATGGTTTTCTTTTGGTCCCTAGATGATAGGAAAAAATTTTGATTTGTTGTGAAATGCCATATAAATCCGTAAATAAAATAAATAACCTTATTTAGACCAATCGAAGACTAACAGTGTTGATTTACAAAGTATTTTCTTTCTTTTTATAAGCAGACTAATATTTTACTAGGTAGCAATGATAAAAAAGCATATTTTAAATTTATATTTAACATGTGATGCTTGGTAAAAATTTTGTTACTATATAAATAGAGTTTATTTTGAATGATTTCAACCTGACTTAGAACTAACATCAGATATTTTTAAAGTATGTTTTAATATATTATTCATTGAATTAAAAAAAAAATTATAATTTGAATACCTGTATAATTGTTTGAATTTTATTTTAAAAAATTTACTTTTTTATTTTTTTTATTCTATTTCAATCCACAGTACTATATACGAGGGGTGCGGAGAAGTCTGCAGACAACTTAATATTGTTATTATTTATTTAGGTAAAAAAAAACACTGTTAATTCTGTTGGAAGCTAAAATAGTGTATATTATAAAAACACGTATCATGAATATTTCTACCTCCATTTGGTCCATGTTTTGTGACACCATGGCCTACAAAAAAAAAACCTTAAAAATTTCTCACATTTTTCACTTTTTTGTAATTTTTACCTGTAAAGGACCACACCTTTGTTATTACTGGACGTTATAACGCTATTATTTAGTGTTCAAGGCCACTGAGTTCGGCACACTAGGAGTTAGTAGAAAATTTTTAATGTAAGGATAGGTTGATTTGTACATGAAAAGGCATTAGTAGATTTTAATACTGCAAAATCTACCTCAAATGGATGAACGAGCCGGAATATAGCAGGCGTTCAAACTTTACATGGAAATCATATTAATGAAACTATGAAATGCAATAACTTTTGATATATTTACCTCTTGAGATCGGATTTGTGGCATATTATTTAGAAAATACAAACTTTAAACATGATGCATGGGATGAAGTTGGCCAATGAATTTTCCCTTAAGACTAAGTGAGTCATGAAGAAAAGGTCTGCCATGGGTTTAGAATTTGAGATAGTCGATATTTGAGATAGATATAGTAAATTGAAACGCTTACTGTAAACATTTAAAGTTTGATAAAGAAATGCTAAAAATTATGTTTCAGATTAATACCCTCTCAGGATTTTCAGGGAAACTCTGTGACCAATAAAACTTATAATACTTCACATTTATATAATTTTAATACGTAATAAATCTTATACATTAGCCGTCGTGTTTTACGGGCTATCAGCTAGCTTATCCATTAAATTCAAAATTTCAAAAAACCCCCCTAACAAACGTGGGATTTTGATCAAATTTGGCATGCCAGTTCAAAATGAACTCTGTTAACATGAGTAGCAGGGTGATCGAACTATACCTTCGGTGTTTTATGGGGTTTTAAATCAACCAAAATAAAGTATTTTAAATATAATTCACTTACTTATTAAAACTTCATCATTTCAGTTTAAACCATTTGAAAGAGCTAATAAAACAAATAATTGAATTCTTGAAATAACTCATCTGGATGCATAGAAAATAAAAATAAAACACAATTTAAAATATGTTTATTTTATGATAAATTACTACCGGTAAATCCCATTATCATGCTACTTTTATACACATCTTTATTAAACTTGGTATGGACTTTCAAATATTTAGGATTAAATGTTTTTCATTTGTCCAAAATGGTCCAGTCACAGCAATTTTAATTTTACATATTCCTACGTCAGTAGTAAACGTGTATAGACTTATGTGATTTTTATAAACTTCATGATTATGTATAATCTTGGTTAGTTCGCAGGCATTCTGTAACGAGTACGATATATTGCTATGGCAATAGACTAATGAAAAATAAACATTAAGTTATATATGTATGGTACCCAAAAGATACTATACTACTCACCGACCTTGATAGAATAATGCTGCACTTTATAAAAAAATATACTAACTGTGTTTTACGTAGGATTACTGTGAAGTGAATATTTGGAGGTAATAATAACTATCCTTAACTGTATGAATGTACATACAAAGTTTTATAACCATATATATACAAAAATAAGCAAGATGGGATTTCATTACTTCCCATAAAATAAACATGTTTTTTTGTATAGTATATTTTTAAATTTTCTCTGCCACCAAATGACCTATTAAAAGAATTCAAATCACTAAAATATTTGTTTTTTAAGCTCTTTAAATGACATTGTGAAGTTTCAATAAGACAGTTGTGGAAAATGGGAAATAATGACTTTTGGTCCCTTTAAACACCTATAAAAAAACGCAGGTATGGTTCTACCGATCTGATTATTTGAAATTAAATATTTAACGCAGATATTTGATTTGGCATTTATTTATATTTTAAATTAAAGGGATACATGCATTGAAATGGGTCTATTAACATATAAAAAATAGTGTTTTTAACATTTAGAGACTTAAAAAGGAAAATGTATCATTGGTTATGACTTACTTCAAACAATGAATAGTACTGTATTAGCTGTTCTTAATTGATAAAAATTAAAACCTTAATTTTCCTGGAAAATAAAAAAAATTATCCACTATCTTTGAATTAGTGTAGGCCTAAGAAGAAAACTACTTATTATATACAGAACTTCAATTATTGACGTCTTAAATTGTAGGGAATTCAATGTAGTGTAATACAAGTAGTTTTTAGAACACCTTTTTTCGACAAAATAGTCATTTCAAAATAAAAATTACAAAAAATTTAAAAAAATTGCGAATATGTTTGTTTTTTTCATATTTTTTCCATGATGCTTATGTCCCCCGAGTGCAAAAAATTGTGAAATCATTAAGTTTAATCATCCTATACAACTTTGCAAATTCATATAAATACCCAATTTATCGCACCCAAAAATGTATATAGTGCCTAAACTATAATATAAGTTAAAAAATTTAGAAATTAAAAAATGATGAATTACACTTTTTTAATGCAATGTCACAAAACCTGGGCCGAATGAAGGTAGAAATATTCATAATACATGTTTTTATAAGATAAACTTTTTCAACGTCATTGTCAAAGTTATTCATATCTACATTGTGCACGATAAGCGAAACAGCCGTTGACTTGCGGCGGCCGGCACGACCCCAGCGCCGGCCCGCAACCGGCACCGCTCTCGCTTTGGACGGCCGTTACGAGATTTTTGTGACCGTAGATACCATATTATGTATATCAATGTACTCGTTATTAAACTCCCTATAACTTTTGTCCCAAGCACTTTTACGAATTCCTTCGTATTTTCATCTTTGACCTAAAGAAATCAAAATAATAATTTAAAATTTTAATAAAATTTGAGTTTGACTGTAAATAACTGACTAATGAGTGACCTTAGCTAAAAATGTATAATGACACTTTCTGTAGACAATTTAATAAGGAATACAACTAAAAAAAATTTAGGACGCCAGTCCTTTCAGTAACGATTCTACAAGGGTTTTTATAAACCCATGCAAATAGGGGTTTAGGGGGGTTTTAAGGGGGGGCTGTGCAAAATGCCACCAGGGGATTTTTGGGGACTTTTGGGGTTTTGACCCCTTAGGTGGGTACTATCGAATGGTATAGGTTTCAAACTGTTACAAATTTGTTCCGGTGTTTAACCTTCATTGACTGGGCTATTTAAGGTTATGAGCACAATTAGAGTTATTTATTAATATTAATAAAAAATGACTAATTATTATTACGTTTTTTTTTATAATTGCATTAAATTTAGTCGACGTTTTTAAAATACACTGCCTTAACACAGTTATTCTTCAACTTGACAAATATAGACCTATTGTAGATCTAATACCCCCGTCGCAGCAGACCTGCGTACTCAGCGAATTTCCAATGGAATTTTGGTATATTTTCTATTACCACATAAAATCCATGGGGATGAGAGTATGTAGGTTTGCCGCCATATGGGTTTTGTTGGTAAATATAAGTTAAACCCTACCTAGTGATTGTACATACCAAATTTTATAAGGCTATGGTGTTCTTTTTATTTTCCCCATAAACCCTATAGGGGTGAGTACGTAGGTTTGCCCCCAAATGGGTTTTCTAAGCAAATATAAGTTAAACGCTTCCTAATGAATGTACATACCAAATTTTATCAAGATATGTCAATAAATAAGCAAGTTAGAAGGTTTTGTTGATTTCCCATAAGAATAACATGAAAAACATACTTTTTGGATTTTCTCCATAACCATTTAAGCTGGGTAAAAAATTCAAAATACTAGATTGTTTGTTTTTTTAAGCTCTTTTAAATGGTTTAAGTTAAAATTGTTGAATTTTCTAAATAAAAGTAAAAAAAGCCAAAAACCCATTTTTAACCCTTTTGAAACCCCATAAAACCCTGTTCCCATGGTCCGATCATTCTGGTTCGCGAACTCAACCTAGTAGACGCTGGCTTACATCCCTGTACCAAATTTCATCAAAATCGGAGGTTCCGTTCAAAAGTTATCGTGTTAACGGACACATATATATATATATATATATATATATATATATATATATATATATATAGATATATATATACCTATATATATAAAGGTAAATAAATATATATCAATTTGAACGAATTGTGTTTTTGGCTTCTAGGGACCTCAAAACGAAAAAGTATCATGGTCCCGGGCTTAGGTCTTATCGTGACTACTACCGTAATAGCGTATTCCCTATAGGGAAATTCGCTAAAAATCAACTAATTATTTTAAAACTTTTAAACAATATATTCTGTCATTTAAAACAACTAATTACACTTAAACTTCCATGATTCAACGAATTCAACGGCTCGGTAGCCCCCATCACTCAGCTCGCAGTATTTAAGGAACCATTACAGTATTTGGGGAACCATTACAGTACTTGGGGAACCATTACAGTATTTGGGGAACCATTACAGTATTTGGGGAACCATTGGCACTAGTTGTGGGGAATGCATATAGTTCACCTTTGACCGAGTGTAAGCAGGTCTAATGCGATGAAATAGGGGAGAGGTGGGCAAAACCGGGTGGTCTGTTTTTCACCCAGTAAGTGCTGGTAGGTACACCTGGCGGTGGATGCCGAAACTAACTTATAGTTGAAGAGGGCAAGTTATACCATTAGTCTCCAAGTCATTGGTACCAAGTCAGCTGCCTTTGGTCATTGGGCTATTAATTAATGATCCTGACAAATAAACAGCTGATATTTGTCAGTAACAAAGCTACACCTCATCTGATCCATTCAATCATCACACTCATCCCTTCAGTCATACTCACCTTAAAATACGCACCACAGCGTGCGTCGGTGTTTCAAATAAAGCATCTAAGTACCTAAAGTATACTAAGTATCTAAGTTATAGAATCAAGAATCAAGAACTTTATTGACTATATACAACATTTACATGCCATCAGTCTCGTCAAATGGATACAATATATTACAAGCTAGGCCTATTACCTTTGTAATAGATTAAGATCAAGATAAAAAAATTCCCTGATCTGTAAATTAAGGTTTTCAAACAAAAAGTTTTCAACTCTGAGTTTGAAAGCATTGCATGATAGGCAAGTTTTTTACTGCACCTGGAAGGACATTGTACAGTTTTAGAGAAGTTACCTCAAAACTCTTTAAAGTTCATATATATTGTGCTGTTAGTCTCTAAGAAGAATTGTGGATGTGTTGAGCATTTCTTTCTTTTTGTTATTTCGCTTCCCAGTCTTAGGGACATTTTGATCGCCTACCAAGGAAAAACTACATGAGTGTTAATCAAGGTGACTACACTACTGTGTACAGTAGTCTATGTCTTTATCTTTACACTGATATAAGCAATATCTCAAATTCGTTTTAAACACTCTGAATATGTTACGTTATTCTTTATTACGACCAGTGGGGTGAAAGCGGGTATGACACACGGACTAAAATTGGGTGGTATTTTTACATGTTCTATGTTCGAAATATTTGAAATCTGATTTTTCGCTCATACATTAACTAAATATTTGTGCTTTGGTACTATTTTACTTAAATGTGTTAAATTTAGTAATAAAAAGTTATTAAAAATAGGGGTTTTTTATTTCCCATATACTAACATGTGAAATTACACTTTTTTACAAGAAAAATAATAAAAAATCACACAAAAAAAACAATATATAAGGTTTTATAAATTTTTTGGAAGAAGCAATTTAATAGCCAATAAACCCAAGATTAACTCAGTTATTATTAAAATTTTTCTGTAATAAAACATGGTATCTACATGTCACTAAAGCTTACGTACCCGGTTTTACCCCACTCTCCAGTAACTTATTAAAGCCAGGTTTTGAAATATAAATAAGTTCTCTGTATAGGCCTTGGACGGTAGCCAAAATGTAGGCCTGTATGCAGGACCGTATTATCCACTAGGCCAACCTAGGCCATGGCCTAGGGCGTCAAAAAGGTGGGGGGGGGGCGTCAAACGGGCCTTTTTAGACCTACTACGTTTCAGATAAAAAATATTTTACCCCAAACATAATTTAATTCTGGTTTTGTTTACAATTTTTTTTATTGAATTCTTTAACAACAAGAGTAAATAGAATATTCGGAAAAGAGAATGAAGAGAGATCTATTCGGGCGAACTAGATGACCCCCTAGGGTGGCGGGACTCGGGGGTCCTTCGCGGCGGGTACGAGCGCCCATGATATGCCGTAAAGAGTGTCCCTGATTAGCGGTCAAGAGCATCACCCGACTCCGACTGCATTCCCTACTGTATTCCCCGACTGAATTCCCTATAGGGAAATTCGCTAAAATAGATGATTTTAAACAGATATAGTTGAAATAAGAAATTTTATTTAAAATTTCTAAAACCACAGAAGACGAGATGCGTTTCGCCAAGCAACAGAACATCATATACATTACAGGCTAATATATGAATCACCAATAGTATACTAACATTAATTGATTAAGTTTAAGATAAGGATGTGGAAATATTTATCAAGCGCTTTTCCGTTTTTTTATATATATTTTTTAGCGCATTAATTTGTGTATAATTGGTAATTTTGGCAAGCACTGAGCACTGAGGACATTTGTTATGAAAGGTGGTTGGCAACGCTGGTCGTCTTAATCGAATCGAAAATCGAAACTCGATCAAAAATGTCGACTTGTATGTGTTGTTATGTTTTTGTGTTCGTTTAATATTAATATTAATACCTTAAACTGTGTTGTTATGTACACATTGTACAGAAATTAACACAAATTGAAAATAAATCTTAATTGAAGCTACACAAGTGTTTTTGGGTCATATTTATCGTCAATATATTGTGGCAGTTTTGTTCTTGGACACTTAGGAGGAAGGCTACTATTATGTCTGACACAGGTTAGTTTAATAGGTAGACCTACTCAGCTTAATTAAACAAATAATCAAACAGCAGATTATTATTTACTTGTTAGAAGTTTTAAAAGAAGATGAGATTAGCGAATTTATGTGGTTATGTTTTTCTCCTATTGTAGGCCTTTTTCAGGATGGTCTAAGTTAGGCCTAGTGTAGGCTAGGCATATCCATAGGCCTACATTAGTAAACTCTGTTTCACTTAAGTGGTAAGCCCAAAGGTGCTTTACATCAGGAGTTTGACAGCTAAATGTTGCCAACTTTTTCTGATATGTCCATATGGTGGTAGAGTTGACAACCATGTTGTACCGTCATTGTCTCCTATTTTATTATCATAAAATTAGAGAAACAACATTTCTAGTCCAATCCAATATAGTTAGACCTTTTTACCATCTTAATTAGAATTTTGCTTGGATTGATCTGGTACAAAGTGGGCGTTGGGAATTTTACGTTAAAATAATAATATCTGTGAAAATTGTGATACAAATTCTTGTTTATTGAATAAACTTAAAATCTATACATCCTGGCATATAACATTTCTAAAACTGCAAAATTAAATTACCTAGCATAGACTGAGGCGTGTGTGAAGTTGATGAATTACCCTTTTGTTAATAACAATTATTTTACTAATTTCCTTTTTAAAACATTTATTGTATTTAGAAGGTTAGGATTAGAGGGACGAAGAATTATCCTGAAGTTCCCTCTCCATCGTGAGCCCTATTAACAAAATAGCACAGTCCTCGCTGTAGAATTATATTTTAAAAGTGCTTTAATATTAACATTTCTAACTCACAATTTCCCCAGTTAAAATGATTTATTAATTCAGTACCAACGAATGCCATTTAACATTTTTTTACTCTACTTCCTTGTAAATTATAATAAACAAACAAATATTTTTTAAAATATAAATGCTGACGTTTTGTTGTGCCTAAAATTCTACAATTATTCTACAAAAGTGGAGTTCGGTACCTTCGGGTGAAGGGAAGACTTCGTAGACCAGTGAAACGTGGGCGTCTCGAAGATGACCAGGACTCAACGACGGCGGCCTCACGAATGAAAATTGTCTCGTTACAGAAAGCAGTCCGAGGGTTTGCTTATCTGCTAATTTTGCTTATCTGCTAACCTGTCCCTACTGGTTTTTAAGCTATCTTGTTTCTTCATGATATTACTATCTGGCCATTCGTGGTATTACATAATTTTTAATATAACTCTTTCCACAAAGGATTGGAAAATTTAATAAAAAAATCTACCTATGGTACATTATTCCCTCCCCACAAAATTTGACAATCATTTGTGTGTTCCTACTTTTTACCAATTTCCTAAATTTTCAAATTTTCAAATAATACTCTTAAATTACAAGATACAAGGTACATAATAGTCAATTCACATGTAAATAGTCTTTTCAAAACATCTTCTATCTTAAAACTTCTTGAATCGTAGAAATGTTCGTTTCACAAGAACAAACTGAACGTGGTACGAGCAGTAGACAGCGCCCGCACGCGCAGTCACAGTAGCGATGACCTTGGGAAGATTATCTCCGTTGCAATTGAAAGGAAAGGGTCTGGACGGGATATTTTGAATTCTTTCTTTTTTTGTTATGTTATGACCGTTCCTCTTTATAGTAATTCTACTTTTTTTTACTCAGTCTATGCTTTAAAATTCAGTTTGTTCGGTACATTTGAACAAGTGACACGCGGTTTTACTCTCCCGCTCTAAATTATAATTTTTATTTATTTATTTGTTTATTTTTTTATTATCTTGCTAAATATATATATTTTTTTTACTTTGTTCTAACTTAACTACATAGCAGTGTTCTCTTACTTCTAAGTGTCCTACAAGAACAACGAAAACAAGATTACCGTACCTTAAACTAATCTAAATTTACCTCAAACAAATAAAATTATACATTTCTTTCAAAATTTCCTTAGCGACGGGTAGTGAGTGTTAAGTGTGTGTAATTAATCGTCCAGTGAATATGTGCTTGTCAAATGTGTGAACCGTGAACAGTGTTTAGTGACATCATACATACAACATACACGCAAGTCCTTTCATTGGCCGCTTTCATACAATTTAAATTTCAAACATTCATTCAGTGGTCGTGATTGTCTGTCGCTTTGCACCTCAAATAAAACCAAAAACAGTTTTTTTTTATTCTAAAAGTTCCTTTATAATATTCCTTAACGACATAATCTTTTGGCTCTAACTTTCGCCTTAAACCTTAAATAAATAAACAATCCTTCTTTTATTATAACACTCAAAATAACATTGTTTTTGTTACATAATAGCTATTAATATTTTCTGTCGAATAAAACATTTTTGTGTAACCCCACAAAGAGAATCTTTGCGATTATTCTATAGCTCACAGGAAGTAAACTTTTACAGAATATTTTAAGTCGTTTAACTTGAGCTAATCGCCTCTATTGCGATCGCCTTATCTCGCCTTATCTATTGCACAAACAGGCACCAAGGGTCTAACGGCCCTATCTCCCCTGACCTAATTGCCTTCGTCCACTATTATATTTCTAGAAAATTCGAACTTTAATATTTCTTCGCTCAATATCTATTTTACATGCTCAGCATAATTAGCCTTACATAACTTGTCCTCCTAACTACATAAATTTTATGTATCGACATAACATATGCCCTACACTTAAAATTCACTTTGTGGTTTTGTAAACTCTTTTTATACAAATGCTGTAAACTGTCCTTCCCTAGCATTTTAAGAATTACACACTTATTTTTATTTTCTTGACACGTTCGTTGCTTGGATTTCTAGTTAACATAAAGTTAATCTAGAATAGTTGTTTAATCGTGAATCATATACAATGAAAATCACTTATTTTATTCTTACATTAATTACAATTGTGATCGATCAAAATTAATATATTTACATGCCGGCTTAAATCTACTTATATTACAACTATATACAATCCTGGTCAGTTCTCACCTCTACACCTTCAGGGCTTATTTTGAATTTTTAACTGGCTAATATGAGCTCGTTTTACAATTTCCGGATTTACCTCTAGCTGGATTAACACACTTACTGGAGACATAAAGTAGATTATTCTATAAGGACCAGTGTACTTGAAATCCATTTTCGCTTGGTAATTATCCACTTTTTTACTAAGCGTTTGATTCTCTAAATACACAATACTCCCTACTTTGAATGGATGCTTTATCCTATCATCTTTATATCTTTGCCTATTTCGGTTGTGGCCTATTGAACGTTTACAATTTTTTATAGCTTGAGAAAACTTTTCTTTAATCTCATCCTGACTTAATTTTACATCTAACAAATCATTTAGTTTCCAAAGATTACTTAAACTATGATTTGGCTTATGGTTAAACATGAGTTCAAATGCCGTACATTTTGTGGTTTCACACAGTGACGTATTTAAGCTAATTTGAATATACTTTAAATCTACACACCAGCTGTTTTGTGCGTCATGGTGATACGCTCTTATTTGTTGTTTTACATCTCTTAAAAATCTTTCCGAAATATTCGGATTGGGTCTATAAGGAATTAATTTGTGGTGTTCTATGGAATATTTGAACATAAGTTTCTTAAAAGTTACACTTCTGAAACAAGATCCGTTATCGGACACAAGTTTCTTACAAGAACTGAAGTTATTAAATATTACATTTTCCAGTTTATTTGCTATTGTTTGCGCTGTGATGACCCTGACAGGGATTAACCAAACATATTTTGTAAATGCATCCACTACGATTAAAATGTGCTTATTTCCAAATTTACTTCTTACAAGTGGTCCAGCTGTGTCTATGTACAAACAATCTAAAGGCTGCTTACTTAAAGCTGACACTAATTCACCATGAAATCGTTTCTGAGGAGGTTTTGCTTTTATACAAATCTGACAATTTTTTACTCTTTTGCGCATTTCTGAAATTAAATTAGGTCTGTAAAAATATTCTAAAACCTTATGTACTGTACGATTTTGACCTTGATGACCTCCAAAGTTTGAAGTGTGATAGTAATTAAACAACATATCTAGTAAACTACTAGGCACATAAATTTTCCCTACTTTGTTACCTGGCTTACAATACATTAGTGTGTTGTTCTTAATATAAAAGTTATCCTTATTGGTTTTATTCTTTACACTTTCAATTATTTCTGCACATTCTGGATCTAATCTCTGGTGTTCGGAAATATCTACGTAAGCTAATGGAATATCTGAAACTAAATTTACAACATGTTTGATTTGCTTTTTGCTCACAGAGCTGAACTTCCTCTTACATTTATATCTTATTACATTTATTTGTCTAGGATCCGAATCTACTTCAATGACCTCAATTCCACTATCGGACATATTGAGTCGTGACAAAGCATCTGCTACTGGATTATCTTTACTTTTAACGTGAAGTACTTTAAAAGGAAGGGCGATAATTTGCTCTACCCATCTCGATAATTTATTTAACTTCTTAAAATGTGAAAGTACCCAACTGAGTGCTGAGTTGTCTGTTATTAAATAAAACGGCTGTATTTCTAGGTACATGTAAAATTTCTTAATTGCTAGAAATACAGAATACGCCTCTTTTTCATACACTGACATATTGACTTCTGAAGGTGAAAATTTCTTACTATAGTATGCTACAGGTACTTTGTCGCCATTTTCATTACACTGTAATAGGGTTGAACCTGCACCATTCTGTGCGGCATCCGTATATAGATAAAAGGGACGATTAAAATCTGGTATAGCAAGTACTGGAGGATTCGTAATTGCTTCCTTCAGTTTACAAAAACTTTCTTCGCATTCTTTTGTCCATACAAACTTAACTCTCTTTTTTCTTAAGTCATTTAATGGAGCTGCAATTTTACTGTAATCCTTAATATACTTCGCAAAATAATTTATCATACCAATAAAAGTCCCTACCTCTTTGCTATTTTTGGGAGTACTAAATCTCCGTACAGCTTCGGTTCTACTCGGATCTACTCTTATCTGATTCTTTGATATTAAATTTCCTAGGTAACTAACTTCATTATAAAACAACTTTACTTTCTTAGGGTTAACTGTGAGGTTGTGTTTGCTTAATCTATCTAACACCTCGGTTACATGTTTCATATGTTCCTCTTTATTCTTTGAAAACACAAGTATATCATCGACAAAATTAAGTACATAATCAAATTTTACATCTCTGAAAACATTATCTAGATAAGCACTTAGTAACCCTGAACCACAATGTAACCCGTATGGGATTCTGTTAAATTCAAATAATGAAACTCCATTGCTGAAGGCTGTAAGGTGTTTGGATTCTTCGCTTAGTGGAATTTGCATAAAACTGTTTGACAAATCTATTACTGAAAACACCTCGGCATTTTGCAAATATTGATAAAATTCATCTAAATTTCCTAATGGGTGATTTACACGTACAATTTTCTCATTGAGCTTTGCATAGTTGATAACTAGTCTACTTGACTTATCGGGCTTTGATACAAGAAATGAAGGGCTACTGTAGCTACTTATGCTAGGCCTAATTATATTTTGCTTAAGTAAATCAGACAAAATTTCCTTCATTTGTTTCATTTTGGTAGGGTGAACTGGATACGGACGCTGGTTTACAATTTCATTATCTTTAAGCTGGATTTTATATTCAAAATTGAGTACTTTCCCTATATCTGTAGTGAATACCTTAGAATATTTTTTACTTAAATGATCAACAAAAGGTTTCATGTCGGGACATCCGGTGTCTAGGTGGTGTTCCTTACTTACATTTTCGTTCAATTTCGATAAGCAAACTAACTTACTCTGTTTACCACTTAACAATACTTTGACACTTGGGTTGAATCGGAAATAACAACAATTCCTACTCAAATCTAATAACATTCCACTTTCTCTTATAAATGTACTTCCTAGTATCATTTCACAGGCTAACCTTTGCATAACGGCAAACTTTACATACCAAGAAAAGTTTCTTATTTTAATTTTTACTACACATTCTCCCAAAATTCGGATTGTGCTATTGTTAGCTGCAATACAGGATATTTCTTTATTATCCATACTGATAACTAGTTTCCTCTTATGTAATTTATTATATAACGTTTCACTAATAGCGTTTAAACAGGCTCCAGAATCAATTAGCGCGTTTACATTTGAAAACATATCGGCTTTACATTTATTTCTTAATTGCACCGCTACCATAGGCAAATCAGACATTGTACATGACTTAGATAAATTGATTTTATTCATGATTCTACGCTGAGACCTTTTAATTTTATACAACTGTTTCTTTGACAAATTAATCTCGTTACACAACTCTTTATTCACATTCTTACTGGTTCTTCGGGAAAACTTTTCTTTTACAAAACTATTTACATAACATGATAATGGTTTACTATTTACATGAGAAAAACTTTCCCTACAAACTAGTTTTTTGACTGCTGATTTTGCCTATAACAATTTCTGGCCAAATGTCCCTCACGGTTACATACAAAACACCTTTTTGTGAACGGTGCCCTACTATTGACTGTCTGCGGAGTTTCACGCCTCGCTGGGATGCTGCGTTCTTCACTACACCGTAAGTTGTTTTTTACATCAATACTTAGGCTATGAATACAAGCTTTTTCTAAATCTGCAATAGTGTTGAGATTTTTTACCAAGGATAGGTTAACTCGACATTTTGGATTTAGACCAATTACAATTAACTCTACCAGTTCAGCTTCTGTATATGAACAACTTAACACTTTAGCATACTCTTTAACTCTATTTATATACAGTGGCAGGGGTTCATTTGTTTCCTGATGACGTGTTACGTGTTGTTTGATCAGGTCCTCTCTAACACTTATGGGTACAAACGATTTAAGTAATTCCTGCTTAACTGTCTCTAGGTCATTTTCTAGGTTACTTAATATAACATCTAGAAGTGGCGATTGTGATTTACTCATAAAAATCTCTAAAATTTGTTTGTCTGTAAGTCTAGTTTCCTTTTGAACTTTGAACAATACCTTTATGAACTGAATTAAATCATTATTAACCAGACCGTTACATATTTTTACACTTTTGAGATAACCCTCTAATGGGTTAGGTAATTTACTGTACAACTGGGTGTTAAAGGGGGTGGACTGAGTCGATGCACAGGTGTGAGATTCGGGATGTGGATTGTCTAACCTACTCGGTTCAGCTAGACTTTCCGGACATGGAGGGGTTTTGACGGATGATACAGTTACCTTTTCTTTATCTAAAAATACATCTTCTAAGTTTTCCTCTTCTATGTTCGACTCACTTAATTTACGAACAGATAATTCCACCACACTTTTATCAAACCCTAGAACTTCAAACTTAGTTTTTATTACTTTACATTTTTCTAACAACGATTTGCACTCCTCTTTTTGTTTCTCTGTTAACTCACATTTGCTTAAGGCATTTAATCTATGCATACAATGTTTGATACGGGTTTCCTGCCTAGCTAATTCTATTGATCTACTGTCTTTTGACAATTCTGCACATTTATTTTCCATTAAATTAATCTTTTCGCTAATTACATCTATTTCATTATTTGGTTCAAGTTTCGTCTTAACTGATTCATAATTTACAGGAATGTTATTTGATACAGCTTGTCTTAACATTTTTCTTAAATCCACGACATTGCTTGTTTCGCTTAGCTCTAAATTTCTGATACCTAGCTCAAAAATTAGCTCGTCCTTTAACAAGAGGTCTACTTTAATTGACATGTTTGAAAATTAAATTTAACTGAATAAATTTACACAATTTCACAATTTCATGATTTCTTATATTTTAAGAAAGTGCATAGCAGAGTTGCGCATATTTTGTACCGTCATTGTCTCCTATTTTATTATCATAAAATTAGAGAAACAACATTTCTAGTCCAATCCAATATAGTTAGACCTTTTTACCATCTTAATTAGAATTTTGCTTGGATTGATCTGGTACAAAGTGGGCGTTGGGAATTTTACGTTAAAATAATAATATCTGTGAAAATTGTGATACAAATTCTTGTTTATTGAATAAACTTAAAATCTATACATCCTGGCATATAACATTTCTAAAACTGCAAAATTAAATTACCTAGCATAGACTGAGGCGTGTGTGAAGTTGATGAATTACCCTTTTGTTAATAACAATTATTTTACTAATTTCCTTTTTAAAACATTTATTGTATTTAGAAGGTTAGGATTAGAGGGACGAAGAATTATCCTGAAGTTCCCTCTCCATCGTGAGCCCTATTAACAAAATAGCACAGTCCTCGCTGTAGAATTATATTTTAAAAGTGCTTTAATATTAACATTTCTAACTCACAATTTCCCCAGTTAAAATGATTTATTAATTCAGTACCAACGAATGCCATTTAACATTTTTTTACTCTACTTCCTTGTAAATTATAATAAACAAATATTTTTTAAAATATAAATGCTGACGTTTTGTTGTGCCTAAAATTCTACAATTATTCTACAAAAGTGGAGTTCGGTACCTTCGGGTGAAGGGAAGACTTCGTAGACCAGTGAAACGTGGGCGTCTCGAAGATGACCAGGACTCAACGACGGCGGCCTCACGAATGAAAATTGTCTCGTTACAGAAAGCAGTCCGAGGGTTTGCTTATCTGCTAATTTTGCTTATCTGCTAACCTGTCCCTACTGGTTTTTAAGCTATCTTGTTTCCTCATGATATTACTATCTGGCCATTCGTGGTATTACATAATTTTTAATATAACTCTTTCCACAAAGGATTGGAAAATTTAATAAAAAAATCTACCTATGGTACAATGTAAAACTATGCTTATGTAAGTTAAATCATGTGCATACTTATGCCTTCCATAGCACTTAGCGCCTAGGAACTCAATAAGTTTAGGGGTAATCAGCTGCGGTGGTTGTCTTTGTTATTTAGGTAAACTTATAGATTGAATCGATAGTTGATACTGTAGATACTATCTTGATATATCTATCTGATCAATCGATATTTTCATTGGATAGGAGAAGGCCCAATTGAGTGGCCCATTTAAGAAACTGCACCCAGTTTTCCACCAATAATAAGAAAACTGGCAGTCGAAGACGTCCATTTTAACATTTAAATAACCAAATTCGATGTTTTGAGAATAATTTTGAACGTCTTTGTCTTCACCTGAATCAAGCAGTTTGAACAAAACGTAGTTTAGAAGTTGGCATGTTCTGGGCCAGGCGTTTGGCTTAAGATCGTTATGTAATCAAACTACCATAGAGTTAAACTTTAATTTCCAATATTTTTTATTTTCACATAAATTTGATATATACAATGGATAGTCATATGATTAATTTGAAGTTTATCGGTGTTTTTATAGATGCAGAAAACATTTAAGTTATTAAAAAGGCATCACGGATTTTAGTAGTGAAACAATACAGTTTTCCTAAAAGTCTGTAATTAAATCATGGACTTAGGAAATATATCTATTGGCTTTTAATTTGGACTGAACAATGTTTCTTTTCTAAAAGAAATATATTTAAGGTTGGAATTAATACATTTTTAACACTCCAAAACTATATACTAAAAACCTTTTCTAGGCTATCTACCTAAATCAATGTTTCTGGTTGGTAAAGCATACGTAAAATTGTATTGTTATGCTTTTATCACGGACTTTAGCAGAAGAGGAAGAATACAGCTTTCCTTACTCCGTGAAACCATGGATTTTGGTAACGATGTATTGACTTTGTATTTGGGCTTAACAATGTTTATTTTTTATCAGATAGGCCTACATATTTTTAAGTTTGACAAATTTAATAATAATAATAATAATAATAAATGAAGTTTAAATATTCATCAAAAGAAGAATACAAAGACGAATACATATTGTTACATGAAATATCATTTTGGTTTATAGAAAAAAAAAACAAACACAATTAAGTAACTTTTGATGAATACTGGGTTCCCCTAAGCAAAGCCCGTTAGAGGTACCTTTTTTACAATATACATTTAAATATAGGAAAGAAAAGAACCAGCTGGACTATCATTAACACTATATAAAAATTATATTACAAAATAAAACTAACCTTAATATCATATACCTACTAGAAGAGGAGGGCACATCTTAAATATATTTTGTATACATAAAGAAGAAAACAGAGATAAACTAGGTAATACAGAATAAAGCCTTCTCATATGAAAAACAGTAAACTAAAATATAACATTGGAAAAGTAACTAAAACAAACATACAATAATACTTAATGTACTAAATCTACAAGTATTGTTCAACACTTTCTTCATTTGAAGCCAGATTTTTATGTTTTTTATTGTAAGAGGTTTGTTTCTTATATTTACAATTACAATCTTATCAAACACAAGGTTGTAAAGACGAGGACCATTATAAGAATACGATTGTTGAAACAAAGTCATGTGTGGTCTTGGGAGAGGAAAGGCAAAGTCATTTCGAAGGCGGTAAGGCTTGGTAGTCGTACTGTTTGCTGTACTTTCGGAAAAAATATTTTTAAAACTTTAAAAATGTATAAGTTTTTTAAGGGTAAAATATTTAATTGAAACAACAAAGGTCGTGAGGGTTCAAAAACTGAAACCTTCATAATTATTCTAACAATAAATTTTTGCAACGTTATTAGAGGCTTGATTGTAGATATGTACACCCCTCCCCAGCAAGACAACCCGTAAGTTAACCTAGACCCTACCAAAGCATGGTATAAGTTCACTAAAATCTTCCTAGGACAAAGATCTCTTAACAAATAGAACTTACGAATTGACACATAGAGTTCTTTTTTTAATTTTAGAATATGGCTCTTCCACATTAACTTAGAGTCAATAATCAAACCTAAATACTTAATTTCATCAACTTGATCAATGTAGATTTTGTTTTTGCAATTTTGATTCACACATAGTTTGTGGTAACAAAGCTGATTATTAAAGTTTAAATTATTTTTTTGCATTAAAAATGATGTATTTGGTCTTTTCACTTAAAGTAAGAAAATTTTTACTAAACCAATATTCAATTAGTTCTAAATCTTGTTGCATGTATATGTTTAATTAAAGTATCCTTGGATACATGAGAATAACTCAATGCAGTGTCATCAGCAAAGGCTGTGACGACTCCATTAAACTTGGCGTTACAAAAGTCATTGATAAAGATCAAGAAAAGTATGGGCCCTAGCACAGATCCCTGTGGGCCCTAGCACAGATCCCTGGGGTACGCCATATCTTATTAATCCACTTTCACTGACATGGTTACCGATTTTCACCTTTTGGCTTCTTTCTTTCAAATAGCTTGAAAACCATAAATAAGGTAATCCCCTAATACCAGCCATCCACATTTTTTCCATCAATACACAATGATCTACAGAATCAAAGGCTTTGGTTATGTCAAGGAAAATTGCCGCAGAAGTCGCACCATTATTTAAACTATCATATATTTGTTCCAAAAATTTCAATAAAGCATCTTCAGTCGACAACTTTTCCATAAAGCCAAATTGGTTTTTACAAATATAGTTACTTTTTATCAAATAGGTAACTAAACGTTTTTTAACAATCTTTTCGAGGAGTTTTGAGAGTATTGAAAGCAAACTATTTGGTCTAAAATTTGAAAGATTTTCTAAAGATCCTCGTTTATACAACGGAATTACAATAGCTTTCTTGAGACAGTCTGGGAACACACCTCTTTGTAAACTTAAATTAATTAAATAAGTTAAAACAACTATTATACTATGGGATATATGTTTTAGAAACAAGGAAGTGATATTATCATATCCAGGAGCTTTACCATTTTTAAAACCATTGATAATACACATAACTTCTTCTTCTGTAGCAGGGAATAAATACAAAGATTTACCTATGTATTTATGTCGAATTTTCGTTTCAAGACAGTGATTTCGTTGATTTAAAGAACACACATCATCTCTCAATTTTTGGGCAATATTTATAAAAAAAACTAGCTGTTTCCCGTCACGGCTTCGCCCGTGACGAAATTTAAGAAGTGACACTCGAAAAATTTAAGAAATTACTAAAAATTCAAAAATTAAGGGGGCGGTCTACCCCTGGCGCGCACCCAAATGCAAGGGGGTTTTAGAATCGTGTTATCTTCTGCAAAATGAAGCCTAGAGCTGTAAATAAGGTGTCATATTAAAGAAGAATAACGGTACTAATTTTCCTCTGTTACACTTTTGTAATTAGTTCATTAAAACCAATAGAAAATTTCAGTTAAAAATCTATAAAAACAGATGATTTTAGACAATTATAGCTGAAATTAGAAATTTTATTTTAAAATTCTAAAAAGATAGCCGATTAGATCCTTTTTTCTACTTAAAAAAAAAGTTAACAGGCAATCTCTATCTTAAGCGGTTAGTTTTAAAACACGATCCCCGTAAACCTCTGCATTTACAAAACTAAAAACAGATGACTTTAGACAGTTATTACTGAAATTAGAAATTTTATTTCAAAATTCTAAAAAGATAGCCGACTAGATAATATTTTCTACTTTTAGAAAAAGTTAACAGCCAATCTCTATCTTAATTGGTTAATTTTAAAACACGATCCCCGTAAACCTCTGCAGCCACCAAACTCGCCTAGCGCTACGGCATTGTTGTTTTGGCTGGGGTAGACCGCCCCCTTAAGGTAATTATTTTAAAATTGGTAATCTGACTCATTTTTTGAAGAGAAATTCAAAAATAATATTTTTAATGCCCTACAGAGTCATATTGGGGGAGTTATGGGGGGGCGTACACTTACCCTGTGTTACATCGCTGTTGGGGCAAGTGTACTTTTACCAATGGGGCAAGTGTACGCCCCCCTTAAATAATGGATAAATTAGCTGATGATAAGGCACTGTTATCTCATGTATGAATGGCAAGATAAAAACTGCTCTTTGTAAAATTAAGATTTTTTTTTTTATTTCAGCAGTAAAATAAAATCAAAATAACTTACTAAGGTTTTAAGTTACTTTACGAAGCGGACGTTTACAAGAAATTTCCTAACTACCGTATTTTTCAAGATATTTTGATGGAAAAAAAATCAAAATGAAGATTATTTTCTGCTCTTTAAGACATATTAGTTGCCAATTAATTGAAACAGTTTTATCTCTATGTTTTCATCTACTTTACAATTTCTTAAAAACGGGGTTTTCCGTTTTACCGTGAGGAGGTTCACAAAAAAGTTCATAACTCCTGGACCGTTTGAGATATTTTGATAAATAAAAAATCAAAAGAAAGCTCATTTTCTTCTCTATAATCCACTTGCCCCAACATCAACATATATGCAATGCAAAGCTGCATTGAGGGAGGGGTGTACACTTACCCCAGATTCAAGGGCAAGTGTAGCCTACCCCCCAAACATCACTTTACAAAAAAAATTCTAAAAAATACAAAACTGAGATTTTTAACAAAATAAAAATTCTATATATACAAAACATTCCAAAGAATAATCATACAAAATTTTATTTTTATATCACTTACATGTGTTTTTTAATCTGCAGTCAAAGTGGTACTATGTGATTTGGGGGGTACACTTACCCCTAATACACTTGACCCTAATAAAATCATTAAAAGAGCAACAAAATCTTTTTCCTTAAGAATGACATTGAAACTTACTGTGTGTTGAGCTCTGAAGGAATTTCGCAAAACATTTTCTTAATGAGAACCATTGAGCAAAAAAGAACAACCATGTCAAATTTCAACCCCATAGGCCCTACAGTCATTTTAAAATCATGTAGGGCGGAGCTCTAAAGAACATAAAAAACTATATTTCTAAAACTGTTTCTTAGTAAACGCCTATTAGCAAAACGGAACATAAACGTTAAATTTCAACACTGTAGGATTTGTGGTAATTTTGAGGATTTGTGGGGGGAAGCCCCTGGAATAATTTTGAAGTCCTATGAGGCGGAGCCCTAAAGAACTTCAAAAACTATATTTGCAAGACCGTTTATAAGTGAGCCTATTTGCGAAACGGAGCATCCACGTTAGATTTTAATCCCTTAGCATATATGGTAATTTTGATGTTCTGTAGGGTCGAGCCCTAAAGTAAATTTGCTAAATTGTTTCTTAGTGAGCAACTATGAGCAAAGAGCCCGCGGGCCCAGAGTAATTTTCAAGACTTGTGGGACGGAGCCCTAAAAACCGCGCTCCGTATACATGGAGCAAAATATATATTTGAAAAACCTTTTCTGAGTGAGTAGCTAAGGGGAACGTCCATGTCAAATTTCAACCCCGGAGGCCCTAAAATGTTTTTGAAGTCCTGTTGGGCAGAGCCCTAAAGAACTTCCAAAACTATATTTGCAAAACCGTTTCTTAGTAAGCACCCATGAGCAAAGAGGAATGTCCATGTCAAATTTCAACCCCGTGAAGGCCCTAATATAATTCTGAAATCCAGTGGGGTAGAGCCCTAAAGTGTTTTAAAAACTATATTTGCAAACCCTTTTCTTAGTGAGTACCCATGAGTAAAGGGAATCCTCCATCACATTTCAACCCCGTGGGCCCTAGAGTAATTTGAAAGTCCAGTGGGGTGCAGACCTAAAGGGCTTCAAAACTATATTTGCAAAATGTTTCTTACATTAGATATGATTTCTTAGCGCTATGAGCTAAGAGAATCGTCCTTGTCAAATTTCAACACATAGGCTATACAGTAATTGTCAGCTTTGAGGTAGAGCCCTAAACAATTTCGAAAACTATAATGGTAAAACAGCTTCTTAGTGAGCACCCATGAGCAAAGAGGAACATCCATGTCAAAAATTTCAACCCCGCGAATGCCCTATAGTAATTTTGAAATCCAGTGTGGCGGAGCCCTCAAGTGCTTCAAAAACTATATTTGCAAAATAGTTTAGTAGTACCTATGAACAGTAAAAAAGTATATAGTAATAAAATATTAAATAAAGTAAACTGCACTTAATACAACCAAAGTGCACCAGACTAAAAGTGATAGTATAATCTTGACAATGTCAAACATAAATAACTTAAACATTATATCTCACACCTGATTACTTATATTATGCTTATAAGCATTTTCTTGAATGAATCATCATGTGGCAGACGTAAACAAACCTAATTCAATTTCCATAATCATATGTTAAAATACAAAAATGTTGCTTCCATAAGAATAACATGGTAACTTTGAGGACGTCTAGGGCGTAGCCCTTTGTGAATATTAATATGAAAATAGTCAGACTTTCCTATTTTGAGCCTAAAGAATGAGTATACCAAATTTCAGCAATCTAGCTAGTCGGGAAGTTGGAGAATTAGTGATGAGTGAGTGAGTGAGGGCTTTGCCTTTTATATATTTAGATTATTAAAAACAGGAGGCAATTTCATATTTATCATTTATAATTTCTCCATCATTATTTATGTGTGTAATATCAATTTTCTTGGCAGTCTCACTAATTAAACTATTTACCAAATTACATTGACCCCTCAAGTTGCCTGAGAGGGAAGTGAATTTTGAATTAAAATAATTTTCTTTACAATTCCGTAATTCTCTCTTAAAATAGTTCCTATATCTAGAATAATACACTTTAAGTCTATTATTTGTTGGTTGTGCTTTCATACACCTGTGAAGACGTTTTCTAGTGTCAATTTTAGATAAAAGATAATCATTCAACCAAGGAGAAAGTTTTTTGTTTTGTTTTTTGACACTAACAGCTACTTAACTATTTTCAACAGCAGAAGTGATTATTTGAATAAATTTTTCAAAAGCATCGCAAACAGAATCTATATCATAAATAAAAGAAAAATCCGTACTATGAAGAGTACAAATAAGTTAAGTAGTATTAAGTTAAGTTTTAAAATCAATTTTAAACATATTATTTTCATTGTCAACATTTTCAGGGTGTTCACTTAAATTTAAGCAGCATTTTACGAGAGAGTGGTCTGTAATGCCCTTGTGTAACACATTTACACAATAGTTAGTTATAATTCTACTAACTTTATTTAGGCGAATAAAACAATGATCAAGACATGTGGCACTATCGTTAAAAATTCTGGTTGGTTCATTTACGATCGATTGTAGTCCATAACTAGCCATGATAGATAAATATTCAACAGTCTCGGGTTTATCAAGTAAAATGTCACAGTTGAGATCACCTATCACTATTAAATTGAGTCGCTGCGTAAAGGTTAAGATATTGTGTAAATCATGAAAGAAATTGTGCAAAGTAACTTCGTGCAGCCGGTAAACAGTTAGTACAGATAACGTAACAGATTTTGTCAATTGTATGTCAATCAGCAGACAATCAGCAGATAAGATAGCAGGAAAAGCCGGGACGACGGAACATTGATAACATTCCCGAACTTACCCGGCTACTCCACCAGCCCTGTACCGGTCATTAAGCCTGGTTTCGACTCTGGTTGGTGCCAACACTGTTGGCAACAAAGTCGGCGATAAAGTCAACAACTTTAGCAGAGTGGAAACGCTCAAAAAATGTCGCCAACAATGTCGGTGATAATTTCGTGTCGGCAACAATTTTGTGGGGCAACATTGTCGTTGACTGAGTTGCCGACAGCTGTTTTTGGGAGTGGAAACAGCAGAATGTCGGCGACAGATGGCAACACGACTCCGCGCATGCCCACTCGGAGCAATACCCCGGTGTATGCCTGTTTCTCGTTTTTCTGCTTTTCCAAATTTTCTGTGGGAAAAATAATAATTTCCAGAGGCAGGACGTTATTTTACACATTTTCTTTACATGTTATTGTTTACATGTTTTTAGCTCTCTCTGAACATGAATCTGATATCTAACCTAAACTAGTAGTGTGAAAATCATAAAATAGGCAAACTTACTGGGTTGAGGATTAACCATGGTTGCTTAAGGTCTATTGTTTTATTCAGAGTAAAACATTTAAATAATAATTAGAGAAGTCTCCAAAAGGCAAAACCACATAGTGTATTTGGCGATAGTGGTTTGGTCACCCATCCAGAGACTAGTGCCAGACTAAAATCATAGAATGTTGCTTCAAATGTGATGCTGTCAGCAACTGAGTGGAAACAGCCAAAAAATTAAAAAAAGTGTTGCCAACAAAGTCGCCAACAGGTTTTACAGGCCGGTTTTGGACCAGGCAACTTTGTCGGCAACAGTGTTGGCAACAATGTCGCCAACTTAGGCAGAGTCTAAACCAGGCTTCACACTGGCTAAACTGACTGTACCCATTAATTTTATAACGTCCCCCCTCATTTGAATTAGCCCAAATTTCTGTTAGTACTAATAGGTCAGGTGTATTGACCATAGTCTGTAGTTCACCCAAAATTAAATTGAAATTACTTCTCACGCTTCTAATATTTTGGTTCATAACAGTAAAACTATTCATAACTCAAAGTAATAAAAATATTGAATAATAATACATTACCATGAACAGGTGTTAAACAAAAACTCATTTTAAAATGTGTTGTTTCTATATTATGTCTTACTCTATGATATGCGTCAGAGGCTGTGTAAAATAACAATATTTTAAAACTTATAACACCAATAAACTTAAACGTAAAAAACATTGAAAAAAATTTACATTAAAAACATTGAAATGTTGAAATAAACATTGAAAAACATTAAAAACATTGAAATTCGTTGGATTTGTTGCAATAACTACGGATAGCAATAATTTTGTATTACATCTAAAATAAAATTTATAAATTTCCAAAATGTTATTCTACACAAAGAACTTAGGTTTGCAGTGGATATGGTACTCACAAATTCAAGTCATTGATTGAGTTTATAATCACGTAGTCCTGTCCATCGTCTTTACGTACAAAGATGCGGCCGCCACGTAGTCATACGTATTTAAATTTATTGTCTTTTTTCGCCTGTCGTGCTGCTGCTAAGAGACGACGTTTGGTCGGGCTGAGGCTCTCATTCACGTAGACGGGCTGATCCACCGCCATGCCGATGTGCCGCGTTGACAGGTCCTTCTTCTCACGCCTTTTCACCAACAGTTTCTCCACGTCCAAGCGCCGAACCATCTTGACGATGATGCCCGGAGGTCGGTTCGATCCCGGTACTGCCCTCAAGCGGTGGCACACGTTGATCATTGTTTCATCCATAGTTATACCCAGTGCTGTGCCTACGCTTTGAACTATGTTTATAACATTCTTCCAGTGTTTATTGGAATTCCGTGGATCTCGACTGAGTTCTTGCGGGTGTACTGCTCTAGCTCTTCAACTCGAGCTTCAAGCTTGTTGACGACACCTCTCAGTGTTTTATTGTCTGATGATATTTTCTGCACCTGAGTATGCAACGACGATATTTCTTCGGTTTGCAAATTCAATTTTTCTGTTAGTTGTTCTAATTGATCATGACACGATGTTAATGATTGTCCCAAACTATCTTCCACTCTGCGAAAATCACCTTTGAGCTCTTCAAAAAGTTTCAAAACATCGTCAAAACTGGCCGTTGGAGTTGAGTCGAGCATCATACTCTTGCGACGGGTAGACGCGCATGGATCACATCGCCACACCTGATTGAGCTCAGATAAGGTCTTGACGTCATCCGCACTCATATTCACACACTTTTGATGAAAAACGTGATTACAGTCATTGCACTCAACTTTAGATTTACTTTTTGTAGGCTTGAGGCATTTCCCGCAGTCGGACATTTTGTTCAGTCTTATTATACAGATTATAAAAACAAAGTCACAGTACTGTTTTATACTAATTTCAATGATGTGCCAAATACCGTGAACGTAATGTGATGATTGCACAAGTAAAGTTAGGAAAACATTTGTCACAACACGTTATAGATTGTAGAGAAAGCTAGTAGGACATGAAAACGAACATGTAGTAGACGCACTGATAAGACAGCCGGCGAGCGTCCATTCTCTTCCGCGTCTGGCTCATAACTGGAAGGAGTAAAATACTACAAGAACTACACAGAGAACTCCTATACAACATAGTATGACAAAATAGTATTTTACATACTTAAAACTTATATTTTTAAAAACATTCCAAAATCATCTGCTAAAGACCTTTTTTAAGAAAATCAATTCTAACCAGTAGAGGGGTAATTATTGAGTTTAGCTACGGCCATCAGAAAATGGAAATTTTTTTTTTCAAAATGTCGGAAATTTCACGCTGATTCCGAAAATGATAGTTTTTCCCGTGGAAAAGCTCCGAAACCCCCGGAAAATCGGAAAAACCGGAAATGACTTTTTACCTTGAATTTATCGGTGTGGGTATTCAAATTAACCGGGTTGTTAAGCTGATCACGAATATGTAAAGATTATTTCGATGCGATTTTAAATAAGCCGGAAAATGGGGGAAGAGTGTCGGAAAAGCTATAACAGGGTGTGTAGGCTACTGATACTGGAATTACTGGAAATACTGGAATTTTATTTCCATACTGGAAATACTGGAATTTCAAAATAGATACTAGAATAATTGAATTTTATTAAAATCCGGATTTTTTTTTTTCTTTTTAATGCATAAATCTTGTCATTTGATCCTTACAATTCGATGTAAAAATGTTTCATCTGTTATTATTGTTGTTAAAGTATGTTTGCAAACCAAAATCAGAAAACTTGTAGTTCTGTTCAAATAATTAACTATGCAATTTAGAAATCTAAACATTTGTGTATGGATTAAGACTTGGAAATAAGTCTCTATAAGTTAATAGGCAAGCATGTTTATTTTCTTACTTTTTTCTCAGCTTGTGTGTATCGTAAGAGAAATCCGTGCATACTGTTAGAAAGGTTCATCCTGTAGATGAACAGAATGCCATTATAATTCACATCAGCCTCCAGGGGTACGCCCTAGAGGTTTTCAAAGTTTCAATGTTTATCTTATGGAAGAAGGGTAATTTATTAATTAAATTAGAGTCCAAATCAGGTGATTTTTTGGTAGAATTTTGACCAGTGGCGATCTCTTAATATAAAGATCCATGATAAATTTGTTTGTATGTATAAAATTTTGTTATTGTTACTCCAAATTCAGGTTAATAATTTGCGAGTGATACTGGAATTTTTTGAAAATATGTACTTGGAATACTGGAAATATACTGGAATTCCAAAATCAGATGGTATCAGTAGACACCCTGTATAAGACTAGGCCTAACTAATTTTAAAGTATATCATGTGGGTACTCATATTACACGGAATTTCATGTAGAATATGAATATGTCTATTTTAATTGAATACAACATATTAATACTCAATAAAGATAAAAAACTTAGAAAACAAATAAAAACACACTGAAACTTACCGTACATAAATGAAGCACTAACCATGTTATAAATGGTTGTTATTTAAAATAAATTATTTGATATTAGGTAGTACTATATATCTACATTACATATTAATGTAATATACCATAAGCTAACTAGGAAACCTAGCCTAACCTAACTTAAACCAACCTATCTTAACCTAACCTAACCTAACTTAACCTAACCTAACCTAAATTAACCATCGTGTGGGTACTGACTTTATGTGTTTTGTTCCATAAACAAGTATATAGGCTATTCTCATTTCACATAAAATCTTGCATAGTTGTACCCACATACATGATGGTGAGGTTAGGTTAAGTTAAGTTAGTAGGTTAGGTTAGGAAGTTATTTTGGTTTACGTTAGGTTATAAAGGTTAGGTTTCCTAGTTAGTTTATGGTATGTTATAATAATATGTAATGTGTATAGTACTACCTAATATCAAATAATTTATTTTAAATAATTTAGCCATTTATAACATTGTTATTGCTTCATTTATATAAGTTTCAGTGTGTTTTTATTTGTTTTCTAAGTTTTTTTTTAAATATTTATTGAGTATCAATTTGTTGTATTTAATTGATATAGACATATTCATATTCTACATGAAATTCCGCGTAATTTGAGTACCCACATGATATACTTTTAAAATAGTTAGGCCTAGTCTTATAGTCTTATTTTCCGACACTTTTTCCGCATTTTCCATATGAAATAATGCTGTGAATAGACATAGACATAGACATTTTATGTATTACAAAAACGTAAAAAGGTGTTCAAGGTAAATGTACAGGTGCTGCGTCATTTCTTTAAGTGAAGTTGATGAAATTGTTCATAGGTAATTGTAACAATCATTTACTTATGACGCCTAAACAAAACAACGAGTTAAAAAAAATAATGATTCTGTGAAAACAGCCAAAATACACTTTCAAAAGAACTTTTATTGAGACTAACTTCAGGAGCCTGTATATAAAATAAATAATCTTTGTCAGTCGAGATGAAATTGAATTTATGTGACTTTATCACTTGAGATCCTCACAGATATGCAGTCCCAAGTATTTCACCTCTTCACAGTTGTGTTGTAACCCCATTTAGCGCCTTTATTTTCAGTCCGATTCTCATAAGTTTTTGGCGGAAACCACTACAGACCCCCCCCCCTCGCCCATCCAACGACACCAAAAACTTGAAAATTGTTCTTAACACAAAAAAAAAACCCTTAGCATATGAAATAAGTATAGATTAGGTTAATATGTTTATTTAGGTTTTTATGAGAGTGTATGGAAATAGTTAAATTGCTCTAAAAATCAACTCAATTTTGTCCTTAGTCCTTAACAATTTGCAAGAGTTAAATTCCTTAGTTAATTTTAATCTTAAGTTTAAATATGTGTTAAGAAACACTCTTACAACTTTCTAATAAAAATCACTGTTTTATGTTAATGAGAAAAATATAAATTACAATATCCCATTCAAAATATTAATTAATATTTCAAAGGAGGTGTTTTAAGTCGAGTGTTAAATATTTCAGATGGCAGAGAAGGGGATGAATCATCCAAAATGTATCGTCGCAAAAGGAGTAAATACTCAGATGACACTAGTAAAAAACCAAATAGATCAAAAAGTGTCGCGAGAGATGATATAAGAAAGAATAAAAAAGACAAGAAGAGGATAAGAAATGAAAGTCATCTTGAAGATGATGGAGATAAAGAATACAAAAGCAAAGATAGAAAATACAGAAAAATGATTTCTGATAAATCACATGGTAAAAGCGGGGATAGCAAAAATAAAACAAGCCTATCAGAAGAGGAATCAGAGTCAGAAAAGGAAAAAAGCAGGGATAAAAGTCATAAATTAAAAACAAAAGAAAGTATAAGGGAGAAAAAGGACAAGAATAAAAATGCAGATAGAATAGATGATGCTGATGCTGATGAAAGAAATGATAGTAGTGTTAGCTTGAAATACAAAGAATATGAAGAGAAAAGGCCAAAGAAAAGTAGTTTTCAAGTTGAGGATAGTGATAAAAATTTGAGAAAGAAGAAGTTCAGTTCTAAATATGATGACACTGATGAAGAAAGGTACAAGAAAAATAGATCTCGGCGTGATAAGTCGGGGAAGGGTGATGAAAACAAGTTACACTCTCCTAGAAATGAGAGTGCTGATGAGAATGAATTTAATGAGAGAAAACAAGACAAAAGTCATCAAGAAAATGAAGATAAACACAGAAACAGTTATGAAAAACCTCAAAGATATTGGAGTAATCCTAGACCCATGAGAGAAAATTGTGATCTGTATTGGAACAAGTACAATGACAGAATAAGACAAGAACAAGAATCAACAGAAAATATGGAAGTTGGACCTCGCTATTATAGTACTGGGGATAAACCTAGACGAGACAGGAGAGATAGAGAAGACGAAAAAGACCAAAAGAAGGTTACCGGTGAAGGAGATAATAAGAATAGACAAAAGAATTTTGAGGATGGAGAAAACGTTGATGAAAAAAATGTTGCTCCAAAACGAAACAAAACCCTGGACTTGCTTACGTCCCGAACAGGAGGTGCATACATTCCACCAGCAAAACTAAAAATGATGCAAGAGAGTATCACTGACAAAGGAAGGTAGGTTTCAATCATTATTAACACATTTCTATTTTGTAACTAGGCCACAAAATCATAAATCTTGAAATAAGTAATGATATTTATTTAAGTTACGTTTCTGTTGTGTAGAATTTTATGTATTATTCATAAATGTGTCATTTTGTAAGTTTTAAATAAAATAAACAAAATCAAATCAGACTATGCAATAACAAATTGGTTTTTAAACACTGTCAAAGATATTTTTTTCTACAAGATCAAGAAGAAAGTTAATGTTTTGAAAGCATGATCTTTTTAGTCTTAATGCCAAGGCTAGAGCTAAGATTAACACCTGTCCATCACCTTGCTGGCTCCACATGGGGAGCTAAAGCACTGCGAACCACTGCTTTGTAACTGGTTTACTCAACTGCTGAGTACTGTGCTCCCGTTTGGTTGAACATTGTGCATGTCAGAGAGATCGACGTCCAGCTAAACAGGACTACGAGAGTCATTAGTGGTACACTCATGGCAACCCCAGTACCCTGGCTCCTGGTGCTGTGTAATATCGCTCCACCTGAAATAAGACGAAGGGAGGCACTTACTATGGATACTATAATAAGATTGTATCTGCTATACAGCTACCCATACATGATTACCTACCCTAGGTGATAGGCCAATTGAGGTCCCAAAATCCACCACTGCAGACAGCATTCCAGTTGACGGAGACAAACTTTTCCATCCATATGGACTGGACTTCCTCCTGGGACTTTCCAAGGTCGGAATCACTTTTTGATTGCTGACCCAACCTTTGCTGTAGGTGGTCTAGATCTTCCTCGGTAAGATTTTTTTTACCATGAAAGGATGGATCTCAACCAAATGAAGCTAATACGGTACCAAGTGTCATAAAAAAATATAGGTTAATAAGTGAAATATTAACAAATCCTTATTCTCCTTAAGATTAATATTGGAGCCCCAAAATACAATATACTGTCTTTGTACCTTTTAATATCTCGGTACCGTACCGGTAACCAATGGAGACAGAGCAAAGCTTCACTAAATTGTGTGTTTTTTTAGGTAAATCTAGTTTTTAAAATAAAAATTTTAAATAAAAAAATTACACATGAAAAATGAAAACAAAATCCATTTTTGGGGTTTCAAACCCCCCAAAACTACCCCTTTGGTAGGTCAATATAATATCTGGTTTACGAACTCATTCAAATAAAGGTAGGATTACACATCTCTACTAAATTTAGTTTCGATCAGACCGTTTTTACGAGAGTTATCATGTCTAGGGACACATACATACATTTATACATAGACAGGGTGTCCAGCTTCGACTGTCCGAACTTTTTCCATGTTGTTCAGCTAGCCAAAAGAAACAAAAAGTTCAGAAGACGTTTTATTGTTTCAACCAGAATTATAAAATTAATCTTTATTTTCAATGCCAACTAACCAACCAATCCAATTTCTTGATTTTTGACAGTGCTGCATATCAACGACTAGCTTGGGAAGCTTTGAAAAAATCAATCCAGGGTCACGTCAACAAGGTGAACGTCAGTAATATTGTGTCAGTGATAAAAGCGATACAGAAGGAGAACATTGTGAGAGGTAAAGGACTGCTGTGTCGTGCTCTCATTCAAGCCCAGGCGGCTTCCCCCACGTTTACAAATGTGTACGCAGCCTTAGTGTGCGTTCTGAATGCAAGGGTGAGTAAAAATTATTTAATTTTTAAATTTTTTAAAATTATTTTTCTAAGAAATATGTGTCAATATTAGGATGATAATTCCTTTTTATAAGAATTGTAGATATAAGCAGGGATGCAGAATATGTCCGATATGGCAATCTAGGATCAGGAAAAATTTTCAAGTGTCTGGGGAAATTTTAAGGAAATTGTGAAAAAAAACTATTTTTTTGGCAGTGGCTTTTCTTAACTTTTTATCACAAGAGTTGAATATATTCAAATAAAAAAATAGTTGTATAGAAATACTTTTATACAGGTACTGAAAATAGTTTTTATTTGATTTTAAATAACGTGTGTTTAAATATAATAAACTAAAATAAAAATAAAAATATTTTATCATCCTACTGTAGCTACTGAGTGAAGTGAATAAAATGTAGTAAGTACTCCTTTTAGCCAATTTTGAAGTACTTACTCCGTTTCGAGTGAATAAAAAGTCAGACTGTAGTAGTTACTTCAGTTTTTCAAGAGACTGTAGTAGTTACTTCATTTTGGTGTGAATAAAAGCTCACTTACTACTCCCACAGGGTAGTAAATGCTTTGGTTTTGTGGAGTCTGGTGATAAGCAGACTTCGTTTTCTTTCAGTCTTCGTTATGGCTATGTTCATATTGTTCACGCCAGTTCGTGAGTAAGATTTACAGTGAACGGAGGGCAGTTAGTGGGAAACAAACTCTTCTTCGTTTTGAAAGTAATAGTGTTGATTTTGTATCTCGTGAGTTTTTGCCAGAAACACAAGAATCAAGAGGAGGAGCCTTAACGCAAAGGAAAAGAATGGAACTCTTTTTGCGATCGGTTGCTGATCCAGGATATCAAAGTGGTGTAGCAATAGATGTTGGTGTTGATCGTTCGATCGCGTGTAAAACCATCCATTATGTTATGGACAAGATTTGTGATAAAGCAAGAAATTGGATAAAATTTCTGGATTCCGCACCACGGGAAATTAATGACGTGCAGCTTTTGTGGCAAAGTCGATTTCGAATGTCGTTAGTGATTTGTGCTCTGGACTGTACTCAGATTGAAATATAATAATAATAATAATAATCATCTTTATTTCTCTTCAAACAGTACATAAATGTAATATGTAAGGCACTTCAATTATAAATAAAATAAAATAAACTTATAAATAACTTAAAGTTGGTCCCAAACAAATTTAATTAATTGAAAAGAAATAATACCCACCCAAGATTAGATATTAAAACCTAAACGTTTCGGGGACGAATACGTGTGTAGGAAAGGGTATCCGAGCATAAATGTACAAGCTACATGTGATGCTAGTGAAAAATTTACCAGTATCAGCGCTGAGTGGCCAGGAAGTGTGCATGACGCCAGGATTTGGCGTCAAAGTATGGTAAGAGACCAAATTTCTATATTTGAATGACCTGCATGTTTACTTGGTGACTCAGGGTACGGAATATCGCCTTGGCTCATTACACCATTTACACCACCCCGCAATCCAGCGGAAAGGGCATTCAATCGGTTACATGCAGGGGAAAGGGTAATTGTAGAAAGAGTTTTTGAGCAGCTAACAGAAGATTTCCTATAGTTGGTAATTGCGTGAGAATATCCCTTGAGAGGATTCTGAAATTGGTCTAAGTTGTGCTGTTCTACACAATGTTGCAAAATTTTTAAATGATGAATTTGAAAACGATGTTGGTGACCCAGACGATCCGGATGACGTGGATGACGGTGAAATGGCAGAGGGTGACGAGCAACATGAAAGTCGTGCAACTCAGGAACGGGGACCAGCAAAACTGTTGGAAATGATGGGACTTATTTAAAAAAATAAAAAACAACCCAAAAAAACCATCAATGGTTTTGGAGTAATATCCGTGTAGAGGACATTGAGAAGAGAATTTAATTTAAATTTCCTTAAAGAGTGAATTTTCTAATTTTTTTTCTGTGTTATTCTATCTGTAATAAAACGACTGGACCACGATGAGCTGGAAGGTGACCTTGGTCATGCAGGACTAAAGGTGAGTTTCAGATGATAACAGTCCAGTGTCAAGGGTCAGCCGAATCGAAGTACTTATAACGGTGTAGTAAATACTACAGTAGTAAATGCTCCAAAGTTTTAAGGGATACCGTAGTACTTACTACCTAGTAGTAGCACTTGCTTATTCACATCGTTCTGAGCAAATGCTACGACTACGTAGTATTTACTTGGAAGTATTTACTCCTTTTCATTCACTTCACTCATTGAGTTGTAAGGCAAAGTCATATATGTCGCGTATCTTTGGGTAAAATCTTTGATACGTAGCAGTAGAATTGGGGAAAAATTTTGGAGTAAATACATTTGCTGCACTCCTTGCTATAAGAACCTTCATTAAGCCTTCCCAGTCTGGCTTATTGATTGAGGTGTTTCTTTCAGAAATTATTATTAGTATTTGTAAATTTTAAAAAGTATCTAAATTCTTTATGTATAGTTATAGTTACGACACTCTAAAATAGGCCTAATTAAAACAAGAGATTGTCCAGTGGTTGAAATTCAACAAAAAGTTTAATTTTTCCAAACTTAGTTGTATAAGAAAATGTTTTGTTTGATTTAAAAAATTTTACAATTAAATTATTTGTTTAAAGTTTGTGATGGTAAGTTAATCGTATTATTTAGTAAATTATTGAGTACATTTTCCATCACTGATTAATAAAAACAAATATTGTTTAAGCTTAGTGCATTTATTCGTGTTTTAATTTTTTGTGACTGTCTTCTGTTTACAGGTTTGACTACAGACTTCTTCAGGTTTTCCTGATGTATTTTTACTAACTTTGTTGTTTTAAGTATTTCTTCCACCTGAAGACGGGATCAGATTCCAAATCCAGAAACATAAATTTGTTTTCCTACTAACCCATTGATGGAAAATGTGCACAATAATTTACTAAATAATAACCAACATAAATAATCCTTTTCCCCGTTTGTTAGCATTTGTTAATTCAACAGATGTCAAAACTGATTCAATCAATTACTGTTCCTCCATAAGATTAACATTGATACTTTGAAATCCTTTAAGGTGTAGTCCTGAGGGCTGGTGTAAATTATAAAGGGTTTCTGCTTATCTACAGGGCTCTACCTACCTTTCTAAGTATATACACACAACAATGAACACAAGCTGAGAAAAAAAGGATAAGTTTTATGCTTGCCTATCAATATAGGCATGGATTGAAAACACCAAAATCTAGACATATTTAGACAATAAATCCAAACAAAAGGAATTTTTTTAAATTGGTAAAATTCATGCTATCCCTGTTAAATTTATTTTATTTTACTTTATTTTAAGGAAATACATGGGACTTATCAGCTCAGCTGCTTTGCTGCATGTACCTTATTGTTTCGTTCATGCTTGCATGTCTTGTTTGATTGTATAATATAGTTACTAGCCAAACTTGGTTTTCAGTTTCCAAAGATCGGGGAGTTGCTGTTGAAGAGATTGGTTGTTCAGTTTCGTAGAGGGTTCAAACGAAATGACAAAACTATATGCATCACTGCTGCAACATTCATTGCACATTTAGTCAATCAGGAAGTGGTAGGTTTTACATTTAATTTAGTTTCACCTTTATGATTAAGATCCCTTTACTTATAGTAAATTACATGAAAATAGTCCGTTAGAAATTGTAACAGCTCGGTTCCCTTTCACCCCCCCCCCTCTCTCTCCCTGGAATGAAGTGACTTATTTTTGTGTTACCATATGTTATACAGTATAAAATACATTTCTGGGTAGATTTAGCAACATTGAATCAATTCTCAAGGAGTATTTGATATGTTGATTTGATATGTTTGACTAACACCAAATTTAAAAGCGGTGTAAAAATTTCAGGAATCATTATTTTATTTAAATGCTTTGCAGTTAACTTATATCTTAAGTTTAAACTCTGTAGTATTACTTCATAAATCTTAAGAAATTGCCAGGCCCACTGTCAAATAAAATCCTGCAAAGGGATTAACATGCTCTCTACCATAATATTTAAAAAAATCGTAACCACAGATCGCAGCCACAGTTTTGCGGCGGGCGAGTTCTACTCCAAGCCCACAGCCTCAGATCTGCAGCGACTGAGCTCATCAAATTAGACTGCCGCCGCAGATTTGCGGTGATGGTTTCTTGATACCAAATACGAAAATTCTTCGGAACAGTCTATTTTAAAGGTTAAATAGTTCAGGCATGGCCTACAGGATTGTCCGCCGCATATGTGCGGCACTTGGTGTGTGGCTAGGACGATCACTGACGTCATTTGACAGTTGGCAACACTTTTGGACAGATTGTATTGTTACTGTTTGTGGTCTGTGGCAGAAGTGACAACCATTAGGACTGGAGGAGTAATGATTCTGGCGGAGAGGAGTTTGAAGGGGAAACATTTGGCCTCTCTGGGTGTTCATAATGTTCATAATCTTTGTGAAGATAAAACTTTTGAATGTTGTTTAGCTAAGTTCCACAATAATCATTTGAAATTTTTATTAGCAGCAGTGTATCGTACTCCTAATTTTCAAACAGTAGAGTTTCTTAACAGGCTTGATAATTTTATTACACTTTTGTTAAAAAAAGAAAAATATATTGTAATAGCCGGAGATTTTAATATTAATGTTTTGAAGCATTCTGCTGAATCAATTGAATTTGAAAATATTCTTACTCGTCATGGGTTAAAATATTTAATAGAATTCCCCACCAGAGTCACAGCCAATTCTGAATCAGGCTTAGATAATTTTTTGACAAATATTGATTTTAGCTCTCTTAAAGTAGAAGGTGTAATAACAGGTTTGTCTGATCATGACGGACAGATATTAGAGATTGAAAGTACTTTAAAAAATAATGAAAATAATCAACTTTTTCGCTTTGGAAGAAAATTCTCAAAAGAAAATATCAGACTCTTTAACTCATTACTGGAAAAGGAGGATTGGATTTCAGTTTACAATGCTCCAGTCAATGAAAAGTACAACTGTTTCGATAACATTTTCAAGTACTAGGCCTATTTCGATCTTTCTTTTCCAAAAGTTCAAATAAAAATTAACAAAAATAAGAAGTCATGGATTACTGAAGAGTTGAAAGCTGAAAAAAATAATATTGTACAACTCAGCAAACAAGCAAGAGAAACAAAATCCATAGAACTTCATAAACAAGTAAAAGTTAGAAATAAACAATTTAAAATTAATTCAGTAAATACAAAGAGAAATTTTTTCCAAAATAAGATTGTTAACTCCAACAACATCACTAAAACCACCTGGGAAATCATTAACTCAGAAGTTTCAAATAAAAGGAGCAAATCAAATGCAAATTTTTCAATAGAGCTAGAAGGTGAACTGATCTCTAATCCAAATAAAATAAGTAACACTTTCAATGATTTTTTTGTCAATGTAATTGAGAATCTTCTTAAAGAATTGCCACCATCAAAACCAGTAATAAATAATGAAAGTTTAAATCCAGATAAAATTTTTCGATGCGATCCACTAGCTGAAAAGGAATTGATAAAAATCATTGATTCTTTGAAAAATAAAATGTCCTGTGGGTATGATGAGATTCCAGTTAAGGTTATAAAATTAACAAAAATCCCTCTGATAAAGCCACTTTTGCATGTCATAAATTCATCTCTTATATCTGGGATCTTTCCAGATAAACTGAAAATTACAAAAGTTGTGCCTATCTACAAAAAAGGGAAAACCACAGATTATAAAAATTATCGTCCAGTCTCTATCTTGCCAGCAATTTCAAAAGTTTTTGAAAAAGCCATGCACAATAGACTCATGTATTTTTTAGAAAGAAATGACCTTTTAGATTATGAACAACACGGTTTTTGCAGAAATAAATCAGTTACAACAGCACTTGTAAATTTTACGGAGTCAATAATTGAATCAATAGATAAAAAAGAAAAAGTTGTCGGAATCTTTATGGATCTCTCTAAAGCTTTTGACAGCATATCTCACGAAATATTAATTTCTAAATTACAGTCACTAGGAATTAGGGGTACTTCATTACAATGGTTTAAATCATATCTCAGTAATAGATTACAATACACAGAAATCACGCATATAAATAATACCAGAATGTTAAAATATCCTTCCTCAACTCAAGTAGTAAAGCATGGCATTCCTCAAAGTTCAATATTAGGACCTTTACTTTTCATCTGTTATGCAAAAGATATGTCTAAATGCCTTGGCTCCTTTGATAATATTAAAGCTCAACTCATACAGTATGCTGATGATTCAAATCTCATCATATCTGCTAGAACAGCGAATGAACTGGAGGTTGCTGCTCACTGAGAATTATCAAACATTCATAATTTGCTCACAAACAATAAATTAATTTTAAATGCTCAGAAAACAAATTTTGTATCATTCAGTACAAAAAAGAACAAAAATAAATTCAATCCCCACATTTTCATTGAAAATGAATCAATTAACCAAATTGATGGCACGAAGTTTTTAGGACTCCATATTGACGACTGTCTTAGTTGGTGCCAGCACGTGGATCACATTGTTCGCAAAATAAATTCTGGAATTTATGCTTTAAGAAGAATGTATTATTTAATTGATTTAGCAACCTTAAAAGTAATTTTTCATTCCCACATTCAATCCCATATAGCATATGGAATCTCAGTTTATGGAGGCACTTCCCACCAAAATTTGAGTAGAATATTAGTTTTACAGAAAAAAGCCTTAAGGGTAATGTTAAATTTGGATTATAAAGAATCTGTGAGACAACATTTTGCTGATTTAAAAATATTAACAGTTTTTGGTTTGTATGTGCTAGAATGTATTATGCATGTGAAAAACAACTATGATAGGTTTAAAATACACTGTGAAAACCACACATACAACACCAGAAACAAAACTGATATTGTTTTACCATAACATAACCTTGAGGTTTTTAAGACTAAGCCTTCTTACAAAGGAGTAAAATTTTTGAAAATTATTCCTAAGGATATAAGAGAAATTAATTGTAGACATCAACAAATTTAAGTCTAACCTCAAAAAATTTCTATTTGAAAGGCCTATTTATTCTTTGGATGAATTTTATTCACTGTCATCTTAGAATTGAGTATTAGTAATTAAGAACTTGACACTATTTATTGTACGGATTGTACAAATAAAAAATAAAGATATTTTGAATTTGAATTTGAATTTGAATTTGGTCTACAGGGAAGTCCATTATTTTGTTGGTGTCTTGAGGGATTGGTCAAACTGCCGCATATATGCGGCGGCTGCAGGAAACCGTTAAAGTATTTTGATTGATGTCGCTTAATCATCAGTATATTTTTACTCGAATCTGATGGTGTGTTCACTGTAATTTTATAACAAAATTACACTTCAAAAGTCAAACTTTTTGCCAAGCTGGACTAACCATTAAAAATATCCAATACTCCAATACGAGTAAGGTATCTTTGTATGTATGTATGCACACTGATCACAAAAACTGTTCTAATTTTTTATCCAAACTTTATAAATAACTTAGTAATGTGATAAAAATAGTATTTATATAGGTCTCTTATTGCTAGGAAAAATCTTATTTTGCTACAATCTTGAATTCAAATTCTAAAAATTTCAGCATTAATCTTATGAATAAAAAAAAGAAATAATGAAAATAGCTCATTCAAATGTCAAACTACAGACCACGTGTTCCAGTATGAATATGTGGTTTTGCATTGAATTACTGAGTGCTATGCGTGCACTCTCGTTCATTGGAACTCATGTGGTGGATGGCCAGTTTGCAAGCAAGCTCTGTACACGCTCACACTCGGAGCTCTGTACACGCTCACACTCGGAGCTCGGAGTGTGCGGAGTGAAGGCGCTCGTCTTGAATAGAAACGCTTTTTTGCACTGGCAATCTAGCGCATTGTCTATTACTATGAAGAATGGTTTCAGTTTACCAATCAAATGCTCAGCTCCCATGTACTATTGTGAATAATGTATATGAATCGAGTGTTAACAACAACCGTACCAAAAGTGCGTGATGTTCCATTATTGTCTTTTTCAGGCTCACGAGATTTTAGCTCTGGAAATATTGACACTGTTGATAGAAACACCTACCGATGACTCAGTGGAAGTAGCCATAGCATTCTTGAAAGAATGCGGGATGAAATTGACAGAAGTTGCGAGCAAAGGGATCATGGGAATATTCGACATGTTACGGAATATTCTTCACGAGGGTAAACTGGAGAAGAGAGTAAGTATTTGTATAGCTAGACTAATTTTTTCCTTTCTGTTCGAGAACTGTTTAGAAAGTAAGTTTCGTTTTTATCTGATGAAAAAAGTGTGGGTGAAGAGACATGCAAGTGTCACTTAAGGAAGTTAGACACAGTAGGAATCTATCTGTGAGTCCCATGTAAAAGCAAAAACGGCAAGTGTCCATTATTGGGTGCTCTCAAATTTATGGAAAACAGATGAACATTGTTGCGGTGTGAGATCTATGCATAGTTTGCTTAATAAAGGACACAGTAATGGCTACATTGAAAGGAAGACATTAAGTCAAACATGGAGTCAAAACTGTATTGAAACTCAATTAAACTCCATGGATATAACACTATTTATAATACATTTGGAATTCATCATAAATTGAAATTTTTTTGAAAAAAAAAACATTGTACTCAGGTCAGAAAATTTTAAATAACTTACTGTTTTATTTTAGGGGTCTGCGGTACAACAATTTTCATGTCGGTATTGTTCGGTATGGTACAAATTTCGTGTACCTCGGTTCTTGGTATAAAATCGGTTTTGTATGGTACGTATTATCAATTTAGGCCTAGCAGTATTGATATTGATTAGTAACACTTCAAATACCTAATTACCTAATTTATTTACCATATTTTGCTTGGTTACAACTTCAATAGGAATAATATCACAATCACTTAATTTTAAGTCCTTGTACTTCACACCTGAGCGTGTATGCTGGTGATATCAGTTTAATGCTAAGTAGTAAAAATGAACACGAAGTGAGCAGCAATATCACAACAATAATTAAAACATAGATTTATTTTTGGCTGATATAAAACTTGCAAACATAAAAAGAGATTTTCAAAAGAAAGCCTATAACCTACATGCTGTATAAGTCTTTTTTCAATTCATCGCCCTATATAAAAGAACAAAGTAAATTTTAACATAATGGAAAAAAATTCAAAGCGGAACTCATAAATAAAGTACAGAACCAATGAGGGTATATGCCTTGTACTGAATTTTTGGTGTACCGCAGACCCCTATTTAAATTAGATCAGAAAATAATATGAAGTTGAAGAGTGATCTTAAAAACCTTTTAATGAATTAGTCATTTTACAATTTAAATGAATTTTACATGCTTTGTCAACGCTACCCCTCGAATACCTAAACCCAAAAAAACTGACCTAACCTAACTCCAAAATAACCACCATCAAAATTCAATACTGCCGTGGCCTATATGAACAGCAAATGACAGATACTGTGGCCAACTGGTGACCAAGCACGTAAGAGAGACTCAATAGATGCTTGGCAGTCTTGTGTCTCTAGTAGCCAGCAATAGCGAGTTATCTTGCCTTATTCTTTCCAAAATCTATTAAGATACAGAAAACAGGGAATTGACATCAAACATCTTTGAGTGTTTCAATGAAAAGATGAAAAAATGCATTCTAAAAATTATATCTTTGATTTTGACAGAGGTCAGAGGTACTGTTAAAAGTGGCGGCAACACTTAGGCTTGTGGCGGGCTTTTAATTTTGAATCATAGTGCACAGCAACCCAACTGATCATTAAGACCTATTGATAGATTCCTAATTAGTCTTTTTTCTCTAAACTGAAACTCACAGGCCTCTACTGATACGTCTCCATCGCCAGATATAAGTGGACCTTATTTTCTGAACAGCCTGTTGTCATATTACACTAATATTCTTATGGCATGCAGAAAAATTTCTGAATTCGAGTTGTTTGTTGGGGAAATTTTTTCAGAGCATGTTGAATAATGATGAGATATTTTTCCGTGCTTATTTGTTTAACTGTGGTATGTAGAAATTTTCTTATCAAATGCATTAATAGTCAGTTTTGAATTCCACCATGTGATGTATTACAATTTCAATTTGCATAATTTCTCAACAAAATTAGTAAATTATCACTTAACAAGGCAGTATTTGAGGTTTATTCATTTTCAGTGTTTTCAATGGTGAGTTTTTTGTTTGCAGGTTCAATACATGATAGAGGTGATGTTTCAAATAAGGAAGGAGGATTTCAAAGCTCACCCATCCCTGATTGACGAGCTCGATCTTGTTGATCAAGAAGACAAAATCACACATCTGATCAGCTTAGAGGAGAACCATGACCCTGAAGATATTTTGAGTGAGTCTTTATTTGTCACCCTTTACCATAGTTGGAGTAAAATCGGCAATCTGAACTCTAATTAAGTCTCTGGGTCCCACTTGGCTAGTCAGTGGGGGGGAATAAATAAATAAATAAAACTTTTAATGAATAGGAATTTAAACATAGATGCAAGCAATGTTTTTTTCATTTGGTGTACCAGGTTAAGTTGCAGTAAAATATACACTCACTAAAATTACGAGTGAACTACATAAGTTGAAATATTGCTCATGAGTCTAGTGATTCAAACTGAAAGAACTCTTGCACTTTTCTTTGACAAATTCCTTTTGTAGTGTATGAGATGTTAGCTATCCTCATTTAAAGTAACTATTGTTTTTTTTTTTTTTTTTTTTTTTTTTTTTTGCATGTTGAGATCATTTGACTGAATCCGATTTGGTCTTTGGTCAATAGATTAGCTTGCATAATCGGAGTGTAATCAATTTTTTTTTTTTTAGTTATTATGTTTGAATAATTATCCTCATTCAACCTCCTATCACCATAAAATTTAACGCCCTGTTGTTCTGTGCCAGTAGATTGTCTTAGATCTAGACGAAATCCTTTTTCTTTTAAGATTAATATTTGCTCACATCGTCATGGATGTTGTTCACTCTCCACATGATGTTTATTCAGCTTATTTTAGTAGATATTAACTTTAACTTTTTGCACACAGTTTAAAAATCCAATAACTTACGATTTTACACTACAAGAAAATCATAAAAACTTCTTTGTTAAGAATTGACATTTAAGTTCCATTGTTAGAAAAAGTCACTCATACTCAGCTAACAGCCTTAGGCACGTTGCTATGTGTTGGATAAATCTTGATATTTGACTTTTTATTTGTTACAAATTTGTATATAATTCACTGTACAATGTGTAAAATATCCATAACCCTTATAGGTTAAAACTTAATTAGAAGGTATTTAATGAGTCTATGACCCTTCACGGTGTCTACCGGTAGGGAAAAGTTGGGAAGTCGTAAAAGTCAGGAATTTGGTTAGGTCGGGAAAGGTAGTAAAAAATGCAGGAATTTAGGTTTTCGTGGGGGAAACTCATTTTATATAAAAAATGCAAAATTTATTTATTTTACTTAAACTTTACAATTTATTTTAAAGAAATTTACAAAATAAAGGGTGGTGAGGATGGGTTTTTGACTGGAGATTTTCAGAAAAGTGGTCTGAAAAAGTTGGGGAAAAAGGTTGAAAACTTCAGTAATAATAAAATTTGATGGACCTCTGATTTGTTTATATAACATTGACAGCCCTTCAGCTTGTGTGTCTGCAACCCTCTACAGTTGTGGTGCGGTTATCCAGCCTCTCCCCTCCCTACTGAAAATGTTTGTCCAAATTCGTACCGGTGGCTTTGGGTTATCAATTGATCAGTCAAAATCTCTCGGTCTTCCAGCTCTTGTGTTTCAGTTAGTCTTACAGAAGTAGGTGTTAGTGTTTACTAAACATAAACAATGTTAATTCAAAATATGTAAATTTGAAAATGATTAAAACTGATTTGTCATGTTTCAGATGTATTCAAGTTCGACCCGGATTACGAGGCCAACGAGGCCAAGTACAAGTCCCTAGTACAAGACAGCGATGACGAGGAAAGTGATGGCGATGGCTCGGGCAGCGGGGACAGCGATGACGGTAATGTACCGCAGTCCCACAGTTCCTTTTTCTTGAAACTGCCATTCCAAAACATACTGTACGTAATGATAGATAAACGTAAACGTAGATACTGTACGTAATGTGCTATTATTCAATGCTTTCATGAGTTTGGACGTATCTAAACAGCCAAATTTTATGTTCAAAGCGATTTTTTTTTTTTTTTTTTTTTTTTTTTTTTTACATAAATGTTACTATTTATTTTTCTTATTACAAATTTAAAATCCTACCACAAAAGCACTGTTACCAAGCGTGTAAGTGTAATCACTATTGAATGCCGAGAAGTGTCAAGATAACACACTGGCGCAGCAGGTGGCGGGAGTGGCTATACATAGCACTAATAGGCCACGCCCTCACGGTAAATTGCAGTCGCCTCCCTAGCCTTGCATAATAGTTGAATGAAAAACGCCTACCAATTGGTTAAATAGCAAGTTAATTTAATTTTGAACTTGTTACAGGGTTGTTATTTTATCATTTGTATCAATTGCTTGAAAAAAATAGAAAATCCAAGAACTTAACGAATTTCAGTACAGTTGACCATATTTTCTAAAAATCTAGTTACCGTCTGACCTAAGTGGAAATATCTTTTGAATTTAAGTTTTAACTTTAAAACTTACATGTACTATGTTTTGTCCTTAATATCATGAAACTCAAAAAACTTTATGTATCTAAGCAATGTATAGGCCTAGACAAACCGTAATCTATTTAAATAAAGCGAAGCTCTGTCCGTGTGTGGCTCGTTGGACGCCTAAATTATAAGGAGTTTAGGCTTGAAATTTTCAGGATAGGTCCCTTTTGGTTAAATTGTTTCGTTTGGTACTTATAGTTTCCTCTAAGTTTTCTAAGGCCACTCCTCGTGGGACATCCAAAATTCCAGCGTTTATCAAATGAGACCATACAGTTACAGTTTCTGTTATTTATTAAATACTATTTAAATAAACAGTTGACTATTGCCTTTAATCATGCGATAGAATTATAATAACAGTTGACTAAATACACTACCTTTTTATGGTTGTACTCTGGTTTTATAAATTGCAGAGCAAGTGAGTGTAGCAACCAAACCAATCATTGCGTTCATGTAAGTGAAGCGAACATGCTCGCACTTGTATTCAAAATTTGAAAATCTCTTTCCAATTTAAGTTGCTATCGTAAAAAATGGGTTATAACAGCTAGTTGTTTAATATTGATAACAAAGGATATATATACTGTATAAACGTTTTGTTATTCATCCAACTATGTGTGGCCTATGTGAGTTTTTACTTAAAAGACAATATTATTCATTGAAATGATTGAAATTTAGTACTGCAGAAGCTCTTTTAGCCAACCCCTACGAGACCAGATTATGGTCAGATAATGAAAAAGCTTAGTTAAATAGAATAATACCTTAAATATGTGTTAACGGTAGTTTACGCAATAATTGTATTATGAAGGCTTTTAAGTCTCGAATGGGATACAGGCTAAGTTAGAACTCTTGTGAAGCAAGTGTTCTGGATATTTTTCGAGTGGCTTAAAGGCTGAATACAATCAACGGATACTCTATTTACAATCTCCTTAAATTTGGTAAATTACTGTAGTAAAAATAACAAAAATTTATAGGTTATGGACAGCCACCCATCCAAAACGTTTCCATACAGATGTTCCTTCACCAACAACTCATCATTCTCACTCACATATAATCATACTCTTTTGAAGTTAGACGCATACAGCATCTAAAACAGGAATCATAATGAACAATCAGATGATGTGCAACTTTCATCAAATTCTGAGCACAAATTGACTTAACTTGAGTGCAATTTGACTTTTGTAAAATTCTTTGGTTTTGAATTTTTATTTTAATGTAGAACATGTACGTTAAAGACACCGCTAAGACACCGGGTTTAAATTCGGTTTAATAATGAACCTCCTTATGGTAATATCTTTATGTGTGATTATTGCAATAGTTAAAAACTGTTAAATGACTAAGTTAGCAATCACAGCTAGCTCAGTAAACACTGCCCGCATGAAATATTGAGAGAAAATGACTGAATTTGACCTGTTACGGTAACATAGTATCGAGCTCTTGTAATATGAAAATTATTTTTTGATAATTTTCGCAACATCGGCTCTCACGGTGGAAGTTTTAATATTCTGTTGGTTCTGGGAAAACGGTCGGTTAATCTTACGGGTGGTTGATCCGAGGTTGGTTAAAAGAGCTTGCTGCGTTTAAAGATTTTTATATTGAAACCAAATGAAGTATTCATAGGTTTCACTGATTTGTTCAGAGTCTGAGGAAGAAGGGGAACAAGAAGGGGAGAAACAAGGTGTGATAGTGGACAAAACCGAGACTAACCTGGTGGCACTGAGAAAGACCATTTACTTGACGATCCAGTCGAGTCTGGACTTTGAGGAGTGTGCCCACAAACTGTTGAAGATGGAGCTGAAACCGGGGCAAGAGATAGAGATGGCCCACATGTTCCTGGACTGCTGCGCTGAGCAACGGACGTACGAAAAATTCTTCGGTCTGTTGTCTCAGGTCCGAAACTAGATGGAGTTTATTGTGTCGTATAATTAGGCTCCTTTAATTTATTATCCATGTAAAACATAAAAATAACTCTATATAGCAGCCTGCTCGTATTGGATTACATTTAAAGTTACTTTTAACTGTCAATTTTTACTCAACGTGCATATTAACTAATTTTTACATGTATGATTTTGTTTTGACTCTTCGTGAACACCTGTAGGATAGGAAATCACCAAAACTGTGTGAAAATGGCATTTCATGTCCTAAAACTATGTTAGATTTTTTGGTCTATCTTTATTGGTGAAAAATTATAAAGCTACCCAAGATTTTTTTAACGTGGTATTATCATGTTTTGAGGTGACTGTTTGAATTTATTCCATTAATTTAAATTCATTATTTAATTAGTTAGTTCTGGTGTGAACTTTTGTGGTGGTTTGGGCTCTCACCATGTAGGTCATGCTAATGGCTTGTTTTCTATTGTAGGCTAACTCGCTAAGAAGAGTACGCTCAACTTAAATTGAAAAACTTAGAATAAATCCTTTTCATAAAGTTCTTTACGATATAATTCTCTTTTCTCAGAATGGATACGATCTCTTTGCAAAGGTTTTTTGGTTTCTAAAGCAAACAATTTTTCCTCCGGTTGCAGAGATTCTGCCAGATAAACCGCTCGTACATCGCGCCGTTCGAGGAGACCTTCAGAGACAGCTACGCCACGATCCACCGCATGTCCAACGATAAGCTGCGCAACGTGGCCAAGCTGTTTGCGCACCTTCTCTATACCGACGCCATCGGGTGGGAGGTCCTCGCAACCATCCGGCTCAACGAGGAAGACACGACGAGTTCCAGCCGCATCTTCATCAAGATCCTGTTCCAGGAGTTGTCAGAGTACATGGGGCTTGCAAAACTGAACCAGCGAGTGAAGGACCCGTAAGGGAATTTTCGTTTTTTAGTTTACAGTACTTATCCTTATTTAGTATTGTTATTTGGTGTTATTTCATGTACTGCAGACTCACCGATCTCCACTAATTGATTTATCTCATCACAAAAACAACTTCAGGCTGGTAAATTGATGTTACATAAAAAAATAGCGGGTTAAAAGGGTTTTACTCGAAAATTCCCCTTGAAGGAAAAATGGATTCAATCACCAAAGAGAAGTGAATGTGTTTGTTTACCTCTTTTCGGTGGACGACTAAACTGATTTTTAGTTTAGTCTTATCAGTCTGTGTTTAGATTGGTTTTTTCTGTTAAGCAAGAAAAAACAAGTTTTAGGGTGTGAGTTGGTAGCTATGTATTTTACAAAGTAATATATTTAGTGTTATTATTAATATTTTTATCGTTGCATTTAGTCCTTAGAAATCTATAATTTAAGGATCTAACGGTTCTCAGTTTAACTGGCCAATTTGTTGAGCTTGAGCATTCTTGTGCTAAGGTGATCAGCTAAGAGTTGGTCTGCTCCAAACTAAATTACTGACGCTAAACTTTTTAAATGCAACAAATGAAGGATTCACAAGGGAATTTTTGTTGTTAGTTTACAAAATTTCATGTAAACTGAACTACCGTTGCTAACAAAAATCTGATGGCAAACTCTAACTTATATAAAATTACACAATCAAATACAGCTGAAGTCAACATACTGACCATACTCAGTAACTTTGATTTCCATGTGGGATGAAAGGGGCTTTTTGTACAAATAATTATTGTTCATCTCAAAGAATAACCTAGTAAAATTTTGTTTTTTGTGCAGCAGTAATAATTGAACTTATTTTTTTCATTGTCTGTCCCCACCACATTAAAAAAAAACATACACAAAAAATTAAAGATGTTAGAAGGTGTTAATTTGATTAGTAATTGCTTCAGAGTACCTGAATCAATTTCAGATGAAGTTTGTTCCATTTAAAAACACAACCTTTGTTTGAAATATTCCCCCACGGTGGATCATGTTTATTTATTTTTTACACCAAAATATCATGAGTTTTTGTAAATAGAATTTTTCAATCCAGACAAGAAATTGTACAGCCATGACAATTCTACTTTTACAACCCAGGAAACACTAACTGTAGTTTTCTTTAACTGGCTTCTTCTTTTTCTGACAATTTTCTTTAGCAGCTACCCATCCTGTTGGGTGCTGGTCCTGGTCAGGACTGCCTTCTTTTACATGTCTTGGTTTTTCAACCATACCATTTTATATTTCTTTTCATCATCTGTTTTATTTCAAACCGAGTGTTTTTATTTATTATTGTTTACAATTATTCATTCATTGTTCTCTTTCAGTTTCACAAAAAATCACCTTGAAAACAGACGATGAAAAGAAATATAAAAGGGTATGGTAGGGAAATCAAGATATGTAAAAAGATATGGATGGGTAACTACTTATGTGCTTGTCTTTAAATCCTAAGGTTTCTGGTTCAATCATGAGAAAAGTTTGTAATTTTTTAAAGGATTGATTATGTACCCAGTTGCCATTTGTCTTTGGGCTATTACTTAATAATGCTATAGTAAACTGTCTTTATTACTGAGGTTACCTAATAAGAATGAAAACCTCGGTTATTCCAGAGCTTAGTTTTATTAGGTTAGAGGTTAGGGTGTTACAAACCTCTTTCTCACATGTTGCAGATGAGATAGCACATGGTTTGTGGCAATCCAGTAGCCTGGTGCACTAGTGACAATTCACCAGCGATCAATGAGATGGAAGTTGGAGTTAATTCAACAGCCATGCCCGACATTGTTAGAATTCAGTTAGTTTTATTTCATCTGCTTGAGTCGCTAATGTTTTAGACGTGTTTGAATATCCGCTGCTTTGAAAGCGTTAATAACTTCGGGAACACACTGATGGGAGTAGTTTCAATATGAGTCTCTATCATGAGTTTATAGATTTGACTATGGTATGCTTACAGATCTATGACTGTAAGGAAAGGCCTAAGACACACCGGAAGCTCCCAAGCGTAGATGAAAACATCCATTGTCACTCAAACGGTTGTTTAGGTTTTGCAGTCGGCTGGTTCAGTCTGTCAACCTATGCTTTTGAAAGTTATTGTGTATAGCTCATGCGTTAAAAATATACTTTTATGGTTTATTTTAAGTAATTATTTAAATAAACTTATATATTAAAACAATTTTTATTTTACTATAGACAAAAACAAAAGTTAAGCATGTAATTATTCTGCTCCGACCGAAATTAAAAAAAATAGGCTTAGAGCGACTTTGGATAACCGGGCTTGGACAATCGGGAGTCTATTGTATGTACAACATATTGAAATTAAATAATGACCAGACTGGGGTTTAGACCGTTTCCCATTTAAACGGTAGGATATGTCTTAGGCACACATCATATAAAATACGAGGCACACAAGGAATAAAATAAATACCCATCGCAGCAGACTTGCGTACTCAGCGAATTTCCAATCGATCTTGAGATATCTTACTTTCCCCATATACATCATTGGAATGGGCATGAAGGTTTGCTGCCATGGGATGTTGTTAGAAAATGTTAGTTTTGTTAGGAGTAGATATGAAACAGGGTTTCTGGCTCACCTCGCCCTTCCGATTTTCGGCCCTCGGTCAATTTCATTTTTGACAGGTTTTGGGCTAGTTTTTATCCGATTTTAGGCTAATCCAAACCACTTTCCATCAATTTTCCCGCATTTTTCCGGTTTTTGAAATCGTGAAATTCTAAGTAAGTGCGAGGAAGGGCGAGGAAGGGTGAGGAAGGGCGAGGAAGGGCGAGACGCACTCTTCACCGACCCCACGTAAACCTCATATTTGACTGGTTCTGGGCCAGTTTGTATTTGATTTCGGGTTAATTTCAGCCATTTTTCAGGTTTTTCAAATGGTGTATTTAATCCACAAAAATTAATCCAGAAATTTAATCCAAGGAAGGGCGAGACGCACTCTTAACCGAACCCTCGTAAACCTCATATTTGACTGGTTCTGGGCCAGTTTGTATCTGATTTCGGGTTAATTTCAAACATTTTCAGGTTTTTCGAATGGTGTATTTTAATAGGTCACATGACAAGTAAGAGCGCTTGGTAATCACCGTTACTTCAAGTCTGAGGCTGAAAAAAAAAATCTCGAGACATTTTTGATTTCCAACATCATTTTTTTATAATTTAATCAGTTTACACCGGTGCTTCCGAATCCGCCGTCTTTACGTTCAGTCTGTTCGACTTTGTCCAACCTGATACACGGCGGCTTTTTGTACATTTCGCAGATGATCTGCGCAATCCTATCTCCACGACGCACATGAAAATCGGTATCGGAATTGTTCATCAAGATAACACCGACATTCCCAGTATAGTCCCGGTCTATGACCCCGGCATTTACACTTATAGAATGTTTTAAAGCCAAGCCAGATCTTGGCGCTATCCTCCCATAGCACCCATCTGGGAATTTGAAAGTCAAGTCAGTTTTTATCAACTGTTGACCGCGTTTCGGTACAACATAATCATACGCGCTTCTGAGATCCAATCCGGCTGCATCCGGTGACCCGTTGTACGGTTCAAATGCGTTTTCAGTCAAGCAATAATAACCGTAGCTTTCAGCCATTATTGATTCCTAATGCATGCATAACGGATTTCCACATCAAATAAATTAAACGGGGCATTTTCAAAAATGTATTTAAATTATGTTTTTAAAAACTATTTTTATTCGTCAACTTTAAACTCAATATTGTGATTGAATTTATTATCTGAAAGTGTTATTTTATCGTTGTACAACACATAGAGTTTCCTCTATAATTCAACAGTTGTTTGATATAGTTATCGTCAACCGATTCCAGCTTTTCCTCAATGAGGACTATAATATTTATTATTTACAATAAGAAACGGATAAGGGGTCATCTTATCGAGGGAAGTACGAGGGAAGTACGAGAGAAGTACGAGGGAAGTACGAGAGAAGTACGAGGGAAGTACGAGAGAAGTACGAGGGAAGTACGAGAGAAGTACGAGGGAAGTACGAGAGAAGTACGAGGGAAGTACGAGGAAAGTACGAGAGAAGTACGAGAGAAGTACGAGGGAAGTACGAGAGAAGTACGAGGGAAGTACGAGGGAAGTACGTGGGAAGTACGAGGGAAGTACGAGGGAAATACGAGGGAAGTACGAGAGAAGTACGAGGGAAGTACGAGGGAAGTACGAGGCGCCCTCTTAACCGACCCTTGTAAACCTGATTTCAATTGCTACAATCAATTGCTAAAAAAATGTCGCGTTTATATGATAAAGTGGTGCAGGGCGACTTTTGGTTTATTTGAATTAAATTGCTTTTCTTAACCAGCTAGTATGTTATTCGTTTAAAATTACCTTTGCCAAGGACATTTTTTATTGTGATAAAAATATTGTCATTTTAAATTTATTCAAATCAGTTGTATGTTTTTTCTCTTATAGATCGTATTAGAAGATGTCTTCAATTAAAATTAATTGTAAATTCTGCGGTAAGCTAATATCTAAATCACATATCTCACGTCATTTTAAAGTGTGTTTGAGCAATCAAAATAAAGACTTGAGCTCTCGACGTAAAAGAAAATGTGATAAATGTGGGAAATTGATTACAAGTGATAATTTTAGTAGGCATTATAAAATCTGTAGTAAAGGTACTACTGATAACCAACCTTCCATACAAAATAATGAACAACCCAGTACGAGCGGTACACATAAACGACCATCACCGAACAGAGATGATTTCGATGAACAGCCTGAAATTAAAAAGCCACGGATTGAAAATGAAAATGTTTCTTCAATCATCCAGAAAGTGTGCAATAGTGTCAGCATGGTTTGTTCTTCTGCTCTGAATGCGATTAAAAATCTTTTTAAACCCCCCGTTGACCTTCCGCCCGTCAGTGAAGATGAACATTGTATAAAGGAAAAAGCTTTTAGTAATAGACTTTTAACATACCAATTTAAAAACTGCCGTGGTATAAAAAACCCAGAGATATTTTTAAATAGATATCGAGATTTGATTGTTGCTAAGATTGAAGAACATTTGGAACAGTACAATGTGAAAGTAAATTTTTCGTTTGCTGCCAACTACAGACGGAATGTTCCTGGTGTGGATAAGCAGCTGGAAATAGACACCATGTATTTCAAAACTGAGAATACAATCATATATAAGACGACCGACTTACATCAAGTGTTTAAAGATGCAATAGCGAAGTTATTAACTCGAATGGAAGAGTTCGAGGCACGGGGGTCAGGTTGGACGCTACACGAAGTGTTGTTTTTAGAACTGGCAATAAACAAATATGTGCCATTCAGAGGGTCAAGCTATATTAAACTGCCAGACGTCATTAAAAATAAAAAAGCTGTCATAAATGTTAAAAACAATGACCAGAAATGTTTTCTATGGTCCGTACTCGCAGCTTTGCATCCTGTTGGTGTAAATGCAGAAAGGGTTAGCAAATACCGTGAATACGAACACGACTTTGACAAAGCGTTGAAAGACATTAAATTTCCTGTGAGTTTGGATGATGTGAAAAAGTTCGAAAGACGCAGTGGGATATCCATCAATGTTTATGGTTATACTTGTGCAGGAGAAAATAAACTCAACGTATATCCTTTGATTGTGACTGATGATGAAAAAGATCAACACGTTGACCTCTTGTATATGAAAACGGCAAATAAATCTCATTATTGTTATATAAAAAACTTGAGTAGGTTGGTGAGAAATCAAATCAGTAGGTTTAAATGTAAAACCTTTATATGCAGACGTTGTTTACAGCATTTTAGTAGACAAGATCTGCTTCAAAGTCACAAAGAACTCTGTAAGGAACATGAAGCGGTGAAAATCAGAATGCCAAAAAAAGGTGATGTCGTCAAGTTTACCCATCATAGATGTCAGATGAAGATTCCGTTCGTCATGTATGCAGATTTCGAGTGCATACTGGAACCGATCGACACTTGTCAACCACCGGAAAACGGCACATCGTACACCAATAAATATCAACACCACGTGGCTAGAAGCTTCGTATTATACACGGTGTACACAAACGGTGATTATAAAGAACCGATAACATATTTCGGTGTGGATGCTGCTCAACAATTTGCAAAAGTGTTGAAATCTGAATTGGAAGCTATTGAAGAATTTTGTCTTGTAAACAAAAAACCCATGAAACCGCTGACTGACGAACAGAGAGAGCAGGCGGAAAAAACAAAGATATGTCATATATGCGGTAAAGATTTGGTAACTGATTTTGTCTTCGATCACGATCATTTGACGGGTGAATTTCGTGGATTAGCACACAACTCTTGTAACTTGAACTATCAGATTCCGAAATTCGTCCCCATATTCATACACAACCTGACCGGATACGACACTCATCTGTTTGTAAAAATGCTGCGGTTAGATGATAAAACCAAGATAGATGTCATCCCGAATAACGAGGAACGATACATATCCTACACAGTTGATTTCAATATCAATATAAAAGCAAGATTCGTAGATTCATTCAAATTTACCATTGACTCACTCGATACGCTGGTAAAAAACTTGGACCGATTTGTACACATAAGTAAATATGGGGGTTGGGGTACTCAAGCGCTTATGCTTAGGCAAAAAGGTGTTTATCCATACGATTATATGGACAGCGATGATAAATATTTGGAAACCAGTTTACCAAGCCAAGAAAAATTTTACAATAAACTAAACAAATGCGGGATCAGCGATTTGGACTATTCACGTGCAAAACAGGTTTGGGAGGGATTCAAGATAAAGAATATGAAAGAGTACACCTTACTTTATAATAAAGCTGACGTGTTATTGTTAGCCGATGTTATGGAAAGTTTCAGGAACATTTGCATAGAAACTTACTCACTCGACCCCGCATGGTATTTCACAACCCCGGGGCTTTCATGGAGTGCCATGTTGAAGCAGACGGGAATAGAACTTCAGCTGTTGACCGATTATGAAATGATTTTGATGATCACCAAAGGCATCCGTGGGGGCATATCACAATGCTGCAATCGCTATGCGAAGGCAAACAACCCGTACATGCCTCTTTATAACAAAGACGAACCGACTACTTATCTGATGTATTTAGATGCCGTGAACCTATACGGATGGGCGATGTCTCAACCAATGCCGTATGGTGATTTCGAATGGGTTGATACGGATATAGATGTTATGAAGATTGACGATGATTCTGACAAAGGATATATTCTGGAAGTCGACTTGGAGTATCCCCAAGAACTGCACGATTTGCATTCTGAGTTTCCTCTCGCTCCGGAAAAACGTTGCCCACCCGGTTCCAAGGAGGTTAAACTCCTTACCACTCTGTATGACAAAGAGAAATATGTCATTCATTATAGAAATTTGAAATTGTATTTAACACTTGGAATGAAACTTACCAAGATACACAGAGTGTTGCGCTTCAGTCAAAGTAAATGGTTGGAACCCTACATTGATAAGAACATGGGCATGTGGATGGAGCAAACGAATAAATCGGCTAAACAGTTTTTCAAATTGATGAACAACTCGATTTATGGAAAAACTGTCGAGAATATAAGGAACAGAGTGGACATACGTCTGGCGACTCAGGACAAGCAGATCTACAAATGGATCGCGAAGCCGCAGTTCAAACACAGAACGATATTTTCAGAAAACCTTTCAGCGGTGCACATGAGGAAAATGAGTTTACTATTCAACAAGGCGATTTACATTGGGATGAGCATATTGGACATATCCAAGACACTCGTATACGATTTCCATTACAATTTTATAAAGGCGAAATACGGTGATAAAGCTAAATTGCAGTACACAGATACCGACAGCCTGGAGTATCTGATAGAGACACCGAATTTTTATGAAGATATGAAACTGACACTCGACAGGTACGACACCTCCAACTACAAGAAGTATAACCAATTCAAAATGCCCCGGGTGAATAAAAAAAAATTGGGAACGATGAAAGACGAATTCGGTGGTGTAATCGGTAAGAATTCGTAGGACTGCGATCCAAGATGTATGCCAACTATACTTTGGAGGGTGACGAGCTAAAAAAATCTAAAGGAGTGAAAAAATCTGTTGTAAAAAATGAAGTCACCTTCGAGGATTACAAGAAATGTTTGTTCGAGCAGAAAGAACTATACAAATCGATGAACATCATAAGAAGTCACGGGCATGAGTTGTACAGCGTCGAAATGTATAAAAAAGTACTATCCACGACTGATGACAAGCGATACATCTTGGAAGACGGAATCACCAGTCTGCCGTGGGGACACTACAAGATACCCAAGGATGTCGAAGCCGAATTGCTTTTGAACAGCAACATTTCACTGGAATAGAGAGTGTTTTTATTTGTGAATAAAAATATTTCTTTTAATCAATATCTTTTTTTATTTCCAATTTCCAGTTTACTGATATTATTGCTTATTTTTGTTGGGACTTTTTTATGATACAATCCACCTATTTTCACACACATTTAAATCATCATCTGTACATATTCCTTTTTAACGTCATAAGTGAACATGGTCTGTGATACCACGATGACGTAGGCCGTAGTGCCTTTATCAGCGACCGGACCGGAAACCGCGTTTGTAAAATCCAATTCGATTTGGATATCGTTTCTTTTTCTCTCGGTCGAAAACGGATGGAGATGTGTGTCTATCACCATCACCGGGAATTTGTTGATGAAATCGTTTATATTGAGATACACATCATCGTTTTTGAACATGACTTGTCTCATAGAACAGTAGCTGTCGTATAGCAGCCTGTACTTTTTATCCGTGATATTCAAATTCTGCTGCTCTTGCGGGTACCGTTGTCCGTTTATTTTCACGTGGAAATTCTTTATGTTTACACTGTCGAACTGACCGGGGTCTTTGGTCTGATCGTTCTTACGACTCGTCTGTAAACCGATTATCACAAAGACCGGATTCAGTATGTTCCGGTAGAGATTCGTTATGTCGAACGTGTAATTGGAGCCTATCACACCGAATTTTTCAATACAATCCCAGCGGAAATATTCATATACCAATTCGCCTTTCTCGCTCAATTTCTTAAGCCCATCGATGAGCACGGCTTTCTTGGAGGGGTCGTAATCCACAAGGGGGACTTTCAACACGAAACTCGAAATTTTTATTTTTCCCTCCGCTGCGTCAACAGCATTGGCACCGGAACCTTCAGTCCAGCGGTAGATGGCATCATCGTCTTCCGCGCGGGTGAACGTTATTTCAAATCCACCCTTGTACATGGGATACTTTAGACTGTCAAAGAAGCCCAGACCCAGGTGGGCCAGCGTTCCCAGTGCTTCGAACTTGCCGCCGCCCTTGTCGTAAACCGATTTGAATCCGCTGCTGTAGTACGTGTTTTCCTCCGATCTGCTGTACGTGGTCAACCCTTTGATGGTGCTCGTGATACCGACTTTATCCACGGAATCGATGACTTGGTTGTGTTTTTTCAATTCGATACTCTTGAACAAATAAGCCGCAAAATTGTCCACAAGTTTGATGGGGTCCGTGCTGGCATAACTAGCGCCATTGGATTTCTTGACAACCTCCCCTTGGATGTGAAACAATATCCTGTTGTTGTAAAACGAATCCCCGTGGTCCAGTTTGAATGTGGTGAAATTATTGGGTGAATTAAAGTGCAAGTCCGATACCGGTAGGACCGTGACATATTCGCATCTCGCTATCTTATCCGATGCCTCTTCGTAATATTTCTCCATTCCTAATATAGGTTTTAGGTTTTCCAAATTCCAATGAAAAATAAGAAAACTGTTGTGGAAAGCAATAAAAAATAAAAAACACCGAATTCCTGATCGCTTAATAAAATCGACTACTTGAACAGTTTTACGTTTTTATACATGTTCAAACGTCTCAACCCGAGATTTCGAAAAACCCTTTTGTCTTCAACATTTTTTATTACATCCAAACATCGCTCTACGTAGTCAAGACCCTTCGGCTGAGAAACCAGTTTTTCCATCTTATCGTGTATGAACTTTACGATGGCGATTTTTTCATTGTGAAAAGCGTTATTCCCGGCCTCCTCTTCGGCGCGTATAAACTTTAATCTTTCAATCAATTTATCATCATCATCGATGTATTTGTACTCGACGGGGGCGTGTGAATCTATCAACAATCCGCTGCCTGATGAGTGTTTATATTCTTTCCAGATCTCACTGATCAAATTTACCCATTTCCAAGACTGACTGGACCTGGGGCGTTTCAACTTTGGATCGTTGTTCTGAAAAATCGCATCGGATTTTATCAGTATATCCTTGTAATTATTAAAGTCCTGGGCTGTGAAAGCACCCGCACTTATGAGTCTTTCTCGCGTCGTACCCTCGCCCGGAGACGAGCCACTGATTTCCGCTTTCGTCAACAGACTCCACAATCCCGGTGTGCCGGCATATCTATCACCGGTGCTGTCTAATATGACATCCTCATTTTCAATCGTAATAGTCTTCGATCCGATGGCCAGTTTGTTCAAGTTGAAATCGTAGCGAATACCGAAAGATCTATCGTTGCTGGTAGCGAGATGTTGTTTGGCGATATCACCAATATCTTGCCTTTCAGTGAATTCGCGGATCGAACGGTTTATCCTGCCTTCGTCTGGCGATTCTATTTCCGACGGTAAAGGATCGATGTGTGGTGATTCTCCGGGTGGAGGTGATTCTCCGGGTGGAGGTTCGAGCACATCTTCATCTTCACGAGGTAAAGGCACCTTCCGCGCCGCCATCAATTCTCGACCCGGTGTACTGAAAGCGCGGGGTCTAAAAATGTCTTTTTTTCGTTGTATAGTTTTAGACATGGACAGACGTTGCGTTGGGGTCTTTTTATCTGAACCTTGCTCCTTGATCGCTTTGACAACTGGTTCTTGTCGCTTTTCAATCTCACGTTTTTCTTCAACTTCACGAATCTTTACTGCTTGGGATTCACTGACCAATTGGTTTTGCAATTTATCCAATTTTTTAGCCTCCTGCACAGTTAAAGGCTTATGTGCAGATATCGGTATGAAAGGAATTTTGGGTGCGTATTGCTCACGTATCGGCGGATGTTTACGAAACAATTCCGCTCGCTCTTTCACTTGTTCTTTTCGGATTTCCTCATTTTCCACGGCCCATTTATCTTGTAGTTTTTCAATTTTTTTACCCTCCTCCGCAGTCATCTCGTCGGGCCACATTTTGTCGGCCAACTTGTGTTTTTTAACTAACGTCTTGACAATCTCTTTATCGCTTTTCCTCTTCATCGTACTAATATAGGTAGTTGGGTTTTTAGTAGTAAATTTTAAATTGGATAATCGAAGTACAAAAGTGACGAATATTTTCACAAAAATTTTGAATAGAATAAAAAACGTCCGACAACGTTTTCATTAAAAAATAACGTTTACACATCGATTTTGAAAAAACGCTCGTGGACGTTATTTATTAAAAACAGCGTCTAGACAACGATTTTCGAAAAACGTTCGGGGGCGTTATTTATTAAAAACAGCGTCTAGAAATCGATTTTCGAAAAACGTTCGGGGACGTTATTTGTTAAAAACATCGTCTAGACATCGATTTTCGAAAAACGTTCGCGGACGTTATTTATTAAAAACAGCGTCTAGAAATCGATTTTTGAAAAACGTTTGCGGACGTTATTTATTGAAAACATTTTTCATATTGCACATGTATTTTCCACACCGCGCTTTTTTCATCATATTTACGGAGAGAAACCCATAAGGTTCATTCCAACACTTGTTGCATATATTTTCAAATTCACCGAAAGTCATGTCCGATCCCACGAAATCGTCGTAAATCCGTTTGATGTAATGTTTATTCTGTTTGAAGACACAAAGGAAATTTATATTATTCCGTATGACCTGCATGTCCACTTTGCCGTAACTCTGGCTCAGGTAGACGCATGAAATCTTTTTATGTCTACCTCTGATAAAATAGTCTTTAATACCTTTTTGCTCTTCCATCAGACAATCGTCGAATATCACAAGTGAGTTATTCTTGCACTCGTCCACCGCCGGCAGTTCATCGCAATTGTTGAAGAAATACGCAATTCTCTTTTTATACTTTTTCTCTGCGTCCTCATAGGTTTTTCTCAGCTCAACATAAGCCGGCTGTTCTATGGATTTACTGAATACGTAAAGGTTTTTAAATATAATACCGTTTTTATTGTAAATGAAATTGAGCAGTAAATTGGTTTTGCCACTGCCTGAAGAACCCACTATGAGACATCGCAAAGGGCTGGGCAACAGGTTGTCTTCGAATGCCTCTTTGTAATATGAAACTATATCCATCACTATGTGGGTGAAACGACCTCTGGACATTCAGTAAAAAATGAAAACGAAGAAATGATTTCAAAATTTAATTCTTTTTTAAATTGACGACATTGGAATTATTCACAAAACACACATGGCTTTCATTGCATTTTTTACAGCTCTGATAAAATCGAAATCACCGTAAACCGATATACAATTCGTTTTTCGGTCGTGATCATATCGGACGTCCACTTCATCCATCATTTTTAAAATCTTGTTAATCAAGTTACCGTCGGGGATATATTCGACTTCATAACAATAATCGAACTCACCAGTCACAATTTGCTCCTTATCAAAATATTTACTTTGTATATCAATGTACTTGTATTGCTTTACGTCGTCTTCGTTTTTACGTGCTTTGAGAATAGACAACACGTGATGGATTCTATTACTCTTCACCAGCGCTTTCAACCTCTTATTATCGTCTATCAGATTTTGTAATCCATAATGATCTTTTCGTAACGTTGGCAACAGTTCCTCTAACATCCATTCTTTAAACTCTTCATTTTTATTTTTACTCGCTCCCAATAGAGAACAAACACCCGAGTCGTCTATATATGCAGTATCAGGATGTTCATCGGCGAAACGGAAAAAGTTGTCGTGTTCTTTTAACTCTAAATATTTAATAATATGCTTTTTGCTAATATTGTCATAAATGGCTTTCCTAGGCCTCCTATATCCAAGTATTTTAGATACATCATTTCCTCTAAACCAGAATTTATTATCAGCATCGAATATAATGGTAATTTCATCTTTTCCAAAACTAAAACTATTATTCACAATGTCTATTTCATTATTCATTTTGTCTAATATATAAATTGACATTTTTAATGTTGTTTTTTATTGTTGAAAAGATGGTGAAAAAATGTATTTACCATTATTATTTTGCATATTTAAATTTACTATTAATAGTCCCCATGCCGGACTATCTAATTAAAAAATGCAATTCAATAGTCCCCACTCCGGACTATCTAAATTCAATAGTCCTCATGCTGGACTATCTAAATACAATAGTCCCCACGCAGGACTATCTGAAATTCAATAGTCCCCATGCAGGACTATCTGATATTCAATAGTCCCCACGCAGGACTATCTCATACAATAGTCCTCACGCAGGACTATCTGAAATTCAATAGCCCCCACGCAGGACTATCTGAAATACAATAGTCCCCACTCAGGACTGTCTGAAATTCAATAGTCCCCACGCGGGACTATCTCATACAATAGTCCCCATGCAGGACTATCTGAAATACAATAGTCCCCATGCAGGACTATCTGAAATACAATAGTCCCCATGCAGGACTATCTGAAATTCAATAGTCCCCATGCAGGACTATCTGATATTCAATAGTCCCCACTCAGGACTATCTCATACAATAGTCCCCATGCAGGACTATCTGAAATTCAATAGCCCCCACGCAGGACTATCTGAAATACAATAGTCCCCACTCAGGACTGTCTGAAATTCAATAGTCCCCACGCGGGACTATCTCATACAATAGTCCCCATGCAGGACTATCTGAAATACAATAGTCCCCATGCAGGACTATCTGAAATTCAATAGTCCCCATGCAGGACTATCTGATATTCAATAGTCCCCACTCAGGACTATCTCATACAATAGTCCCCATGCAGGACTATCTGAAATTCAATAGCCCCCATGCAGGACTATCTGAAATTCAATAGTCCCCTTGCCGGACTATCTGAAATTCAATAGTCCCCATGCCGGACTATCTGAAAAATAAATACAATAGTCCCAGCAAAGGACTATCTGAATAATGCCTAAAACATTGTACGTTGTAATTCTTTCTCGTAAAACCCTCCTATTATATCTTCACCAGTTTCATCGGCAATCTTATAAGTTGTAGGTCTCGTGTTTAAAACTTGCTTGATTACAAAAATCTCGGACGTCCAGTTCTGTTTGTATTTATTCGTGAAAACATCTTTTTTCGCTGTAATGCGGACTCTGTCTCCCACATCGAATTTCGCCTTTTTGCGGGGTATTCTATTTTCCAGTTCGTTGTACATTTTCAATAATGCCTGCTCGTTGCCTTTATTCACATCCGCGGGCCTCATTTTTATAGTATGGTGGAAATCGTGTTTGTTGTATTCGTCGGTCAATTCTTGCAATATGTCGTGCCACTTGTGCGAATTTCTAACTTGGAATTTTACTTTCAACTTCTCATTTAACGTTCTGTGATATCTTTCGATTATGGCGGATTTCTCCTCGCTCTCGGTGTGGTACAATATAATGTTGTGTTTTTTCAACAACTTGTTAAAATGCGTATTTTTAAACTCTGTCCCTTTATCGGTGTGTAAGAGTTTAGGTGGTGAATGACCGTCATTTTTGGCCCGGGCAATTATTTTTTCAAAAGCTGATGACACATCCGGACCATCTTTTTTCTTCAAAGGCTCTGACCAAACGAACTTACTGAACGTGTCGATCACATTTAAAATATATCTATACCACTTGTTTTCCCTAGCATATTCTTTCAAAATCAACAGATCGGCCGCCCACAAGTCATCTATACCTTTCGTGACGATTCGACGTTTTATGAACTTTTTCACAACGGGTCTGTGCAGCTCTTTAGCTTCCAAAACTTCCGGCGGGTCTTTGATAAACGAATTTCTCTTACTGCCGCATATCGCACAATTGGATGTCGCAAGCCACCTTTTATTTCTCGTTTTGACCGTTTTGACATCCGTGGATGGTGTGTTTGTTTTACACTTTCTGCAATGCAATTCCATGTCTAATAATGCGCAGCTACTTTTAAAGTCAAATAAAATATTTGCAAATGCAAAGTCGTTTAAATAAATTGCACATTTGCGTAGATTGTGTGTTATATGTATAGGATAAGAAACGAGATGCAGCACAGACATAAAATCCAGTTGACCAAGGGTCAAAAGAATAAGTTGCGTATCGCTTATAAAAAGCAGAAACTCGCTATTTTAACTTTGAACAGAGATCAGTTGACGAACGGGAATGTCGAGGTGATGTTGACGGACGAACAACATAAACAGGTGTTGAGAGCCATAAAACACAATAAAGGCTTGAGATTGATATTGAGCCATTCGCAGTTAAAGAACAACATCGAAGGGGGTCTACTGAAAGAGATTCTGGAGTTGGCGGAAACGAGTATCCCTTATTTCAAGAAATTCGCTTCACCCCTGATTAAAGACAAAGTCGCACCAGCTATAAAAGATAAATTCGTTCCGTGGCTGAAAAAGATGATCGACGACGAGTTGGATACAATTATAGAAAAAGATTAAGACAAATGATAAACAACCGACTCAATGCGGCTTTGAACGATGTACGGGTAAAAAAAAATTAATTCCGTTGACGTTGAGCGATCTTGAAGTGTGGGCCAATAAATTGAAATTGAAGAATTTTCGCGGTGTTTTCAGACGAGAGCTTTTACCTGATGCACCTTGGAAAAACGAGTGCGGTATAATCAATCTCGGTGATCTGGACACACCCGGAACACATTGGACGTGTTATTATAAAAATGGTAAAAATGTAATTTATTTCGATTCTTATGGAAATGCGCCACCACCTTTGGAGTTGGACAAGTACATGAGAAGTTTTGACATTCGCTATAATTCGGACCGATTTCAAGATTATGGCGATCCGCCAATCTGCGGGCATCTGTGTTTAGAAGTTTTAAGGCAGTTTTCAAATGGAAAAACATATGATGAAGTCAAAGACATTTTAAATAAAAATAAATACGCTTGGCTCGGGTGGTTCGACACTTTTTTACGATGCCCCCGTCAATAAATTGTTTATACCATTTTTATTTTTTTAATAATTTATTACCACTCGAAAATCTGTTTTCCTAATATAGAAATGTCGTCATTTAGATCACCAAGTCAAACTAACCAGTCAGAAGCATGGAACCTGCTTTCCATGGAGCCCAGAGAACCCAAAGGGGTTTTGACTGACAAATTCATCATGAGGTTCGATCGGTATTTGAACTGGGATCTGCTCTCTTCCCATTATGATTTTCCAATCGAGATGTTGCGGATGTACCCGCACAGAGTGAATTGGTCCAAGCTGTTGAGGCGTATTAAATTTTCGGAAGAATTCCTAAGAGAGATGGTCCCCCATTTCGATGAATGTTGGGGTATCCTGTGTAAATATCAAACGCTGTCTGAAAAGTTTATTCACGATTTCGCAGGTAAAATCGATTGGAATTACGTGTTGTTGTATCAAAATGTAACTAGCAGATTTATGGACGAACACAAAATGTATTTTGATGAATCCTAGTTGAGTGGCTCAGAGATGTTCAAAATAAAAACCCGAATTCGCATGGATCGACCGGTTTGAATAAATAGTATTTAATATTTGCAGGATGAATAAAAACTAGTTGTTGTTTATTTTTTTTATATAAAACCATTATGATGGAAAACATTTTTCCTAACATAGAAATGACGACATTTAGACTATCAGGTAAGACTTCACAACTGACCTTGAACTTGGAACATCCCATTCACTTGGATGCTGAGTACAAGTTGGCACTCACCGGACTTTTCTGCGAATACAACTTTTATAATTTATTTGAGGGTTGTAGTGTTTTGTTTGACGGTGGAACGAAAATCGGTTTCGGTAAAGGTTTTTGGACATTTGATGCCATACAGAAACACATACAAAAAGGCGTGGATCCGCTGTTACGCGGTAAAACAGACGATAAAAAGAATAAAGTCACGGTCATTTCAATACTTAAAACTACGGGATACCGGGTGAAAATCACTTCACCTATAAAATTTCACATGGAAAATCCACTGCGGCGTTTGCTGGGTTTCGATGAAATTGATGCCCCCGAATACTTGGACACGTACAACGCGAAAAAACCGCACAACATAAGACCATGGGACATGATTGAAGTCCACTGTGATATTGTGGAAAATTGTTTTGTCAATCATGATGAACATTGGCACAAACACAAAGAGTCTTCGGTGTTGTATAGTTTCTTTCCATATGGTGAATTTGGTAATAAAATTGCTGTGATGCCGCGGCCGCCGCTTTACGTGTCGTTGAAAAAAGGATTGAATAAAATCCAACAAATCAACATTTACATTACAGACCAAAATAATAATTTATTGCAGATGTTCGATTCGAATGTGCATATTTATTTGGAGTTGATTCGGGTGTAGTATTTTTTTAATTTATTGAAAATCGGCTGTTTCTATTTTTTATTTGACGCCGCAAAGCGTTATTCCTTGTATAGGTAAAAATGAACGGTCCTAACTTTAATGATTTACTGAAGGAAATCAATGGAAAGTCTTACATCAGGGTGGGTGACCTGGAAGTTGGTAAAAAATATTTTGTGGAAAATATGGATAAAATCTCTTCATCATACGGTATGAGAATATTAGTCACATGCGATGATGTGAAATTCTATCTTCCCGAAAGCTGGAATGACAGGTTGACAAATAACTATATCAAACAACTGTTGAATTTTAAGGGGAAACTCTATGTGCTGTACAACGGTAAAATAACACTTTCAGATAATAAATTCAAGCACAGTATCGAGTTTAAGGTTGACGAATAAAAACATTTTTAAAAAAACATAATTTAAATACATTTTTGAAAATGCCCCATTTAACTTATTTGTTGTGAAAACCCATAATGCATGCATTAGGAATCAATAATGGCTGAAAGCTACGGTTATTATTGCTTGACTGAAAACGCATTTGAACCGTACAACGGGTCTCCGGATGCAGCCGGATTGGATCTCAGAAGCGCGTATGATTATGTTGTACCAAAACGCGGTCAACAGTTGATAAAAACTGACTTGACTTTCAAATTCCCAGATGGGTGCTACGGGAGGATAGCGCCAAGATCTGGCTTGGCTTTAAAACATTGTATAAGTGTAAATGCGGGTGTCATAGATCGGGACTATACTGGGAATGTCGGTGTTATCTTGATGAACAATTCCGATACCGATTTTCATGTGCGTCGTGGAGATAGAATTGCGCAGATCATCTGTGAAAAGTACAAAAAGCCGCCGTGTATCAGGTTGGACAAAGTCGAACAGACTGAACGTAAAGACGGCGGATTCGGAAGCACCGGTGTAAACTGATTAAATTATAAAAAAATGATGTTGGAAATCAAAAATGTCTCGAGATTTTTTTTTTCAGCCTCAGACTTGAAGTAACGGTGATTACCAAGCGCTCTTACTTGTCATGTGACCTATTAAAATACACCATTCGAAAAACCTGAAAATGTTTGAAATTAACCCGAAATCAGATACAAACTGGCCCAGAACCAGTCAAATATGAGGTTTACGAGGGTTCGGTTAAGAGTGCGTCTCGCCCTTCCTTGGATTAAATTTCTGGATTAATTTTTGTGGATTAAATACACCATTTGAAAAACCTGAAAAATGGCTGAAATTAACCCGAAATCAAATACAAACTGGCCCAGAACCAGTCAAATATGAGGTGTACGTGGGGTCGGTGAAGAGTGCGTCTCGCCCTTCCTCGCCCTTCCTCACCCTTCCTCGCCCTTCCTCGCACTTACTTAGAATTTCACGATTTCAAAAACCGGAAAAATGCGGGAAAATTGATGGAAAGTGGTTTGGATTAGCCTAAAATCGGATAAAAACTAGCCCAAAACCTGTCAAAAATGAAGTTGACTGAGGGCCGAAAATCGGAAGGGCGAGGTGAGCCAGAAACCCTGTTTCATATCTACTGTTAGGAAATGTAATAGTTACGTAAGGTAAATATCAAACTGTATCAATATTCGGCACTTTTTAATTTTCCCCATAAACCCCATGGGGGTGAGTACGTAGGTTTTCCGCCATATGGGTGTTGTAAGCAAATATCAGTTAAACCCTACCAATGAATGTACATACCAAGTTTTATCAAGTTATTCCAATAAATGAGCGAGGTACAGGGTTTTGTTGATTCCCCATAAGATTAACATGGAAAACCTATTTTTGGCTTTTCTCCATAACCTGTTAAGCCAAGTTAAAAATTTAAAATACTAAATTGTTTGTTTTTTAAGCTCTTTTAAATGGTTTTAGTTAAAATTGTTGAATTTTGAAATTGTGCTCAAAAAATGCCGAAAACCCATTTACCTCTTTGAAACACCATAAAACCCTTTTTCCATAACCCGATCATGCTGGTTCGCGAACTCATGAAAATAAACCTTGTCTTATACCTTCATACCAAATTTCATCAAAATCGGAGGTCCCTGTCTTTTTTGGCGTTTTTGGCTTCTGGGGACCTCAAAATAAAAAAGTAACATGGTCCCGGGCTTAGGTCTTACCATGGCTACTACCGTAATAACGTATTCCCTATAGGGAAATTCCCTAATACAAGTAAGAGTGTGACTAGACACTGCGTAGTGCTACAAATAAGATACAATGTACGTTGTACGCAATCAGCTTATCTCCATTCATAATTTTTGTTTCTGTTTACAGTAGCCTGCAGTCAGCTTTAGAAGGACTTTTCCCTCGGGATAATCCCAAAAACACAAGATTTGCTATCAACTTCTTTACATCTATTGGACTTGGAGGAATAACGTAAGTAACTTGTTAAATTTTAAAAATTAACAAAGAAGATTATTTGATTTAGTTATTAGTGGTTCTTGGTACAAAAATTTGCACTCATGGTGCAGTAAGAGTTTCACGGTAACAACTAAGATTTAATTCTTTGAGGTTAGGAAAATAAAACATTTTGTTGTAAGTGTAGGAATTTGAAAGAGACAGGTTTGCCAAAAATAGGACCCTCTATCCCGGACTATTATGGCTTGTAACATTTTGTAAAATTTTCTTTGATATTTTAAAACTAGGAATGTGCGTTCAAAATTGTTGCTAATGAAGAACTATTACATTAAGTTAGATTGAAATTCATTGAAATTCACCTATCCCAAAATTCAAAAAAATTCACAATATTCTGAATGTAATTATACTTTTAACTTTATACTTTTAAATTGAAATATAAATAAATGTCGTGTATTCATTTAAAATGCAATTTTTTTTTTTTTTAGCATGTGTAAGATTTGAATAGGGTGAAGGGTAAATGTGGTCCACCTAAGAGGCTGGCTGTCAAGTAGATTAGCGGGGTGGAGAGAAGAAATTATGAGGAACATGAAAACACGGTGTTTGACTTTGTTTTACCCGAAGGTCTTTTACGTTAGTTAAATGATCGTCCTTATTATTTTCAATCGACACGTTATATTTTATATTTAATTTGTGTATTCTGGTGAAAAAAGAAACTAAATTGTTAAAAAGATCAAATAATTAATTTGAAATGATATTTTTTAATAAGATAACTATTTCTCTTCTGTTTTAACAGCTTGATGCGATGGCAGTTGGAGTTAACTCAACAGTCAACCCCGACAATTTTAGAATCCAGTTGGTTTTATTCCATCTGTTTGAGTCGCTAATGTTTAAGACTTGTTTAGAAACCTGCTATTTTGAGAGCGTTAATAATTATATTTATTCACCATAATCACTTTACATCAATATTTTGACAGGTTGTTTGTCCAGATATAAAACTAAAATCTACTTCTAAAAGTTCGGCTAACTTATTATTTGGAATTTGCACAGCTTCAAAATATTCTTCAACTGAATAAAAAGCCTTATAACCATTCATTCAACTTCCTCTTGAGTTTAGGAAAGTTATCAATCTTTAACGTGAACACCAGTAGAAAAAACTTACCAGTTTTGTAAAAATTTGTACACCATAATTGATAATAATTATCAATTATAATTATTCATTATAATTATTTATTATAATTATTATAATGAATAGTTATAATTTCAATTGTTCATAATTATTTGTCTGGCATAATTCATCTACCTAACATATTTCTCTGCTTTCCAGGGACGAATTGCGAGAACATCTCAAGAGTATGCCGAAGCCGACTCTAGCTGTGCCGCAACTGGTTGAAGACCTGTCCAGTTCTTCTGATTCTTCATCCTCAGATTCATCATCATCTGATTCTTCATCAGACTCATCAAGTTCTTCAGGTAAGGAGAAAGACTGGAGTGTGTTTTTTTGTAAAATTGGGTGTCGTTAATTTAAGTTTAAATTAAGTTTGATTGAAAACAATTTTTTTTTCATCCCATATTATCCAACCAAATTAATTAAAAATTATTTTTAATTTTACTGAATAATTAGCTCTGTACATTCCACAGACTTCTTATGGATAATGAATAAAGAGGTGGTATCTAAATCAACTTTTTTACAAGTAGTAGTTGATAACAAATCATTATAACCATCTTTATTATACCCCGTTCAAAATAAATGTGTGGTCGAAAGACAGATTATTTCCCACCACAAGGAAAATTCCCTCAATACCTTCCTGAATTCCCCGATTTCCTTCACAATCAGACGTTATTTGAATTTCACTCTTAAAATTCAGATTAGAAAAAAAGCGCTGATGATCGTATTACTTCCCTTTCTTGCCACCGGAAGCGCATCTTGTTGCATCTCAAACGTCAAAATTGGAATATTTGTTTACGAAAAAGCAAAACATTGGCTTAAAGTGACATGAGATATTGAACAGCTGTAGTTATTCTCAGTGGATTCTTGGCCGCGGGAGGAACGGGAAAAATGGGGGAATTTAAATCTGTATTTCGACCGCACATTTATTTTGAATGGGGTATATTAAAGGCTTTCATACTTTAAACGATTTGTTGATGGTGTGATAATGTTTTTGCCGCATTAAAAGTGAAAACCAGCTAAAATATAAATTGTTATATTTTAGCTGGTTTTCACTTTTAATGCAGCAAAAACATTATCACATCATCAACAAATCATTATTGAATCGAAGTGTCTATATTGAATATACTATAAAAACCTGATGGGGAGACCAGTTTGAAACAAGTGTGTGTTGGATAAATTGTCTTTTTATAACAGTTTGATAGGCACGCATACAACTTACAACCCTGAATATTTAAGTCCAAGCAGTTTATTAGGTTATATCCAGTACATTCATAAAAAAATTGTTTTAGCAAATTTAGAACAATCTTTTCCTTCATTTTTGTTCTGTTGTTGGGAATAAAATAAACAAAATTAAATAGATGAAAATAAATAAGTATTGAGAAGTAAAAAACCATATTTGCCAAAATTGGATCATCCATTTCTTTCCTACCTCTGTTGTAATTACATAGAGATCTGATGGAAAATATTTTTCATATTTCTGTATATAAAGCAGTTGTTTTCAATGCTTGCTTTGTGTTTGGAAAAACAATTACTGTCCCTAAAGTAGGAAAATCAGCCGGAGATTTTTTATACATTTTATTAGTAATGTTTCTTAATACTAGCAGCAATTTTAGCGAAAGTAGCACTAGTAGCTCTAAGAGTAGCAATTGAGCAAACAACTCCTACCAGTTTTTTACAATGCTTTGCATAGATGCTCCCAAATTGAAATAGTTTTGATGTCATATCAATATCAAATCAATATACAAATATCATATCAAAATAAGTTAGGCATAATTATTCTTATGAAAAAATTGTTTCCTACTTTATTAGGGCCAAATAGGATACAATAATATAAATGTATTACCGTACTTAAATCACACCAACCTTACAAATGAAATCGGAAACAACCAATTAAAGTCCATATTGGTATCTGTTGTATTGTAACTATTCTTTCTTTTGACTATATTTGACTTATTTTTCTTTGCACTGGTTACACTTTTAACTCTTACATACTATTACCATATTTATGGTTTTTTTTAGAGTCATCAAGTTCAGATTCTGAAGATTACTCAAGGAAAAAGAAAAAGAAAGGAACGCCTGTTAGTAAAAAGAGGAGAGAGACAACTCCTAAAAAAGTGGAAAAACCGAAGAAGTCGGGGAAAAAATCTAGCCCTGTGCCAAAGAAGAAGAGAAACAGGTGATAAAGGAATGTTAGCCAAGATGAAACTCTGTACCCGCTGTAAATATATATTTGTATTATTTATGTTTTTAATATACATATTATTTTGTACAATTAGTTATATTTTAAAATGCAGTTGCTATGTGTAAATAGAGTCTTAATGTAAATAATAAACTTTCAGTATAGGTTTCAAAACATTTTTTTATCATCCCGAAACTACTTTTTTAACCAACCATTGTTGTCTAGTCCATATTAAGATTTTGTTGCAATATGTAGCTCAAATTTTTATTATTACTTATCATGTAAAGTCATTTACTAATGCAACTCATGATTAGGTATCAATTTCAAATATAAATTTCAACACCTTGGACTTCGAGGTAGTTCAAAATCAGTCCCAGGATTTCCCTGTATTCCGTAAATCTCGCATATTTAACGTTGTAAACACAACACTTTAAGCACTTTTGATCAAATTAAAATCTAACCTAATAAAATTTTCACAATTTCAGGAAAATTGGAACATTTTTAAAACTGTTTTTTGGAGCCATTTTGCAGTACTAGTGTTTTGACCATGCCTGAAGCACCTCTCGTTGATTTGATCCTACTATCTTCTTTAATATTTATTTCCTCTGTTTAATTTGACATTCGAATACAAAAAAAAGAATTATTTTGACTAAGAAAAGAAAGGCTTGATTGATAATAACTCTACAGCATTATACTAAATTCCTCATTACACCTAACAGTTTGAACATATTATCATGAATATGTTATACGATTATTATATTAATTAGGTAAATAAATATATTATAATTTCTGTACTGTAACACCATTAAGTTTTACATTTATTTCATAAGACTAAAATTTAAAAAAATGTTCAAAACAAAAAACACAAACTTATTTGTTTACTTCATATTTTTTTCTTTGAAAAACCTCTGAATGTAATCAATTTTTACCAAGCATTTTACCATTGAATACATACCATTTATGGAAAAGGTTTTTCGGGTTAGGAGATTAGACTTTTAGTATGTTTGTTAAGACAATAAAAATAAGGTCTGAGCACAATCCTAGGATTGTCAAGTACCAAAAAATAAGTGTAAACCCGAGATTCCGAGTTTGAGAATTGTACTCATAAACTATTGATACAGTGATAATTTATTTGATTTGTATTTAGTATTATATCATTTTATAGTTTGAAAATATTTTGGATCTCGGTAATTTAAACAAAAAGTTGACATCCGCTAAACACAATTAAAAACGTTTGGTTTTGCTTGCAAGTTAATCAGTTTTTGTTTTGGTAGTAAAAATGATGTAACTTGCCCTCAATCGCTCGAGAATAAGGTTACACAACAATAAATTGACACTGTAGGTGTTGCCAGTTTTATTAAGCTAATTCAAGCCTTGTTACATGGGAAAAATTTATAAGGTTTAAACAAAGTTGAATTTAGGTTCATAGTGGTAGTCAGTGACACTTCTAAAAGAGTATTCACATGCAAATAAAAAGGTTGATGTACAAGGTACATCATTCCATCCAAGCTGAGAGGAGTCATTGACCAGTATAACACAGTTTTCAATATTTTGGAAATTATTTGGTTCATCATTCATCCAGTTTTGGTAAGTCATCATTTTCCCAGTTCCCATCCAGAAAAAATCCCCTTCAGAAGCTAAATCATTTCCTGAAGTCCAGATTCTTAAAGGGATGTGATTCAGACCTAGAAAAGTCGGTTTTTGATAAATCAAATCAAATCAAAAACAGCTTTATTTTGAGAACACATTAATACAATGTAAAAACAAACACACCCCCAGGCGTTGGTTGTTTTTTTGGCCATTGATAAAAGATTTCTTAATACTAACTTAACAAATTGATGGCTAACTTAGGAAATACATCTCACATAGGCTACAAGTAGCCCGTGCGTGAGAGCAAGATGAGACGTTATCATAATAAAAAATATATAATCTTTTTTGAGGTGTTATTTGGTATTACAATTGATAGTTTCAAAAGCAACTATTGACTGTTGAAATAGCATTTAACATATTGATATTTTCTAATAAAAGCATGCAAAAAGTGAACATTAAATATGTCCTATATAAACCATTTTACCCATACATATAAATTAGTATGTAATATCTTATTAGTTTTTGGATAGGGCTAACTGCCTAGGCAGTAAGGATTATTAGTGATAGACAGGATAAGCAAGCTTGCCTTGAAACCTGGAGGTCACAAAAAATAAACACACAGCCTAACAAAAACTTGGATATTTCAAGACCACTGGCCTCTTTATCAACATCGATAACATAAATAAGAATGTGATCTTCTCTGTGTTGACAAAAAAAGCCAGTGGCCCTGAAATATCCAAGTTTTTGTTAGGCTGTGTGTTTATTTTTGTGCAATAAAAGGATACCTTCACTTTCTAAGATAAGCCTGTTTATCCTGTCCATAATTAATAATCCTTAGCATGTATAGTACACTCTCATTCATCCAACTCGGTGACATCGGAACTCCGCTTCATCAGAACTGGTGATCTAGATATAAATAAAAAGTTTTTTTGTAAAATGATAATTTTACGTTCTAGTGCCTTCAATCTCCAATTTGTTATTCTTGCAAATATAGTCATGTATCACATTTTGCATCACTTGTTACAACCTTGGTGCTTTTCATTAACTGCATCCTTCGACATGATTGCTGAGTGCTTGTAAGTCTTCGCATAGAAATAGAAAGAGGGGCAGGAAGTAAACACCCGCTTCGTAAACTGTCTATCTCACGAATATACCGATGTTACGTGGAATGTCAATGGACTATTGAAATATGAGTGAACAGCGGACAAAGGTCTGTGTGTCTATTGAGGATAAACTTAAGGGGATTCGCTACTGAAAATGGGTAAAAATCATGAAAAATTCAAAAATTTTATTTTTTCTTTTTTTTTTGTAGTTTGGACCTTATTACATCCAAAAAATATAATATAAGTCATGTCTGAATGTTATTTCCACGAAAAAATAAATAAAAATTATGCGTTACTGCACGCTTGCGAAATTTCACGATTTCATATCATTGCAATTAATACGTTACATTTCAGCTTAGGTTTTATATATAAATATATTTCCGTATTTACAAATAGTAAGAACAATAAAAGCCTCAAATAAAAAACTCTTTGACAATTTTACTTATTTTTATACTCTTTGAAAATTACACACAAAAAACAAATGGCATAAACTGGAGTCAGATGATCAGCTGCTCAATGTCAACAAACTGAAATGAGTTGGTCTGCTATTTGGTTTTTGTGTTGTCATAGTGATTATTTTGTCAGCTAAAAAACTAAATATGGGTAGAGTAAAGAAGATAGAAAAAGAGGGTAAAACATATGGTGCAAGAGAATTTAAAAAAACAGTGAGTAATTCAAACTTTCCGAAGATGGACTAAATTCGTCATAAGCCTAAGACTTATATATTTTTAAATATTTTTTTGAAGTAGACCTGATGGTAATTTACTTATTTTTTGAGTTAATAAGAAAATGTAACAATAAAAAAAGTTTTTAGCCAAAAAAACTGTTCATTTATATCATTAATTTCAGTAGGCCTACAGCTTTTTATTCAAACGCTGTTTTCCGCAACTTTGAAATTTCACGTTTTTCAAGACAAAATTTGATATATCTTGAGAACCATTAGAGGTACATAGATGAAATTTTTACTACTTATTCTAGACAACATTAGGCAAATATTTAGGTAGAATTAGGTATCTAAGTTTATCAGGTACTAAAAAATAATTTTTTTAAAAATAATTTTTTTTGTACTAATAAAAATTTATGTTAATATGTCATCGCAAAAAAAGTATCGGAGATATTATTATGAATCTACCTAAATATGAAGTTTAGTCAATTGTCTTTAAAAAAACACCAAAGTTATGAAAATCCATTAAGAACTCTCTTCAGAATATCGATTTTTAAAAACCCTTACAAATTGACCGAAAAACCTCTATTTTATTTTTTTTTCACAAATAATTTATATTTAAAAGTAAACCAATATTTTTCTATTTTTTTTTTACCTCATACTCTGCATGAAAAAAAATAGTTAGTCCACTTTCCTTATGATTTAAAATAAATCAACCTTTTCAGTAGCGAATCCCCTTAAGCTATAAAGAGAATCAATGCTGGTGAGTAGACAATAAATGTTGCCGTGGAATCTGGAGTGGGGACAGTATAGGGATAATTTTTTTTTTCATTCCTATAAGTTCATTGTAACCATCAGGGCCGGCGCACTTTTGCTGCCCTAGGCAAAGGTTACATTTGCCGCCTCTGAACCCCCCCCTCCTTTCACCCCTTCCAAACCTACCCATACTGTCGTTAAAATATCTACTAAAATTTTCATTCCACGGAAGATCGTTTTGCCTGAGATAATATTATTTCTCTATTTTATTTTCCACGTTCATGTTTAATTCGGTGGGTCAACATCAACAATGAAATCAAAAAGGCTAAAAGGACTTGACAGACGGCAGTGTGTTTGTCGCTGTAGTAGCATGCAGTGCCGCGAGGGAACCAACCCACGGGATTGGTCGGTTCTCGTGATGCAATGCCACTTGAGTTACAGCTACAAGCGGGGAGGTGAAACCATCCGTATGTCAAGGCATTGGAGTCAATCCTAATTCCGTGATCTTATAAGACCAATGTTAAACGGGAAAGGGAGTAACTCCTTTATTTGTGAGCTATAAACTTCCTTTATTTATAGCTCAAAATAAATAAGGGTTAATCAAGCCGGATACAGTTTGTAAGGTATATTTTTTATATCAAGTAGTTTGTTTGTTACTAAATGGGAAGAACGCCTAAAATTTTTTATAACTTTTAAAACATTATTTTAACAAATGTTATTTATTTATTTATTTTTTTTGTTAAAGAGGTTGGCGGACCTCTTTTTTGCCTTACTTTGCCCCGTCCACATAGACTATTGATCTGTGCGTGGATCGTATTAGACAAAGTAAGGGGGTGAGCCGCTACAGTACAAGGTGAAAGGTACTGATTAAAGTCACTGGCAGAACGCGGATTCGAACCCACGGCATCGCTGCCATGGTTCCGAAGTCCGGCGCGCTAACCACTACGCCACCGACTCATCCATTATTCATTATCCATTATTCATTGATTCAGATTCATATACAATTTATTCTAACCGATCATTATGACAAAAAAAAGAAGTTTAAAAGAAAATAAAGAAGGCCTATGACAAATGACGAGTAAAGGTTTTAACATTGCTCTTATGGAAAATAAATAATACATTCATCCACCATGTCACTGGGATGCGCAAAAAGCTGCTACCGCATGCTACCTTATGCTGAGGTGGCATAATATGAAAAATAGACGAATAGATCCCATTTCTATATACTCTTAACCCGGGGACACACACGGCGAAATCGCCGTGAATGTAGAGATACGTTGGAGTAAATGGGGCAGCACACACAGCGCCACCACGGCGAAACCGCCGTCACGGCGAGAAAAACCCACGGCGGTTTCGCCGTGTATTCTCTACTCTGCCGTACGGCAGTTTCGCCGTGACTTTCGTAGTAGGGCATTGCACTTATGGAGCAGGGCACACGGCAAGGCAAAACTGCTGTGCCGTCGCGCTATCAGCCCTACTATAGTGTTAAATAATTATTGTTAATAATTTAAAAACTTTTTTAATAGCTATTAAAATATAATTATAGTTTATATCCATGTTAAGAAAATAATTTTCTAGTTTTTTTTACCGCCCTTTAGGTGTTTTAAACTACAATATTCTGAGAATGTATTTGTAATTATAGCCTAATTGCAATCGCTAAAATCACCATGCAAGAGTTTTTACATTAACCAAAGGAATGACCAATGATCAGAGGTGGAAGGGTAGAGGGGCAGCCGACCAGTGGTGAATCCCTCCGTGTCACACCTGCCCTTAGTAGGTTTTCAACCCTTGTGCGAGAAGGTTGTGGTGCCATGGCTAGTGACGCTTCGGAGTTTGATTTAGATTTGTTGATAACTTTAGTGCAAGAAAGGCCGGGACTGTGGGACTCGAAGAATATAAAGATAGGAACAAAAATATGGAAAATTGGATGGAAATTTGCAAAATTTTGAACCCTGATTTTGAATTTCTGCCTTCGGGTGAACAGAAGATCTACAGTAAGTTTATTTGCATATTAATATTAAGAGAGAGAGAAATTAACTTTATTAAAAGTTACAAATCTGACTGGACTTCCAGTTGACCAAAGTTGATCCAGAATACAAACAATTTTGATTGTGATACAATAAGAATAAGTAATAAGGAGACTTGAGATTGCCATCAAGTATCAAGGCAATCTTCTTGCGTCTTGATAGCACCATTTCTCAACCATGACTGACACTGAAACCGAATCCTAGCGTCAGCCATCAGAAGCTCTGTCACGGCGGGTCTGCCGTGCCGTGTGTTCTGCACCCATTTAGCCACGGCGAAACCGCCGCACGGCGATCTCGCCATCATGGCGATCTCGCCGTCAAGGCGGTTTCGCCGTGCCACGTGTCCCTAGCCTTACTTAGCGGTCGCCTAATGGGTCCGCCGGCCCTGGTAACCATGTTCAAAGTTTCAATATCTAATTTTATTTTGAGGAAATTTATTTTGTTATTTCACCAACAATAGTGAATATAACCATAATTGGTCACTGTAACGGGGAAACAATTCACTACAGACTCCACTTCATTGGAATTTCTTGACATCTGAAATGGCTGTCCGCCACATTACTACCGATGAACGAAAGTGCACTGTAGTATCTTATTTATTTTGTGACGGTTTTCAGTTTTGCATGTATTAAAATTTATAGAAATTAGAACTCTACTCAATAATACTTATTTTTTCTACAATTATTTCTATATTACCTGTTTTACATTAATTATACAAATATGATAACCTTACTTGAAATAGTAAAACTTTTAAGTATTATATGATATATTTTGCAAGAATAACTTTAATTTACTTCAATGATTCTTTTGCCATAAAAACTAAATAAACTTCAATATTACTATTGCAATAACTTTGCCTGGACCCTAAAATGTTACTGTCATAGTATATCTTTTTGTAACCTACCAATGCTTTTCATAGCGGAAATCAATTGGTCCTCTTCTTCTTGCGATTCAGGTGATGCAAGTTGCATCCCGTGGAAACGGCAGTATTGGTTGGCTCGAAACCAGTTTGCCTGGAGTGAAATAACAATAAGAATAGTAATAATATTACAAGCAAATATAAAATATTGAAACAAATATAATGTAATGAGTACAATCATAATAGCACTAACTATAGTTTATGCAAGGATTGTATATAAAGGCTTAATATACACCCATAAGGCCATCATTCATACACTACTTTACAACTACAAGAAACTTTGCTTTGCAAAGTAATAAACATGCAGACCATTATAGAGATCACAAAAAACGTAGCCACACATGATAATCATCGTTCTCACTAACATTAGGCACGTAAAAATATAAATCATGAATCCTAATGAAACAATTAGCTGATGAGTGAATTGCATAACCTATACATATTTAATACGCGACACGGTTTTATGTACAAGGAATTCCTTCCACAGTTTTCAGCCGATTTTAATGATTGCGGTGTCGTTGGATACAGCTTGGGGTGAATTTGTTTCTAAAGTAAATTCATGAATATCCATCAAAAAGAAAGGGCCCTACAAGTCGTTAAAGTTAATAATTTACCCATTTGATTAACATTGGTAAGGTAATTGATACCCATGGCAGTAAACATACATTCTCATTCCTATGGTTTTTAGGGGAAAAATACAAAATATCAAATTTTTTTTGGAAATGCACTGAGTATTCCGGTCTGCTGGGAGACGGGGGTATTGATTTATACATTTCTGTTATGGTTCAATTGAAAATAACCTAGAAAAACTTATACCGGAATCTGTAAAACAAACAAATGCCGGAACACTGTAGTTCATAGAGAGGGGCCTTCGTTTTTCAGCTGCAACTCTTCAAACGTGAAAGGAACCAAATTATAACCAGAAATTAAACCAGGACCAAAAGAATTACCAATGACTAACCAATTTATTTATACCTTAGCAGTTATATGTTATTTACCTTGGAAAGCAAAGCAGGAACAAATCTTTTCTTGTGTTCTGGAAGTTCAGGAGCTAAATTCGTTTTCCCTAAAATTATTACGGAAAATGAATTGTTTCTGCTATACAAAAAATTTCTAAATTAATTTGAAAAATACAATTCCTTTATAAATGTCTCTACACTCTACAAGTGGAATTTTTTACTTGACCATTCATTGATCAATACGATTAAAGATCCTATAGTTGTTGTGTGCTGAAACATTAATGAACTTTATTATGAAATCATCATTGCAAAACAAAACAATCAACACTGGTTGGCACAACTGGTATTAATTGAAAAGTTTCACAGTGTAGGAATTTATGTGATATTTTCTTGTTTGTAAGCATTTTAGTATCGTTTGTAAATATTATACTCTAAAACACTGTTTGCATAGAAAAAATTTACCATTCTACAATTATAAATTTTTTGTTTTCGTTGGGGTTTTGACCACGACAAATCAATTGGAGCAGATCCCGTGATGGGAAAATCAGGGAAAATACAGCACTTTGAAGTGTCCATGTTATCCTTATTGAAATTTCTTGTTATTTACAAATTTAATAAAAATAAACTGATAATTGTAGAAATAAACCATTGTTCCACATTTTCAACCTGTGGTACATGAAGAGTCATCTTCACCCCTGTGCGTAGCCCATTGTTGCGCAGTCGGCAATGTTAACCATACGGCTTTTAATGCAAAACATGGTATTTTATTCCCCTGTTTCGGACGCCGTTTTTCAACCGATTTTTTTTAAACTTGGTAATTGTTCAGTTGAATAGTTATATTAAGCCCCTCACACCTCGAAATTTTTGTAAAATTTAACAAATACGTCTCAAAGTAACTCAATTTTCTTTAGTAATATTTGTTAAATTTTAAAAATTTTGATGTATAAGGGGCCTAATATTCAACTAAACACTTTCTAAGTTTAAAGAAAATCAGTTGAAAAACGGCGTCCGAAACAGGGAAATAAAATACCATGTTTCAGTAAAAGCCATATGCTTAACATTGCCGACTGCACAACAATGGGCTATTGGCCCAATGTGAAGATGAATCTTAAATTAAAATTACAACCCAGAACCCATCGGCCGGGGAGTGAGCAAAGTGAACGCAAAGAGCGGACTGAATGAGATGGAATAACAAGTTTAGCCGTGCATTATATTATTGTATCCTATCAATGTGCTGAATAGTACTCTAGCTGAAGAAGAAAAAAGTGGAAGAAAAATTATTAATATTTTTCCTTGTTTTCCTCTGTGGGCCAATAAGCCTGGGCATGATCGAAAGACAGCAAAAGTAGATTGATGTCATTAAGTTCTTCTTTTATTTCTGGAATTTTCCCCAGATGATTTTCAACTGTCATCCAATTGCTTTGCTACCCTCAATATCTAAAATTTATGAAAAAGTAATTTACAATCAACTGGTTCATTTCTTAGAAAAAAATAAAATATTTGATGACTGCCAACATGGGTTTTGTAACGGCAAGTCTGTTATAACAGCAGCTACAGATTTTATTGAATCAATGATAGATAGCTTAGATGATAAATTAAAAGTAGTGGGTCTATTTATGGACTTGAGTAAAGCCTTTGATACAATATCACACGATTTACTGCTTTCTAAGATGAAAAAATTGGGATTAACAAATACTGCTTTGAATTTACTTAAATCCTACCTTTCAGATAGGTATCAATTTGTAGAAATTATACACCACAACAACAAAAATTACAAAATTCCATATCAATCATCTGTCACAAAAGTAAAACATGAAGTTCCTCAGGGATCCATCTTAGGACCACTTTTATTCATCTGTTACTTGAGAAATTTCCCACAACTCAGTGACTTAAGCAAATTGTGTTTATATGCTGATGATACAAATTTAAAAATCACAGCTCCAACTTATGATGAACTAGAAATTAAGGCCAACTCTGACATGCTTCTGTTAAGTAATTTTTTTAATTCAAATCATTTACTTTTAAATCCTGAAAAAACGAATTTAATCAATTTTCAATCTAAGTCAAATAAAAACAAAACTAAACCAATTATTAGATACTTTAGATACTTTTTATAAACACCGACGCACTCTGGCGTATTTTAAGGTGAGTATGACTGAAGGGGTGAGTGTGATGATTGTGATGGATCAGATGAGGTGTAGCTTTGTTACTGACAAATATCAGCTGTTTTTATTTGTCAGGATCATTAATTAATAGCCCAATGACCAAAGGCAACTGGGTCCAGTATCGAACCATCAAAAAGCACTAACTTTTCTCAGGATCGAACCGGCTACCTTCAGATTCAAAGGCGAGCTCTTTAACCACTCAGCTACCCAGCCATTAATAATTATTAGCCATGTATTAGATTTCTAGACAAAACTATTGATGTCAAGGATAAAATAAAATTTTTGGGGCTAGTGGTTGACAAATCGCTTTTTAATGGGATTGTCATGTTGAACAATTACTTTCTAGAATTTCATCTGGGTTATATTGTTTAATAAGGTTAAAATATTTGTGTGAAAAAGAAACCTTGAAAGTAATTTACTTTTCTTATATCCATTCTATTATATCATTTGGGATCTCTCTTTATAGGGCCACGACCAAAAACAATTCAAATTCCATTCTAAAAATGCAAAAAAAGCTTTGAGAATAATTAATTTGTAATCATCTTCCATTTAAAACTTCAGTAAAAGAGTATTTCAAATCAGAAAATATTATGACAGTATACGGAATGTACGTATATGAAACAGTTTTATCTGTAAAAAACAGGCTTCAAGAATTAAAAATGGTTGGCGACAATCATGAATCAATCATGAATGACTTTGCTCCCAAGAAGTCGTGGCATTCTCACAATAGTCCCCCACAAATTAAAACCTTTTGAAAAAAACCTAGGTATGCTGGTTCAAAATTTTTCAATAAGCTCCCAATTGGTATTAGATCAGAGGTTTCACTGAAAAAATTTAAAACTGAACTCAAGAAATTTCTCATCAAGGCAATGTACTCCTTTGAGGAATTGTGTTTAATTTATCTCCATTTTTATCTCTCTTTTTTTTGTCCATTCAACTTTCACATGTTAAGTAGGTCTCATTAATATTTGTTATAATTCTTACTAAATTTGTATATTTTATTTTTACTATCTCTCCCTTATTCATTTTTCATTTCTTATTTGTTCATTATCTTGCAAAATGTTGACACTATTCATGTATAATTGCTTGTACATATGAATAAAGATGATTTGATTTGATTTGATTTAAGTCATATATAGCCTCTAGCCAGAGATGACCACTCACATGTTCCGTGTAGTGTCACCTGGAATCGAACCAGGGACTGCTGGCTTATGAGGCCAGAGCTCTACCGCTCCTGTATTCAAAATCATGGCAAGCTAAGTTTTTTTCCATTACATATAATTGATTTAATATTTGACATCCACAATTTTTATTTTTTTTAATTTTTTGGCATAAATCAGTCTTAATAATCTTTTTTTGAACCTCTTAATGTTATCAAAAGCTGTCTTTTGAAATAAACCACCTAAAAATTTTTTTTTTTAATCTCATAATTATTATTTTTATTTTCTTCAATATTATAATTGAATTTCTAAGAAATCAAAAAGTGATTCCCTACAATGTCTAGAGAAAAACTACTCAATTGTTTTATGAGGGTTACCTGTAGCTACAGTTTTGAAGCTAGTAACTTCTTTATTTGGGTCTTCACCAGAATCTGTAGGTAGGGAATTTACAGCCCACCTGGAAATCTGTCCATAAAACAAGACAACTGCAAACCATGAAATCCCCAAAACATTCATCCTATTGCTAGTGGTAACCATCTACAACAACTGTCTTTTGTAACGGTTTGATTATTTAATTGTTGACTTAAGTGAAGTTTTGTCGTAGTTATCTATTGCACTTTGCCCTTGCCTGATATGAATTATTCAAGTTTTGCTTATATGATGCTTTTGCCACAGTACTACGTTACATTTTCTGCCTTTAAATCTGAAGGTTGCCAGTTTAATTCTGAATAAAATAGGTTTTTTTTTTTGTAAGTTCAAAACTGGATCTGATTTTAGCCTTTGTTAATGGATCAGCTTATCTTTGACAGTTACAAAGCTATACACTACCTATCATAAATACACTCAATGTTCGGTTGCATTCACCTTCAAATATGCATCAGTGTGTACGTTGATATGTTAAAAGAAAGTATATAAATTATCTATCCTTTTAAATTATGACTAGCTAAATGGCTTTGCATGGCTGTGCCATGCTAAAACTTATGCCAAAATTGAAATTATCAAAACAATAACCAACTTCTCACAGGTTTCATTTATAAGCTGGCAATTTAGACTGAATTTGATTTTTACATAAGAGTTACTTTGGTCCTAAACTTTAAAGGGATATAGAAATTAAACTTAACGATGATGTGCATTTGAAGTATTCTGCAAATATGCATATCATTCCATTTAATTTCACATACCGGGTGTCTCAAAAGTCCATTCCCATTAGTTGTAAGTAAAAAGTTTTACATAATAACTCCAGATTTTTATGTCAATTTCAGGTTGTTGGCATAATTTAAAGACTTTTTAATTCTTTGACATTTTTTTTTTAACCTAATAGTTTGGGAGGTAGGGGCAATTAAGTTAATTTTCAGTCGATAAGAATAACGTTGGGCAAAATTTCATTGCCTGTACCTCAAAATAATCCAGTAAAATAAAAGATATTCATTAATAAAAAGTATTAAAATTACTATTTATGGCCACGTTGATAGTGAAAATTATGATTCATGTATATAATATATGCAGTACTCATTTTCCAATATGGCAGACAAATTAATAAAATTTATATAAATTTGATATCATTATGAAATATCAATGTTTTAACAATATTTATTATGTAATAATAATATTTAATAAAATATTTAATGTTTTTAAAATGTAATTTTAAGATTCTTTTATGATTGAGTATTTTTTATTTTACTGTATTGTTTCAGAGATGCATGCGAAAGTTCGCCTAATACTAAAAACTAAAAATGATTAAAAATGAACTTCATTTGCACCTATCTCTTTAAGATAAAAATGTCAAAGAAGAAGGCCTTTAAACTATCGATAACCTTTAAATTTTACATAAAAATGGGGGTTAAATATATAAAAAATTGACTTACCCCCAAAACCCCAACTATGGGGGATGGGGTTGAAAATGTTGAGATATCAAAATTTTCCTCTTTTGTTCACTAAGACGTCCACAGAAGATGATCTCATCTCGTTATCTGCAGTTGTAAAAAAAAAGGAGGGAACAGACTCTTTTGGTATAATTAGTGAAAAACTATCTGGTAGTTACTGAGAACATAGCGTTTCAACTGTGTATTAATACATATGATTTTATTCCCTCTAAATATTGGAGAAAGTCTATAGTTTGTTAGGTATTTAAATCAACAAAAAAAAATTTCCTAAAAATATCTGAAAATTTTTATTACTTTCTTTTTTTAATTTTGCATTTTGATACCTTATAAAAGAAATAGAAATAGGAAATAATAGTTATATTAATTCTTGATGTTGCTACTCTTGTAATGTAAAATTTTCCTAAAACAAAAGACAGACGACAGTTTCAACCGTTATTAATCTAGGAAAATGTTTAAAAAACTTTTTTTAGCTATAAATTATAAGTAATCTTAATATATTAAATCAATCTATTTTGTTTTTACAACATAAATTATTTTTATATGAATGATTTTTAAAGGAAGATTTAAAGATACCACTATTAAGTCCCACCTACACCGGAGCGGAAACCTGCGGGAACGGGACGGGGATTTTTCAACACATGTTATTAAATGTGAGCGCCCACACCAGAGCGGTACCGCTGCCGCCGTCCCGCTGCCATACCCGATCGATCGTCCCACAAGTTTGCAACATGTCGGATTTTCCCGCTGGTACCGCGCGGGACGCTCATTCGGTCTCCAGACATCAGCGAAGATGGCTGAACATGAATGTAGTGAGTTGTACACTGAGCAGTTGGTGGAGTACGTTTATTTATGCCCAGTACTTTATGACTTTAATCATACTAATTTCAAGAATATAAAATTTTCTTAGTTTTGGCATCAGAGTGTGGTATTCTTCAAGTGAGTTTCTTGATGGATTAATCTCCTGAACAAAAGTGGACTTCACTCTCTCAGCATTATCTTCATCCTCAGCTATTGCTAGCAATAGGAGAGCTTCTTTCTCTTGTGGCGTTAGGCTCATAGCAAAGTACCACCCACAAAACTACACATACAGCACATAAACACATACAATTCGTCACATCCACGCTGTAGCACTGCAGAAAATGAACTGATGAGTCGTTTCCCGTCCCGCAGATGTCCTGCTTTGGTGTGGGCCCCCTCTTTCCCGCAACGTCCCGCTGCCGCAAGTTCCCGCAGGTCATTGACACCGTTCCCGCTACTGTCCCGCTCCGGTGTGGGCGACCCTTTATCATACAACTAAGTTATAACTTGTTAGATAGTCATCAGTGGGTGAACTACAAGAATGGTAAAATTAAACAACACTTCAATTATAAAATCATATTTAATTCTGCGGCTGTTTAATTTGAAAAAATATTTCATCCATAAGTTTAGTTGGTACCGAGTGTACCTAAAAAAAATTTATGTTTGAATAAAGATAATGTTACTATAGCTTTTTCATTAAGGCCCAGACCTCCTAAAGTTAGAAACAGCTTAATGTTCATCCTCTTTTTTGTCAAGCAAATAATAAAAGGTCCTCTACAAAACCCTTGGTATATTAAAAACAGTTTTAATTTTTTAACTACTCAATAATTCCAGTAAAAATTCCAACCAGATACATTAAAATATCTTCTACCAAGGGTTGTAGACTTCAATTTCTGACACCAGCTGTCGAAGCCAGAAGATTTCTTTTGTCTGCACAACTGTGGCTCTGAAACAGAGCAGAAAAATGAAAATATCAGCGATCATCATTACTTAGTGAGTTAGTTTTGCAACGGGTTGGATTTATGAATAAAAACTAACAAGGAGGCTCGTGCGCAAATTGCGCATTTTATGATTCTGTATGAGAGAAAGTAACCTAAAGTTGGTTATGAAGTGACAGAGATCTATTTATGTTTACTATTTGACTTTAAAATTCATCTGAAGGTAAGTTTAATCAGCTGTTAAATTACAATTCACATAAAGATCTTGTGAGTTGGTCAACATTTTAAAGCGCCCTCTAGAAATAAATCAAAGGCGAGGGGGCGAAGCCCGAAACGATATAACCTTTTTAATTACGATTCGCCCACGCACTATATCCTAAGCTTTAAAATGACACCTCAATCTTAAAAATAGGTTCAGTAGGTCGAGAGAAAAAGGGGCGTAACAGACAAAACCCTTATAGAAATAAGAATAAAAACTAATAAGATTATGTTGATTAATCTATGCCATAGAACTCTATATATACACCTGGAATGTTCACGCAAGGAAAAACTCAAACCAAAAACCACAACCCGTGTTCTAAAGGGCAGGCAAAAACATAAAATGAGCAACTAAAGCTTTTGTCCGCGCGCTCAATTACACGGTTCTCTACCAGTTGCTAAATTTCCAAATTCATAGAAACATATATGGTTTTCAAGCAGAAGATTTGCTGATTATAACTGTGTAAATATTTTAGTTATTAAATTTATTTAGAAACCCCTATCATCAAATAACCTACATCAATACACAACTAGAACAGGAAAAAGTTCCTAAGCGTAAACTTTTTTTATTTGTAGGTCAGGAAAAAACTTCAAATGACAAAGTTGTAGATAATGAAATGAATTTAAATCTTTACACTTAACATTTCTTTATAAAGTGAACGGTTTTCTAGGAAAAAATTTATAAACATGTGCATGGTGGGTCGCTCAAGATTTCAGAGAACCGCGATTTTATTTTTTATGTCCGGAATGATATCTAAACTGTTTTAGGACCCTGTTCTTACATTGTAGATTGTTTTTATTTATCCTCATTACAAATTTACTATTAATTTAGCCACCTCAATTAAATAAACACGTGAGACGATAATATAATTAACTCATTCGACGAAACAGTTTGCTTATGCTTAGCAGTGCAGCGGCATAGCACAGTGTTGCATAGCCATTAGTGTGGCAGCGGGAGGAAAACATACTGCTTTGTAATAGATTATTAGACAGCTAAAATGTTAAGTAGAAACTTTAAAGTGTTGTTTCGGGTGATTCCTGATAATCAAAGTATTGGATTGGTAATTTGTAATTTATTTAGAACAAAATGTAACTTTTAGCAATGACATGTGATAGTCCAAATTAAATTGCTCGATTTCTAGCAACAATTACACTAATATGAGCAATTGAGCAAAATGGATACCGTAGTGGTCGTAGGAGAGACTTTAGTGAGTATGAATGAAAATCTTTTTAAACAGGCATCAGAAAATTATCCCCCATAACAAATTACAAACAGTTTAATGGATTAGCATTGACACTTTTGGGGTGTGGAGTGCAAGAGGAGCAGTTGCCCCATCAAAAATTTAAAAATTTTGCAAAAACCCAATTTTATCATAAAAATGATGAAAAAAAATGAAAGTTAATTATGACTTATTGAGCTTCTTTTTATGGTTTGAATTTGTTTAAGCACAATAGTAAGGGGGAGGGGATCTCATTGCAGTCAAAATGTATTCATAACCCCCCCCCCCCCCTCCGTCCAATAAAATCGCTGAAATTACGCTACTGAGGATTAGTGAGAGTAAAGCCCCCTGGGTCCATTACAAAAATAATTACAAAATTCTCAAATAAAAAATTTAATATGTTTTTCTGAAACATAATGGAATTTTTAATAATGTCATATTAGCAAAACATGGAAATGTTTATAGCTGGTATTGAAAATACTATTGATACTTTTTTGCCGTGAAAGGGGTGTTTTTAAAGTTTTCTCTGACTATTATGATGCTCTATAACAGTTAATCTGCTATATATTTGTCAAATACCACTCACTCACGTATCAGAGAATCTCCATAATCATGGGGTATAGAGGGTTGAAATTTTGCATGGACGTTCCACTTTGCTCAAAAATGCTAACTAAGAAACAGTTTTGCAAAATTCCTTCAGGTCTCCGGCCCACAGGACTTCAAAATTGCCATCTAATGTTAATCTTATGGCCAATTTTTAATACAAATCAAAGCAACAACGAATCTGAAAAACTATGGGACCTAGAATGTTAAAATTAAGCATGGGTGTTCTTCTTTGCTCATAGGTGCTCACTAAGAAACGGTTTTGCAAAATTCCATCAGGGCTCTGCCACACAGGACTTCAAAATTTATATCTAATGTTATCCTTATGGCCAATTTTTTATACAAAGCTAGGAAACAACGAATATAGAAAACTATAAGACCTACAATGTTGAAATTTGGCATGGACGTTCTGCTTTGCTCATAGGTGCTCACTAAGAAACGGTTTTGCAAAATTCAATCAGGGCTCTGCCACACAAGACTTCAAAATTCCTATCTAATGTTATCCTTATGGCCAATTTTTTATACGAATCTAGGAAACATCGAATATAGAAAACTATTAAATCTACGATGTTGAAATTTGGCATGAACGTTCTGCTTAGCTCATAGGTGGTCATTAAAAAATGGTTTTGCAAAATTCCATCAGGGCTCCACCACACAGGACTTCAAAATTTCTAATGTTATTCTTATGGCCAATTTTTAATATGAATCTTTGAAAGACATATCTGAAAAACCATATGACCTAAGAGAATTATTTGGAACATTTACAATGGGAGATCCACTTCGCCCATCAGTGCTTACTAAGAAACGCTCTTGGAAAGCATCTTCGGGGCTCCGCCCCTCGGGTCTATTAAATTGGTCTAGGGCCAATGGGGTTGAACTTTGGCATGAACATTTCTCTTTGTTCAAAGGTATTCACTAAGAAGCGGTTTTGCAATTATAGTTTTTGAAGTCCTTTAGGGCTCCGCCCCACAGAACATCAAAATTACTCTATTGCACCCGTTGTTAAAATTTGGCATTGACGTTCCTCTTTGCTCACAAGTGTTCACTAAGAAACAGTTTTGCAAATATAAAGATTATTATTATTATTATAGTTTTGGAAGTCCTTTAGGGCTCCGCCCCACTGGACTTCAAAATTACTCTAGAGCATATGGGGTTGAAATTTGACGTAGACATTCCTCTTTACTCATATGTTCTCACTATATCTATGAAACAGCTATGCAAATGTAGTTTTTGAAGTCGTTTAGGGCTCTGCCCTGCTGGACTTCAAAATTACTCTAGAGCATATGGGGTTGAAATTTGACGTAGACATTCCTCTTTACTCATATGTACTCACCAAGAAATGGTTTTATAAATATAGTTTTTTATGTCCTTTGGGGCTCCGCCCCACAGGACTTCATGATTACTATAGAACCTACAGGGTTGAAATTCTACCTGGACGTTCCTCTTTACTCATGTGTACTCATGAAGAAACAGTTATGGAAATTCTTTAGTTTTTGAAGTCCTTTAGGACTCCGCCCCACTGGACTTAAAAATTACTCTAGGGCCAGTGTGGTTGAAATTTAGTATTTATGTTCCTCTTTGCTTATAGGTATTCACTAAGAAACGGTTTTCCAAGTATAGTTTTTGAAGTCCTTTAGAGCCTCCTACGTAAGGTCTATGGGGTTTGAAACTTGACATATTGTTTCTCTTTGCTCATATGTGTTCATTAAGTACATTTTTTGAAAAACTCAATGCTCTGCTTACACAATTCCTAAGAAAGAAGATTTCGTTGCTCTTTAAAGAGATATTATTACATGTAAAATTAATTTAATCACGGGCGAAGCCGTGACGGGCAAAAGCTAGTGATATATAATAAAATATTTAGGAACTGGATGATCCGCTGTCGTTTTACATCAGCAAATTACAAATCTCAACACATCTAACCAGATCAGCCATACTTGGATTGTCTCCCCAATTTAAAAAGTTCTAGTTTTACCTCTTCGTTTACAAATATTCTAATTCTGCACTCACATAAATCGGATGGTTCCGTTGTAGTCGAAATCCGGCATCCACCTCATCCTGGCTTCTCGTTTAGGCTCCTGGTCAAACTCCAGGGCAGTGTTCTGTCAAAAAGTCGTGTTTTAGCATTTACTATGTACACTAACGTGAATAGACCTCTCATCCAATGCATTTAGTTTGAGGCAAAAATTTGGAAGTTCGCTGGACGCCGCACCAGAGTCGCTGCTATCGATGTTGTTATTATTCAGCTGAATTTACAGTTCTGCCAAAACATTTTACCAAAACAAACATAACTTTCAGTTATAAAATTTTTCTCCTTGGTTTAGAAGAGTGGTAATACTGATTCATCTATCATATGTTACGTGTACTTCGATGGACGCCGTACGAGATCGCACCACCGTCAATATGCTTCACACACGCCTATGCTATGAGAAGTCTACTCACGTAGTGTACAAAGTCAATGGTTTTAGTATCCATTATCATATAATATACATAATACTTAGATACTTTTAGATATTTTATTTGAAACACCGACGCACTCTGTGGTGCGTATTTTAAGGTGAGTATGACTGAAGGGGTGAGTGTGATGATTGTAATGGATCAGATGAGGTGTAGCTTTGTTACTGACAAATATCAGCTGTTTCATTTGTCAGGATCATTAATTAATAGCCCAATGACCAAAGGCAGCTGGGTCCAGTATCGAACCATCAAAAAGCACTAACTTTTCTCAGGACCGAACTGGCAACCTTCAGATTCAAAGGCGAGCTCTTTAACCACTCAGCTACCCAGCCATGTATTTTCACTCAAGTAAAGTTATTTCTAACACCATTGACTATACATTACTGTGGCGAGACTTTTCACAGCGTAGGCGTGTTTGAAATCAATTTATGTTCGTGCTATCTCCTGTGGCGCACATGAATTACTAGTGGTATTTGATAGGTAAGTCGGTTTCACAACTCTCCTGTATGTCGCATAAAACATTTTATATTTATGGATTGTGTTTCTGTTGTGGTAATGTGTTTTGGTAGCTGAATCATCACATCATTGATTTTCACTTGTCTCGGCAAACATGAAACTGTCCAAATTTTGATATCAAACAAATACACTGGATGAGAAGTTAATTCGTGTTACAGCCAATGCTTATATATATTTTTCCACAGACCTTTACAGTTTGGGCATTTTTGAAATCTGGTTTGGACTGTTAACACACCCACAAAAACAATTAATTGCCTGGAGAACTTTAAAAGCACCTGGGGTAAACGGTTTTAGCTCAGGTGCTTTTAAAGTTCCCATGGCAAATTTTTGGGATTCCAGAGTGGTTTAAAAAGCAGTGTATTTGTTAAAAGGTACAGACAAGTACCCTACAGATTATACTTTACTACAGGCTAAGAGTCATTTTTCTGATTTTGGAAATGGCAATGGGAGGTCTAACCATACTAACAGTAAATTTGCAATGACAAATTAAGCATATTCTGTAAAAACCTGAATGATCTCTCTTTCACTTATAAAGCAATAAATGACTTACACTATTTTAACAAAACAATTTTATAATTCATATTCTAACATAAAATTGAAAAAGGAACTTTGAAACTTGTAAGTCAGAGAGTTTAACTGACTGAGTTTAAAACTTTAATAAATTTAACTGGCTTTAAATTTGTGAACTTTTATTGAAAACAGAACTTCACATAAATTTATGTAAAGTTTTGTTTCAATTTTATATTAGAATATGAATTATCGAATTGGTTTGTTAAAATAGTCTAAGTCATTTATGTTTATCCACACTGGTTTATAAGTGAGAGAGATCATTCACGTTTTTACAGAATATGCTTAATTTGTCATTGCAAATTTACTGTTTGTATGGTTAGACCTCCCTAAAGTAGTGAGTTATGTTATTTTAAGCCTAGAGTGGGGGGAATAGGGAAGGTTATCTCAAATCTTTCCTAAACTTAGTTAGTAATGAAATATAACTTTTCCATGAAACTATTGCAATTGAGTTTTGATGAATTATCCTTATATTGGGTAAGTTTAATTCAAGAAAGCCTCCAAAACAGTTTCCCCATGACAAAAGGCAGTTGAGACTTATTCACCTCAGGGCGATGGAAGCAGTTGTAAAGTGTGATATCTGCGTCTCCAGTGTCAGCGAACACTCCGATGGGGACTCCCTGTTGCTTGTCCCTCGCTTGCACCAGGAACCGCTCAAACTCGACACGGGGGTCGGGCGAGCGGATGGTCAGGATGACGGAATCCTGGTTGTGCATGGACCCTGAGCGGCTGACGTTTACCACGTAGGGGAACGGGGAGGTCTGGGGCAGGGCGGAGTCGAAGGGGTCGAGGGTGAGGCAGGTGCTGTAGTCAAGATCCAGAACATCCCCCACCACCACCACCGCCAGTAGTAAGCCTGTGGTCAAACGCTTAATATTAACGGAGTGTGTTAAGTTATATTCTAAAACAAGCTATGTTTGCAAAGGTAATGATTTTTTATCCTAAGATTTTATTTTGTGGATGGGGGTTTTTTACCACAAGAAATCAATTGTAGTTGGTACTATGACTGGGAAAATTCTGGCTTAAGTCTTACAGCCCTTCAAAGTGCCCTTTAGGACATTATTGTAACTACCAAATTGAACCATAATTAGCTGAAAACTTAAGAATCACCAATGTCAACCTGTGGTTCAACAAATTCTACAAGAGTGCAGCATCCTGTTTCCTACCGAGCGACTGAAGCGAGTGAGCTCATCTACAAAAGGAACAAGATCGAGTTGCTTTGGGACCGACATTTCAGCGTATGTGAATTAATAACATGACAATACAAGTTAAAAGATAAAACGCTCGGTCCCGGCCCCGGTGCAAAATTACACCTTTCTCTCACCATTGGGAAAGCTGCTGTAACAAAGGATACTACAACACAATATTATAAAATAAATCAAATATGTTGTAATAGCCCTATTTTATATATGTTGTTTATGACAAATCTAATGATTTATCAAGTTCAACATAGTATTGCTTTGCCACAAAATAAATTTTGTTTAGAGCATTTTCATTTAATATAAATCACTTTCAAAATACATGCACAGTTACAAATTTGGAGTGGCGCCACTCTGGATCCTAGCAAACCAATGAACTATTTTTACTTTATATATTTGTTAAAAAATATACTTGCTTCATGCCTCTATTTTTTTTCTCTTCATCAATATTTTTTGGTTATTCTTTATAACTGTATTAATTGTACATTTTAGTCATCCAGAGTAATCTTTATTTTTTTTTATTCATCTTTATTTTATATTATAGAGTACATAAAGAGTATTGATATTTTTTTCTTTATCAAGAAAAAATATTGCTTTTACTGAAATGCAGGATACGTATTCTTTCTATCAATTATATTTTAGTTCTCAGAAAGAATTTTCTATTATTTTCCTCATTTTATGGTGTCTTGTGTTCCTCAGGGGTCCTCCCTAGTCTGAATCCAAGGATGTGGCAAACATTTTTTACATAATAATTCTCAGTGCAGGCGAACAAATCATAGTGTAAACTCTACAGTCAGGGTCGTGAATGTATGTTTTGAGTTGTTTCGATAGTTACTAGTGCTCTCAAATCATTGTTAGACTGAAATATTTAATAATTTCCATATTTGGCTTGATGGCTGTTAAAAAAAGTCATCCTGTCTAAACAAATTGGATCATGGGTTTTAAAGCGATAATTTTATTGGCCAATGATAATTTTGAACGCCTTTTTAAATAGCCAACTAATTTCCAATTCCATCTACTGTCACTTTTTCAATATGTGATTTTTTCATGCAGGGGCGAACCCAGGATTCAGTTTCGGGGGGTGATATTTTTGCAGAGGGGTAACGCCGAAGGGTTTGGGGGATATACACCCCAAGGACACGGCGGGTCCGGGGGCCCCGGTAAATTTTGACATTTTTGAGGCTAAATGGTTAGTTTTAGCGAATTTCAGAAGTTAAAATTTAACTTTATGCAGACTCTACTCCTTCAGAATTTGGAGTGAACCTAATGGATTTCAAATATTAAATGAAAGTATCAGAGTATTATTTAAACTTGGGAAAAATTTATTGACTTTATATCACGATGTACAATATATAAGATTAGGCAAAGTACTGTAAAAAGTTATAATCTAAAGTTTATTAAAAACACCAAAATACATACTCATCAAAGGGTAAATACACTATTTATCTATAAGACACAGAATACAGTATCAGAGTTTTTTATATTATAAATATAATATATAATTATAATAATAACTAATAACAGTAATTGTAACTTTAAAGTATTATATTATTTCAACAGTGCATATATCAAGGCAAGAGGTATCATGTCTTCTTAAAAAAAAAGAATCTAGTTGTCAAAAATTCAAATGAAGTACAGTAAAAGATAGTTTACAATCTATAAGAAATAAATACACTACTTAAAAATCATAAAATATATGAGTTATCTTTATCTCTAAGATACACACAGGTTTAGACAAGCTAAACGGAAAAACTACAAAAATAACTAATAAGTTACTGGTAGGCAGCTCTGCAAGTGGATTAGAGTGTGCTTAGTGCCAATTGCAAGAACTCAACAGTGCCGACCTGTCGCTTTGTATGAATTCGGCAGTAATGCCGAAATGAAATAATTCGTATAATATTTTCATTTCCAAAACTAAAATTGCCTGTTTTGAATGTGTGTTTACTGCTTTATCTTTTTGCATTATGTAATTAAAGCCCCTATTATTCAGTATATAAGTTGGCGTTTATTTCTGTTTATAAAAGTTTGGCGTACAAAAATATTATTTTATCCATTTGTCATAGATCATTTTTATTTTTTTAGCATATTTATTTATTCTTCAACATTTTGGAGGGGGGATATATCCCCTTTATCCCCCCCCCCCTGGGTTCGCCCCTGTTTTCATGTAATCTTTTTGTATAGATGTGAAGTAAAGTACTTAAATAATAGTCTACTTAACAAAGCTTTTCTACATTATTTTGTTAAATTCTTATTAAAAATAATTAACAGGAAGAAAAGTCAAAGATAACAAGAGCTATGGTATTCACCTGCTAGATAGACCAAAATCATGATGATGGTTCCATGGTGAACTATTGACGCCACCGCAATCACATGGTGAGATGTTACTGATAACAGTTCATATCACCTCATTATCAATACTGATCACATATTAAACAACTCATCTACACGAATATGTTAGTAAGTAATTTGTAAAATGATGTTAAGACATCAATTGAGGGTTAAAAGCTGTTTTAATCTATACTTATTTAATACGCTAAGGGGTTTTTTTGTCTTGAGAACTCCTCCTACAATTCTCAACCGATTTTCAAGTTTTTGGGGTCGTTGGATAGGGCTTAGTCTGAAGTTGTTTCTGCCAAAATTTGATGAAAATCGGACTTAAAATAAGGGTGCTAGTGCTATCCACAAATTAAATTTGAAATTTTCCCATTAGAATAACAATGAGATTGGTTTGAGCATTTTAAACATATGTTAACGTACAGTACAGCTGTAATTTTTGGTGATCACTGATATTCACAATATTGGATTGGTCGGATTTCATTGATATCGGACTAAATGTAACTTTTGTATTGTATGAAATAAATCGCTCAATGTTGAGCAACACGTGCACTAGTAATTTTTAATTACAATGGTATAGTTTTTTCTTTTTTTTTCATAATGTTAAGCCTATTTTCCAGACAGGGCCAATACGTGAGGATTTTCTGAGCCATGCGAAATTTGAATTTGAACTTTTTGGCTATTTATTATAGTTGGAGCACACAGGGTGTCTCCCACCCTTATGTGATAAAATTTTACCAAGTTATCTAAAAGGCATAAACAACCTAACAATTCATCCCCATTAGTTTTCCATTTGCCTGTCTATAAGTCTAGTAGTATTTTACCAACATTTATCTAAAAATATATTAGGTAATACATTTCTACTTAACACAACGATTACGTATGTTATGACCTGAAATTTTTTTATATTTTAAATAAATATTGTTTACCGTTTCAAATTAAAAAAAGCTTCTTTTGGCAGAACACTTTACATTTGAATTCAGACTGGACAAATTTTAAGGCAAACGTTGATTTTGGTGTGGTCCAAAAAACACTCTTTTGCCCCTGTTGTTTTTAATTTAAATAAATAATATAACTTACATAAATATAAATAGGAGCTTATATTTTGCTGATGAAACTTTGGTATTTTTCAGGGACAAAGTTGGGCTGAAGTTAACTATATACTTACAATGAATCTTTCCAAAACGGAATGTATGCCTATTACGCTGCGCCCCGTGAGTGAGCCACCCGCAGATCTGAGCCTGGCTGTTCATTCGTATGGGGAGTTGGCTAGTATTATGCTTGCGGATGCCCTTTAGTTGAGAGAGTAGCTAGACCAGTACAAATACAGTACTTGGGAGTTATCTTATATTATAAAATTGAGTTGAATTTTCTTATTAAAATGCTTAAAGCTAAACTCAGAAAGTTTATTTTTGTACTTTATCAATTGAGGGAAATTTAAAATGTTGTTAAAATAAAAGGACTTTACTTTGCTCATGTACAATCATTGCTACAATATGGTACTTTATTATGGGGGAACACATTTCAAAATGTAATCGATCCACTCTCTTTAGAAACGCCGTGCAGGTGGGCCTGCGGATCCCTTGAATTGTGAAATCGAATAATTTCACTAATGCCATCTACATGGCGAATCTTATTATCAGATGAATTCCACCAGAGTTTGATTAGAGATCTGCAGGTTACGACAATGACGTACAAAATACTTATCTCAGCCTGGCTGTTGGAAGTCTGCCCAGGAGAGTGCTCGATGTCTCTCCTGACCGCCCCTCAACATACGGCGTGAAAATGCCAACTTGACTGATTAATACAACTTCACACTTACAATGTTTACATAATACCATAGATTAAGCATATGCTTAATCTATGCTAAAACTCTTACATAAAAACTCTTACAACATACATTTTCAAAACTGACTTTCCATGCAATATTTAAGTGCCAAGTTGTTTTATTTTAATATTTCATTTTAATCCAATTTTATAATTTTTAAAATTTATAAACGTCTATGAATATAACTTTAAATTTTAATAGTGTATTATTTTCTTTTACATTTCATTCAATGATAAAAACTCATTCTACTAATAAATTTATTCCTATATATCTGTAGTTAGTAAGACATTGTAAATTTCTCAACTTGTGTATGTGAGTTATTCCTTGTAGATGATGTAAACAAATATGTGCATTACACTACTAAGCTTTAACTTTGATTTAAATATTGTTTGACTATAAAACTTTTTTGTTACTGTTTTCGTCTGTAACACTTTTTAGTTCTTATGCCAAAATTCTTGTCTATTTATGAAATTTCTTTAATTTACTTTAGTTATTTTATTTTAGTATTATTTGTAGTAAAATTTAAGATGCACTACACTTTTATTATTATAAGGACTCATCACCACACACAAGCCTTTGTGTAGCTTGTGGGACCAATTCGCCACAATAGTGCTTGAATTTTTTTGTATTTTATTGCCGAATAAATTTGATCTAATTTGATTTGATTTGGAAGGATTTAGAATAGTCATGGATGAGTTTTAGTATATTCATTGCAATTTGTAGATGTGAAGCGTTAAAAGTGTAGTGGTTATACTCTTGAGGCCTATACACTAACAAATAATTCAAAATAGTCTTAAGAAATGGCTTTGAAAACCTTTTAAATTAAAGGATACATGTTAACCAAATAAGTTACTCTTAATAAGTGTAACTATGCCAAAAGGATCTAGAAATTAAAAATAAGTTTTGAATACAGTAGACAAAAAAAAAAAAAAACAAAAATAAATTAGTAATTCAGTAGCAATATTTGATGAATAGATATTTTGCAACATATACTTGTGCAATTAAATTAACTCCTCTTCTATTAAAATTCATCATAAAAATCTGTATTACAAAAAGGAACATTCAGAATAAATTACTACGGATAAAAACAGGATTGGTTAACAATTCCTATAGATGTGTTAAACTCAACATTTCAGAGTGAAGAAACAACTCTCGGTAGAACTATAATAATGCAAGTTTCTTTGAATTTGAACCAACAATGGAAATTGTTGGAACGCCAAATCATTCTGCACTTCATGATCGTCAATTATAAACTCTCGACTCGGTACAGTCAAACTCATTCAAACTTTCAACACTCTTTGTTTTTGGATCTAATTAATTCTACTGCATTAGGAAGAATTTTGAGAAACAAGGCTTTACAGTTTAATAAACACAAATAATAATAATGCTTACAGTGGTAGTAGGATAAAAATACATTCTACAGATTAAATATTTTAGTTAAAAACAATGTTTTCAGAAATTTAATGAATAATAAAATAAATGATAAATAATTTAATAAATGATAAAAACCGGAAGGTGGGTTGAAGAAAATTTGTTTTCTTACTAGCTGGGTACCTGTTCTTCGCATAGGGTGTGTGTGCAGTTTATTAAACGAATTATATAAATGCTTTCACAAATTCAATATATCAGCTTCATTTGGTTTATTCCAACGTATCTAGATATCAAGTTTTATGCTTAATAGCTCCCAGTTACATTTGTCAAAAACTTGTTATATCCTGTTCTCATCTGGGTTAGAAGTTATTTCTATTAATGTTTTTGTTGCAGTTTGATTAAACATTTATATTAGTTAGTGATTTACTTTATAGTTCTATGAGTATACCGTGCCATTACTCATAGACGATTTAAGAAATCTCATACTTGTCAAAAATATAAGAATAAGAATAATGTTTATTATTTTTTATTTATTTTCCAAAATGTTCATTATAGATTCTTATAAAATCTAATATTGAATCCTTAATTGGATGTGACCATAGCTATACCAAATCCAATGTACCACACCCCTGCATTTATTGTTAGTACCTTAAGCTCGGTAAAATTATTACTTTCGTTCTCACACAAAGCTCGTTCACTCTGCTCACTCACCCTCTTCCATTTTAAAGACGAGCTCGCTCGCTTCGCTCACTCGCCAAGCCAACGAGTGCTGCACTTTGGTGTAATTTTCTTAAGCTACAGGTTAAAGATGTAACATACAGTCTTGGTTTATATCAACAGTTATCAGCTGTTTTTTTGTCAATTAATAAAATATCCATAAGGATAACATGGAAATTTTGAAGGGCTCTAGAACGAAAACCGGATTTTTCCCAGACATGGGACAGGCTCCAATCGATTTCTGGTGGCCAAAACCCCCATATTCAATCAAAAAATAAAAAATCCTTGGAGCGAAAAAAAATTTGCTCATATAAACAGAGTTTGTTTTAGAGTATAAGATAAGATGAGATACCCATGAGATATGTACAGACATGTACAACATTCTATCCAAATTAAAAATTTATGAAAATTTGAATAGCCACTCATGTAAAACAACGCAACACCAACACCTGTCAGTAATGTATAGGCACCGCACCAGTGTAGATATTTTAAAGTATATGTTAGGTTTACTTAATTCAATTTTTTTGTCTTTAGATTTACTTTCTTACCTAAAACCCCATGTGTTAAAGGGTGCAATTGAACGATTTTAGCTGCTCTAAAGCAACGTTTCTTCAAAAAGGCTTTGCCGCATAGTAAAAGAAATATTCAATGTTAATCTTATAGGAATATTTAATTGTACCTTTTTTATCTATTCTTTTTAATCAGCTGGATTAGACAGTTTGTCAATATCACCACAGATGGCAACACCTAAAATGTTGACTCATTAATTACCTAACCCTTTAACATTTTGTTAGCCTAAATACGGTGAGTAAACTTAAGAAATCATGAGATAGCTCTTACAAATTGGTAACATAAAAGAAATACGGTTGCAAAAAATTTAAAAAATATAATTACTGTATTAAAAAGATTTTGTATGGTCCCATTATGTTAATGATTATGTACAAATATCATTAGGCTACTTCGCCTTGCTTTGACTAAAGATTATTTTTAATACGCATGAGTACAATACGATAAAATTATGGAACATACTCTTTGCAAGAACAAAAAGTATACGTATCCACATTAGGGAAAATCACATAAATAACATTAAACAGATGTAATCTAAGTTACTTTATTTATAAGAACACAGTGTGTAATGTTTTTACAAGAAGCAATTTTGCAATTGTGATTTTCTTTTAGTCAAATAGTTCCAAAGTGGTCTTTTGTTGTCTGGAGTAACCAGTACAAGTGTAGCCCTTACGTTCCTGGAGTGCTTTTCTTACTCCTCTTAACAGCTGGGTAAATATTAACTGTCACATTTTCAATGAAGCACTTCCTAAGTAAACTAACTTATACTAATTGACCTTTTATATATTTATTTTTTTATAAAGCAACAATAACTCCTTACTTAAATCCAAATGTGAAAGTGTTTTTTTCCCATTACAAACAATATCTTTATTGTTTAAATGTTACACACAAGTTTTAGCAATTTTACTATAGGGAGTACTTTTGAACGTAATCTTGAGTTTTGTTGATATTTGGTGTGGAGGTGTAGGATAGCATTCATCGGGTTAGTTTCGAAAACCAGCACGATCGGACCATGGTAACGGAGTTTTATGGGGTTCAAAAAGGGTAAAAACCGGGTTTGTTCATTTTTTTACCCTTTATTTTTTAAATTAGACAACTTTAATTGAAACCATTTAAAAGAACTTTTAAAAACAACAATTTAATATTTTGAATTATTAAAAAAATAGTTTAACTGGTCATGGAGAAAATTCAAATTAAGTTTCCCATGTTATTCTTATGGATAGGTATTTTTAAATTTATACACCGCTTATTTATCGACATATCTTTATAACATTTTGTATGAGCCTTTAATAATTGGGGAACAACAATCAAGTAATAGATTGAGCATTACAACAAGTGAAGCACGGTCGGCCATCTTGTCGTAGCCAACAGATGCAAAATTCGCTGAGAGTATTGCAAGAAACTCAATGTTTCGCTTACAAATAACTCGAAATTTAGCCAATTTAGAGTAAAAGTTAAGTTTTGAAATTTTTTATGAGTGAAGCCTATAAGTCTTAGACACTAACAGTTCTAATTAAAAGTTTAATAAATTTATTTTTTCTATTTTTAATATTAAAATAAAATGTATACTTCTAAATGGGTTTTGAAATGTGACGTTAATAAAGTTGGTCGGTTACTATTTTTTTATTATTTTTTGGTCAGGTAAGTTTAAAAAACGATGGATTATTAGCCAAAGAGTGAAATTTTCTAAATCATATTTTTTTCAAAATTAGCTGCTTTGGTCCGGTTGGAAAATAGACCATAAGAGATGCTATGGTATATATTTAGGTATAGAGAGATATAGAGGTGTAGAAGGCTGATCAGCTGTCTTCTAAATTGTTTCAAAATTGTATTGTTTATTTCATGAGATTTTAAATTATTTTTTGGTCAGGTAAGTTTAAAAACGATGGATTATTAGCCAAAGAGTGAAATTTTCTAAATTATATTTTTTTAAAAATTAGCTGCTTTGGTTCGGTTGGAAAATAGACCATAAGAGAGGCTATGGTATAGAGATATGTTTAGTTATAGAGAGATATAGAGGTGTAGAAGGATACGGAAATGGTATGATGTCTGTTAATCAGCTGATCAGCTGTATTCAAAATTTTTCAAATTTGTATTGTTTATTTCATGAGATTTTAAATCAGACCATTCCTTTTGCATAGCAGTTTAGATATGCACTTTTGTTAGGTTATTATTTTAAAATAAATTTCTTATAATATAATATTTAAATAAAAATAAAATAATAAACTTAAAATTATATTGCAATTAAGTATTTTTTACTTGTAAGGGTTTTTTGCAGTGGCGGCCGGTGGTTACCCAGATAGCATTTTAGTGTTGTGACAAGCTTGGAGCAATGTTGTCACTGACAAGCTTTAAGGTTGCCGTAACATTGTCAGCGGCAAGCATGTAAGCTCGTAACAAGCTTAAATTAACTTTACGCCAAGGTTGTACTTGACAAAAATTGAGGGTTACACAAGCTTGTCACACCCTTACATGTAAGGGTGTGACAAGCTTCAATATAAGTTTTGTGTATAGTTTCTATGTAAAGTTCGCGCCAAGCTTATAAATAAAAGTTTATTTAATGTTGCTTTGTAATGCTGAGGCAACATTAAATAAACTTTGAGTAACCTTTTACCGAGGGTGGTACAAGCTTGTTGGAAAAGTTTGTATATGCTGTAATAGGTATTGTTGTCCCAACCTTGCCCTCAAACTTACATTAAACACACCTCTGAAGGTCTCACAAAATTCATTGCGATATTAATCACTTTAACAGTAGTTTACCTGCACTTAATTATTCAAACATATTTTAGTTATAAAGTGACCCAAAAAATGTGTTTTTAAGATAATAATAAGTTTCATCTGCACTAGCCAATTATTTGTGTCAAAATTGTTCAGCGAACACAAAAAAATCAACAAACATTTCTAAAGAACAATCACCTACTATATGTTTTGTATTAGAGATAAATCCCAACAAACAAATGTTGGGCAGAACACTGTTCATCCATCGTAAATGCCGCTATAGGCTTGTTAAATTAAAAAATTGCCACAAATTAGTAATAAATCAAAGGAAGAAACTTGTCATCATACCAAAATAGATTATTACGCATGATAAATTTAAATTAGATGCATTGAAGATGCTTTAAAATCCCATACAAATATTGCAATAGAAATTCATTAAACACTCATAGCCTACTTACACTAAACAGAATGAAATTTCAAAAATGTTTTATATAGTCAATATATTAGCGACAAGCAGATGAGGTTGTTTAAAACTGCAAATTATATTTAGTATGGAATTAATCTAAAGCCCATTAATATCCATCCAATTGTATTGTTAAAAAATACCAATGTTAAAAAACCACCATGAGAGATAAAATTCTTTTAATACTAGGCCTATTTAGCTGTACTTTTTCAAACAAACAAAAAATATTAGGTACTTTTGAGATTTAAATCTTAATAAATTAAGGTTTAAGGTATTTTAATTTTTAAGCTCTAATAACTAAGCCGACTGGTAAAAAGTAACTACAAAAATTAACAAAAAAAAATTTTTAAAATAATGAAGAAACTGACTGTAAACAAAAACACCTCCTGATGATAAAATAAAAAAATACACTGTCATTTAAATCTTTAAAACTTAAATTTTCATCAAAGAAAACAGCAAGTTAAATTTCTGTAAAATTCAGCTAGTAAAAAAACAAAAAAACAAATTTCTTTGTAGTAAAAAACAATGTTGCATATGAAAAACGTGAACTACTTTCTTACTAAAATATAATTAAATTTAAAAAGAGAACAAAATCTATAGAGCATCAACATTACACTTAATGCGGCATAAATTGTTACTATGCAGATAAACCTCAACAATAATACTGTTGTATGTAAAATAATCTACATGCATATCAAAGATATACATACATACGTTAAAAAAAGGAAAAAAAGTAAAAAAAAAAACTGTGTTGAGTGATATTTACACAATATATTTAGAAAAATGTACAAAAAGCAACACTGTCTCCTTTAACCATCATTCCATCAATAGCCACGATCACCTAGTGCTGCCCCTGGTTCTTCTGCGGGAAAAGATTTCTCCCTATTTTCCCTGGGAAAACAATACAAAAGAGATGGTTAGTCTAAAAGTATATTTTTACTTGACCAGTAATTTACACACTCTTATTTTAAAGTGTCTTTCAGCACTAAACAAAACTATAAATTATTAAACTTGACTGAAGTGTAAATGGCAGTAAATTAACTTTAACCCTCTGTCGGGCATTAATTTTAAAACAAGGAAGTACGCGATAAAGGATATACATTTTCTCATGATGTTGGTATTGACATTTTTTCTTGGAGAAAATGGATATTGCTGGCAGGCGATTTTTAGCCGGCATGAATTTTAAATGATTAGGTCCTTTGATACAGCAGCTGGCATAACTCATCTTACCGAGTTTGAATGACTCGCGACACATTTTACAATAAGCAAAAGTTGCATCTAATATGTTGGCATCAAGCCACATTTTCTTAAATTTACTTATGTAGCAGCCATTGTACAGCTGATGACTAATCAAAAAAAAAAAAAAATAAGAAAAAGATAAACGAATAAAAATATTCTATACAAAAATTACAACAATAAATTATTGAAAATTTATAAAACATAATTTTTCATTTGAACATTTGTGAAATATCTTGAAAAATGCAACAATAGTCGGGGTTACGGCCGGCTGAAGCATTAAAAACTCCCATTCAATGCCATAATTAGATAGGATTTCCCTGACTTGCCAGATTTTTTTGCCTATTACCCTGACCACAATTTGTTTCCCTGACTTTGCAGAATGTGGACACCCTGTAATAAAACTTTCTGAATTGAGTTTTCAAACAGCTGATGTAATAGCTATTTGTATATTAAGAGTTCATAGTACGTCATTGTCGCTCAAGAATAATTACAGATGGCCTTACAAGCATTAGCTGAAACCGACCAAACACTTTGAGAGCAACAAAGAGTATTTGTGCTCGTAATATACATAAGATTTTTCCTATCACCATACTTGCAAAGGATTAAATTTCTCATTGTTTACAAAATATCATAAAAGTAATGTTTGATTTTCTTTTTGAACACAAAAACAACTATCAAACATAACTTTTAACTAAAAATAGGAATTACTCAATGATAACAATGAACAACAGCATGGTGTGGTTTGTAACAACAGCTAATTAACCTTAAATACCTATATTTGATTAAGTGTGCAGGAATGTCTTTTGCCACTCTAGAGCGGGCATAAAATGAAAAGTGGAAATGATCTGTTTTGCCTACTGTTTATATTTGTGGCAATGTGATTATATGCAGTGAAAGGAAAAGATTGTTGGAGTTTGGATCATTAAGTCTTCACTGTAGGTATAAAAAGCAATTAAGTTAATTAACATTGAATCCCAATACAAAAGAAAAAAATAACCTTTATAGGCTATTACTTTCAGATTAAAGTGACATCGAATATCAAGATTAAAAGTATAATTGACAAAAATTTATTTACAAGGAGTTCATAGATTGTAGAATTTCTTAAATTTAAAAAGTAAAACTTTGCATGAACAGAAAAAAGTACTCTACCTTAAATTCTCCAAAATTTTGGTTGCATGAGCCAGTTTCTCACAGACTCCCGGATCTGGCTTTCCTCTGCACACTGGAATTTTCGCAAGCAAACATCTGTAAAAATTGTACAATGTTTTAATACAACATAGATCATCTGCACCAATCAGGAGACACACAGGAGTCAACCACACACCAGCTTTGCTGGTGCATATACCTTGAATATTTTTATGTACAGTACTTAGGCTACTTGGACGAACTGTAGGGCAATGCCCCAAGGTTGCACTGGTGATTAAAGTTGTTAATACTGTAATTAGGTTTGAAGAGATATAAAAAGTCTCCAGTTCATAATTTTTATGTGTTCATAAGTAAAACTGACACAAACACTAAAAATAGTAATTTTTTATATAGTATTACATTACTGAAGTTAGTATTTTTTTAATACGAAAGAAATGTATAGTATGATGTTAAGGCTTTTAGAAATTTTGTTCCAGATTGTTTTGTTTCTATTAACTAAAGTAGGCTACTTTTCCTTGAAAAGGTTTTTAACAACGTAAAATTTGCTTTTTTTATTTACATCTGTTTTTATTTTTTTAATTGTGTTTGTTATATTGAATTGAAAATAAATTTATTAATGAAGTATACAAGATATGCATTGAATTGCATCATAAATTAAACTAAAATATAATTCAATAAAAATAACAATGAAATAGAGCAATGAAAACACTGTAACTCTTAAAAGCAGTACAATTTTTTATTAATCAAATAGTTTTTTTTAGTTTTTACTGCACCAATCAGCTACTTACTTACAGCCACTTACTTGACGCTGAACTTACTTACCCTTACCACTTACCACTTACCTTGCCACTTACTTGAACTTTTACTTGAGCTTACTTACTTACTTACTTACTAAGGCCTTCATCAGAGAAATTAATCAGATACGTAGGTCTGTGACTCTGACCGAAGCAGAGCATCTCCTTTAGGATGAAATTTGTTTTAAATGGAATAACCTTTGTTCCTTTGGATTAATTGCGACAAAGATAATTAACGCAAAGTTAAAAATAAATGTTTTAAAGAGGATTTCATTTTTAAAGAGAACCTTTTGACATGGCCATGATGGTAGGGCTTCCCCACGCTTTGAAGGGCAGACAGCGAACACCGATGGAATGGCAGGCAAAATCCGGAACTCGAAAAATCGGATCTAGTCCAGGATGGTAACAGAGCGTGCTCTGATTAAATAGTAAATAAATGCATTTTTAACTATGTATGAAGATGTACACGAACCTTCCAAATTTCTGTACCGGTATCAAACAAAATGCATTGGATGAGAAGTATATTTACGTTATTGTATATAGTCAATGCTAAATTGGAATTTGGCCGCCCCTACAAAACTTTTTGTTCCCACACTTGAGGGATTTTCCCACACAATTTACTCGCTGATGCGACAGTGATAACATCTGAACATTGTGTGAAATTTGCGAATGTTTTTAATGTTCTTTACCTTACTTTAAAAGTTGTGTGTTTGGCGTAAAGATTTATAGTGAGGGTCCAGTCTTCATGAAAGTATATGGTATTTTGTCTTTCTGGGCGTTTGTGGCTATCCCGTGGGTCGGTTCCCAAGCAGGCTGCATGCTATTTGCAGCGGCAAACGCACTGTGCCACTCCAGTCCGTCAAGCCCTTTCTCCTCGCCTAGTCTTTCAATTTCAGTGTTGACTCACTGAAGCAACTCTGAGCGTGAAAAATAGAATAGGCCTATAGTGAAAATAATATTATCTCACGCAAAGCGATGTGTTATCACGATTTGACATCAAATGTAAATTATCGTCCATTTTTAATGAGGGTACGAGTCGGGTAGGAAGGGACGGCAAATGTAACCTCGGCCTATGGCGGCAAAAGTGCTAGCGCCGGCCCTTGTTACACTGCTTACACATTTTTATCACAATATATAACCGTGCCACCATTTCCAATAAATAAAGTGTTAGGTTTCTCTAGCACATTAAATTTTGTATTGCTTAGCATTCAAGATATAAAGAAAAATTTCTACCTTTGAATCTTCTTCCTGAACTTTGCCCGCATAAGCCTCACTGCTTCTCTGATCTGGCTTCTCCTCAGCTGTGCCTGAATTTCCGTATAAAAGGCAATTGTCTGTGAACAAAATATTAAGTAGGCATATAGAAAAAAGCCATACGTATTCCAAGCAAAGGTTTTATTGATAACCTAACCATGATAAAATTAATAAATAGGTTGGGAAGAGCAAAATAATAACTAGTTAAAGTTGGCAACAATTTCCAAATTTTAATTTATATTTTCAGGGAATTCAAGCTAGGCTAATTAAATTTAACTTGTTATTATTGATTCCCATGATTTATTTATGACGAAAATTGTTTAGACAAATTCTGCTCATCTACAGGATACCTTTCTAACAGTATGCGCGGATTTTTCCTACCATGCACACGAGCTGAGAAAAAGGATGAAAACATGCTTACATATTAATATACAGTTAATAGATTTTTTTTCGGTATGCCCAGATTTTTCCTACGATGCACATGAGCTGAGAAAAAAGAAGGAAACGAAACATGCTTGCCTATTATTATATAGATAATCGATTTTTTGGGTATGCGCAGATTTTTTCCTACAATGCACACAAGCTGAGAAAAAAGGAGGAAACGAAACATGCTTGCAGATTATAGAAATTTTTCCGTTTACAAAGTAAAAGTTAGCCTCCCAGGCCTAGAGCACTTTCCTAGATGTAATGTCTTTCCTAAAAAAACTGAATTTGAATTTTTTAACCAGGCTAATTTTTTTGCAGAGTGGTCAATTTATAGGCCTATACGTAGAAATTGTAAGTTTTTCAAACCAATAGAAAAAAGTTTTTTTAAATTTTACAACCGTTACCAAATTTTAATAACTTAATGTATTAAGAAAAGACCAAAAAACTGGTTGCAAATTGGTTCATAATAAAATTACTGAAATGTTAGTTTCTAAATAGGCATTGTTCACAATTCCCTCAATTCACACTTAACCCGGTCAACACTAAGATAAACCTTTCATATAATTACAGCTCTGAAGTGTAAAGTCATTATCACAGTGCTGGTGGCTATAAATGTAGGCCTATCCACGGAAGCTGAAGTAATTTTTACTAAACTGGAAACAAATTACAAGTAATAAATGTAGGCCTATCCACGGAAGCTGAAGTAGTTTTTACTAAACTGGAAACAAATTACAAGTAAGTTTTTCAAAAGTGCACCATGATAGCATCACTTTACACTAAAGTAGCCTAACATATTACATTTCTTAATTTCAGGATGGGAAGACGGGTCTTCAAAAATGCTTAGCCGATAATCTGTTATCTTAACTGGCCATTCTGTCAGAATTAAAGAGAAATATAAATCCAAACAGAAACGCTTGGATCGCTTTAACCACAAACCAGCTGCACTTCCCCAGAAGCCTAGTGGAACTATTGAGTGAAAATTATCGATCGATTCAATCGATATATCGGTCGTATTCAAACGATAAATTACTGTATCGTATCTTTATAGCAATGATTTTGGTAACTAAGTTACCGGTAATTAAAAATTAAAACTTATAAACATCAAACATGATTAGGTTCAACATAATGTATACAATCAAAATTGTAACAAAAACACATTAACAAAATTTCCAACCTACAACATCATATGAAAGCAAACATCCCTCTTTTTCAATTACTGGGATATACACTTTTTGTGGCATTTAAAAAAATGCAAAAATGGATCAGCTCCCGACATGTAAACGTTTCTTTTATAGAGGTAATCAGCTAGGCCTAGATTGTTGGATAACTTATGTTACATTAAGTTACTTATTTGAGTTCTGTTTTCAATGATTTTTTGTGACACTTCATGACGATTCAAAGGTTTTGGGTGTTGACAGATGTTATTGGATCTTTTCAGTAGGCCTACCCAATATCTTAATTCATGTATTAGAGATACGGTAGATTCAATTGAACATAGTTTTCAGTCGATATATTGATCAATAATTTTCATTCGATAGTTCCACGGGGAGTCTGCAGAAGTGTAGCCCACAAACTTGAGTTTTCAATTAAGTTTTACTAGGTTAGACTTTTCAATTTCTTTTAACTCGGCTTTTCCAAATATAGCCTACCTATGGTAACTCAAAATTTCTGCCAATTAGTTTCCATTAAAGCCTACTATTCTGCTTGAATTCACCAACGCTGGAAATATGAAAATCCATCTCTTCTGTATGTTGAGGATGGGAGGGGGGGAGTTACAATAGTTTACAGGACACCCTGGTCCTCCCGATTTAAGTTTGAATTGTGGCAAGGCTAGGCCTACTCATGACCTATATCCAAGACAAAGATAATCTGTAAATTAGAATCTAGGCCTAACTTATAGGTATAATGTGAATATTCTTATAGGTTAAATACACCCTATCTAGCCTAGATGGTGTTGGCTACATTTTTGTTAAATGTAATTAAGACTGAAAATTCAACTTTCAAAGTTAAGGTATTGAAGTTTTGTATTTATGTTTCAGAATTATTGTAAAAATTGGTGTTAGCCCTAAATGTAAAATTTTAAGTAGTCACAGAAACAAAAAGGCCTAAGCCCTAAGCCTTCAGCAAATTTGGTACCTAACTTATCTTAGTGTGAATGGAGTACTGTACTTACATTATTTAAAAGCCTAGGAGCCTCCTTCTTCATCGATGACCAGTAGTAGTAGACTGGATGAATTGTGTCACAATTTTAAAAATAAACTAGCAAATTTAAGTTAAACTAATATTTAAAACTTTGTATTAACAATTTCACTATTTGAGTTTGGGTTTGGGCGGCAGTGTCGGCACAGACAGTACACAAGAAAACCGAAGGTCACGACGAAATTAAATTGAAGAACCAATAATTACGAACAACTAATAACATAAACAAACAAAATTATGTGTTACTATAAAATAACTCTAGATAATTATACAACACGAAGACAGCAGGAGCAGAGTTGTATTTTGAATTATTTAGAAAGGTTAGTTGGAATTGGAAAATGGCGGCTCAATGACAATGACGGGCGGCTGCGATGCAGGCGCAGGGAAAGAGGGAGAGAGAATTGTGGGTAGGCAAACCTTACTGAAAATGATTTGTCAACTTTTACGCTACGCTCGCATTAACCGCCCCCAACAAACTCTACGCAAAACCCGTTCAGGCAGATTTCCTGCTCATTTGAAACATGAAAGTTTTTCTCGTCGAGCGTCTGACAATGGTAGAGCAAAGTTAGCCGTAAGCATGTGTGCTATCTGGGTAGGGGCGATGGGGGGGCTCTTATCATTATTTTATTTATATTTACGCCAGTGAAGATAAGTAATGTCTGTTTCAAGAAAAACGGTTAACTCTTTATGTCAATAAATTATAGTTACTCCATCAAACAGGTATAATTCGATCACAAAGTTAAATTAAATTACAATATAGCCTAAAAATCTTAATCACAATTGCTGACGAAAAGTCATCTCTGTTGTACATAACTGATAATATGTTGTACTGCAGAGTATCAGTTATGTTTATGTAGGCTACAACAGAGATGACTTTTTAGGTCAATTTTATTGACCTAAAACAAGCAGTTGTTTACCGTCAATTTTATTCAGTTGATATGAATTCGTTTAATGCTTAGGCCTACTTCTTTTTCGTGACATTTGTTTGAATTGAGGAAACAAATTAGACTGAAATAGTTTTGCCGCGGACAGGTGTGTTCTAAGAATTGAAAAAGGTCCGCTACCCCGGATGTTAAGATGTCACACACTTCCTTTGCGACAATATATTTCCGGTCTTCAAACCATGTAATCCAGCTACTTGGAGGTCACGAATTGTGGGTAGTTATGAGCGATGGCTTGTGGATGCGATATTCGCTGGTGGGGATTAACGTCCGCACTAGTGAATACTAGTTTATCCATAAGTACCATCCTCATAATTAGACCAATTCGTATATGGGAGGTTGAAATTGTGGTTCGGATCCCACGTTAAACTGTAGGTCCCTAGATACCATTGGCTGTTGGGCTATGAATTAACAGTCCTGTCTAAGGAGAATGTCGGCCTTAGTCAGTAACAAGACTACAAGATCGCGCCACAATCATCCTACACTCATCCCTCATTCATACTTGGCTTTAAACTACCTATTGAGTTAGGTCGCCATTTCAATAAAGGTATTAAGGTATTACCATGTTTACGTCTGGGTTTATGTATACTATTGTTCACATACTGGAATAATCCAGTTCTGGGGAGTTTCTTATTTTTTGTACTTCATATTTAAATTCTTTATCGTACTTGAAAACCTTAATACAATCAATATTTTTATTAACTTTAAAGGATACATCACAATGTGAGATTATTTTGCCATTGACTATGAATATACATAGTCAATGATTTTGCTTAGCAAAATCCAGCAAAAAAATAATAATAATAAATAAATAAATAAATAAATAAATCTGCATCCCTCAAGACATTTTGTAGGCCTATAGTTTTATTTAATGTCGCAAATTAAATGTTGATCTTTCCAAGTACTTCATCAAATTCTATACACGCCTTGATGTATTTGTCACTCGTTTTATGTATCTTAACTTTTTAGTTCAAATGTTTAATCTCTGAAATACCACCAACAGTTAAGCACGATCCTGAATCCCTATAATAAAGCAAGGGTTACAGAAAAACTAGTTTTTGATTTTACAGCCACAGAGCCAATTGGCCTAAGCTTAATTGTAAAAATTTCTAAAACACTTTTAATTAAAACTATCTTTTTGTTCAACTTTGCATTTGATCAATAACTAAATTGGGCCTTAGAAGCCCCAGGAGCTTCAAAGTTATTGTAATATTCAATGTTTTTTTTTATTCTATTGCCTACTATACGATTTACCTGGTGTAAATGTTGCTGATCTCCAACGTCACCCATTTCACTTTCACCCATTTACATTTCCTCACAAATCTATATAATTCACTATTTCAACACAACACACACCAACTTGTACAACATTACGCACAACAGAACCCAGATGGACGACTGCATCGCGAGGGAACTGACAGTCACATTGTTGGCACTGCTCGGTTGGTAGCAGTGGCTGGAGCAGTGGCGCGCGCGCAGCCTAGGGCGCCGGGCAGAGCGTTGCATTAGCAGCCGTTGGGTGTGCCTGTGTGAGTGAGCTGCGCGTATGCGCGTCTCCATTTGATTATACAAGAGCGCTAGGACGCCGTTGCCGGCGTCCGTCGCTCCGGCCCGAGCCGGCCGCAATAGAATTATAGACACAATCGTCGTCGATTTTGGATTTATTTTGGTACGATCTGTTTCTATCTTGAACTTATGACATATACAATTGTCATTCTGTTAAATATTCTCATAATAAATTTTTTGTTAGTTTATTTATTTTGATTTAATCAATTCTTTAGGAGGGGCGGCGTCCGCGAGTCCTTATGGGCGAGCCGCCACTGGTTTTTTGTTATATAATCAAAAATTTATTTTTCCATGAAACAAGAATATCTATTGGAAATTTGCTGACTACGCAGGTCTGCTGCTATGGGGGTATTTTAGTTGTATAAGATTACCATTAATCATTTTAACACATTGCAAAGAGTTAGTGAATTTTATAAATTCATTTAATATTTTTTTCATTAAATATTTTATGAAAAAATCTAAACTTTTCAATGTTGATAATTAAATACTGTAATTTGGGTTAGTGAGTTTTTAATTTCAATACAGCTAGTAATTGTGTGTAGCTAGTCTTTCAACAAGGATTTCTGTTAAAAATTAATTATTTTATTATTCTAATGCAAGACTGAAGAACAAATTTTTTCCTTCTTATTTTTCATGTTTACGATAACAAATAAGAAATTAATACATTCATAATTTACATATAAATGTTATTGTACTAGTATTATAAATACCAAGTGACTAGAATTATATGTATTCGAAAGTTACTTGGAAAATAATAGACAGACTCAAACTTTTCAGAAGTTTAAAACTTTAACTAACTTGGTTTAAATTCATCTGTTTGCATCTCAGATTCTACATGTGATAGATACCGTACAATTTTAAGTTTAGTTCAAAACGTATTTTATAGTAAGAAAACTATCAAAACTTGTTTGTTCTATAAAGTTTTAGTACTTTTCTGACTGAAAGCTATATTGTTGTTACAGTGGTAAAAATAAAACACAATATTAATAAAACATCTGTCTATTTAGTCTAGTAAAATTAGCTCAAAAAATGGCTGAACCCGGAAGTAAATGAAAACTAATATACTTTGACTGATTCTTATGTAAAATTACCTGAGAAAAACGATGGTGAAAAGTCTACCACTCTCCGACGCTGCGCTCGCCTGCTATGGCCAATTTTTCAAAATGGCAGCTGTAGTTTTATAAGTTTTTGCTGAATATCTTTTAAACTGTTGAAGACAGCTAAATTTTCTAAGTAGTAAACTTTAGAAAATAAGATTTTGCACATTTTGATATGTAATATGTATTGGTTGTTATATTTAATAAGGGTGATATTACTCTTTAAAGCTACTTTCGACTGTGAGCTTTTGAGTGAATTTCGTTTGTTGGGAAAACCATATTACGGTGGTGCCAAAGGTTAGATATACGCCTTTAACCTTGTTAACTTTTTACTACAGGTTCACCAGATACGGAAAAACACCATTCATTAAAATTTTCATATCTGCATATATATACTAATTGAGATACATATATATAAATATGTACTAAAATTCCTTGAAGCCGATAAAACTGTTAACGAAACGTCCGATTTTGATCAAACTTGACATGAAGGTATGATACTAGGTCTATTTTAATTAGTTATGTCGATTGGGGTTATCAGACTATGGGAAAAGGGTGATATACAGGTTCAAATTAGTCTAAAATTGGCCCAAAATCGGGGTTTAAGCTTATTCCAAGTTACCTTCATGCCAAGTTTGATAAAAATCGGACATTTCGTTAATAGGCTTACCAGCTTAACATGAGTTAAGTATATATTTATATATGTATCTTAATAAGTATATATGTCCAGGTATGAATATTGTAATGAATGGTATTTTTGGAATTTGAGGACCCTGTAGTAAAAAGGTAACACGGTTAAAGGCGTATATGTAACCTTTAGCACCACTGTAATATGGTTTTCCCAACAAACAAAATTCTCTTAAAAGCCCACAATTGAAAGTAGCTTTAAAGAGCATTATCACCCTTAATATATATAATAACCAATACATATTAAATATCAAAATGTGAAAAATTTTATTTTCTAAAGTTTACTAATTTAGAAAATTTAGCTGTCTTCAACAGTTCAAAAGATATTCAGCAAAAACTTATAAAACTACAGCCGCCATTTTGAAAAATTGGCCATAGCAGGCGAGCGTAGCGTCGGAGAGTGGTAGACTTTTCACCATTGTTTTTCTCAGGTAATTTTACATAAGAATCCGTCAAAATATATTAGTTTGCAATTACTTCCGGGTTGAGCCCTAATTTGACTAGACTAATTATCTTAAGGGGTTCCCTTGTTACATCCCCTATTCTCTCAACCTAATTAACCGATTTTTTTAGATTGAGATGTCCTTTTGAAGATCCTTTCTAGTGAGTGTGCGAATGGTGGTGATTAAAAAGGTCATTCTGTTTTGTGCTTGCCCCCCCCCTCCTAGCCATTGATTTATTTTTTGAGGGCGCTTTAAAATGTTGACCCATTTTCATTATATGATTTTTAATTGTGAATTTTATAGTTCTTTACTTCAGATTAAGTCAGATTTGAAACAAAAATATCCCCGTCGCAGCAAACCTGCGTACTGAGCGAATTTCCAAAGAGTTATTTTTTCAACATCAAAGAACTTTGTGGCTATCTTTTATAATTAATTAATAATCTTTAGAAGAAAATATAATATATTTAATGGCATTTTTTCCGAGGTAATTATTTTTATTTAATAATTTATATAATAATATTTATATTGCAATAAATATTTTTTTACAGTAATAAAAGTGCATATACAAAGCTTCCATGCAAAAAGAATTATTTGTTTACAAATCCCAAAACATAAACATTCTAAATTTGACACATGCAGAAGAAAGCTAATCAGCAGACACTTTATTATCTCTCTCTCTTGCTCCCATTATACAATTATTTTCCATGAGAATACCATGGGATTTGGCATGTAGGTTTTCTGCCATGCGGGTTTTTGATCAAATTTTCATTACTCATCAAATAGGACAGGTTCATAAAAAATTTTATGAAGATATGTTTATAAATAAGCAATATATAATTTTTTAAAGATTAACCCATAAGAATAACATGGGAAACTTGATTTAAATTTTCTCCATAACTTGTTAAGCTATTTTAATGATTTAAAATCCTAAATTGTTGGGTTTTTTAAGCTCTTTTAAATGGTTTCAGTTAAAATTCTTGAATTTTGAAAATTGAGGTTCAAAAATCCCAAAAACCCATTTTTTACCCCTTTGAAACATCATAAAACCCCGTTCCCATAACCCGACAATGCTGGTTCGCGAACTCATGAAAATAGACCTGGTCTTACACCTTCATACCAAATTTCATCAAAATCGGAGGTCCGCTTCAAAAGTTATCGGTAGGCCTACCACGGACATATATATATATATATATATATATATATATATATATATATATATATATATATATATATATATATATATATACGAAAATGAACGAACGGTGTTTTTGGCTTCTGGGGACCTCAAAATGAAAAAGTAAAGTGGTCCCGGGCCTAGGTCTTACCATGGCTACTACTGTAATAGCGTATTCCCTATAGGGAAATTCGCTAATAGATAGCCTTTCACTGCATAATCGACATTATTTGTTGTCAGGGGCGGACTGGCCCGCCGGCCGAAAGGCCGATGCGCCTTCAATATTCCAATCTTTGCGCCTCGTTCAAAACAATATTTGTTAAAATTCAAACAATGAGCCGAGGCACATTTTTAGAAAGCAAGAGGAAAACTCAGAGTGAGAATTTCAGCAATGAATAGCAAAACATAAAGTCGAGTGTGAGACCTGAATTTGACACTGTCGACAACACTGAGCTCTATACAATGGTCGACAAGCGAGAGCAAAGCAGTTCTTCTCGTATATGCCTATCACATCACTCGTGTATGCCTACTTCCGACCGAGTAGAGTAGAAGACACTTTACTCTGTGGTCTCTGGTCTGATGAGCGGCGTTAAACAGCTGTGCGCTTCCCGCGTCATTTTACGCCGAACCCTAATAAACACTGCATCGGTGTCCATAACCTAAACTGTGATATCGGTCGGTATCGGTGTCGTCTGTCTGTGGTAAACCGTAGTAGCGAAAACGTTAAACTAGTGAAGAGTGTGAGAGCTGTCAATGTCTGCAGTGTATCAAGTGTGTGTTCAATGTGATATATGAGTAGGCCTACAACATGTACTCTTTATCATCCCCTGAACTACACAAAGTCTATAAGTTTATTTTGACCATCCCTTTGACACAAGTTAGCTATGAGAGAACATTCTCTACACTCAAATTCGTAAAATCCAGACTTCGAGCAACATTGAACCAAGAAAATTTAGAGGCTCTTGTTATGATGCAAATAGAAAGAGATAGGGTAACTTTCTTAGCCAATGACCTTGTAATATCTAAGCTGTGTGAAAAAAGCGAGGAAATGAAGAGACTCTTGATGTATTGAATATACTTTGATTTGAACCAGAAAAATTGCAACAAGAAGAAAAGTCATGACTTAGAAGTTATTTTTTCGCACTTCTCAAAGACTTTAAAGCTATTTATCAAATTATCTGATGAAATTTAGCTTCGTAACTTGATTTTAGATGTGTCATTTGTGTAATTAGTTTAGTTGTTGTAAAAATATACCTTTTTCATAACTAACTCATACTTTCATTTCCGTGTCGTCATTACAAAATAAATAAACGGTATCAGATAACTGACACATACTTTCTCCCAACAATATAAAAACATGTGTTAAAAGCTTTAAACATTAATGTCTAGATGACTCTGTCGGATAGCTACCAGCTGAGCAGCGCGAACTTGACCCTACGCGCATCTGTGACTTTTAACAACGTACTGCGTTTACCGCTAAACGAAAAATTGTATTTTCTCCTCAACCACTTGACGTAGAGCAATAATTTAAAGTACTGGATTATTTAGTTTTTTGAGCTTGATTTAATGGTGATAAGTAAAATTTATTTTGAGACAACAGCTATTTTGAAAATAAAAAAATTGATTTTTTAAACACTTTTTACTCTATAACTTTTGAACGCGCATTTTCTCGGAGATGCGGGTGGTGTCATTTTATCCACCATTTTAAGCTTAATAAACCATAAAATTTTAATCAAAATCGTTAGAGCCGTTTTTGAGAAATTTTGATTTTTGACGATTTTTGAGGGTTTTTTGGGGTAAAATACCCTTAAAAATCAAAAATTCAAAAAAATGAAAAAAAACGCCTGGAATTATCGTGGATTTGGACCTATATACCAAATTTCATTAAAATCGGACCATTAGGGCATTCTCTAGCTCTGTTTACATCCTGACACACACACACACACACACACACACACACACACACACACACACACACACACACACACACACACAGACATCAATCCGAAAACCACTTTTTTGGACTCAGGGGGAACCATAATGGATAAATCCACCAACAACTCAAATTCGAAAATTTTGACGAAAACAATACTTTCTCCTTATACTATGGTATAGGGGGAGAAAGTAAAAATCTGACAAAAATTTAAGCGTAAATAAAACCAATCTTAATAAAGTTTATGCAAAAAAATTGTAATAACAAAAAAAATTATAAATTCACAAATGATAGTTTATTTCATTGTCTTAGCTGGCAGTTAGATCAAAATAATAAAACACCCTTTGAATAATTAGGCTTATAGTTTTGACTTGATTTCATTCTAAAACAGTTTAAGTAAATAATTGTTTTTTTTGTTTTTTTTTGCAAATTGTATGTGTTGAATTATATTATAAAAATGGAGTGTAAATTCTGTTATTTACAGTGCCATTATTACATGCTGTTATTTTTTGCGGGTTGTAAACAGGAAGCACATGATTTATATTATTTGCATACAAGGGGAAATAGTAAAAATACACAAATATAACACAAAAGAACCTAAGACAATAATTTGTATTTTGTTTGGATATACATATAATGTCAGAATAGCAACAAACCGTGTGTATAGGATGCCATTTCAATATTGTACCGGCAGGGGGGGTGGTGGGGGGGTGACCCCATATACCTTCGGTGTGCGCCTTCAGGATAGTCGAGGTTTACGCCCTAACGGGGTACCCAGTCCGCCCCTGTTTGTTGTTTTATAAGCCATGTAATCCTTTTAAATAATTGTAGGTACTCTAGGTGAGTTTATCACATACAGAAATAAATATAATGTTATAAAATGCGCAATTTGAGCACGGGCGACCTACCCCATAACACAATAGCCTATAGTAAAACAAAATAAAATGGTCAACATTTTGAAAATATACACATTGGAATTTTTTCCTGGAAATGGATCATACCAAATATGTACAACCATTCGTTGCAGATAAAAATTGTAAAAAAAAAAAAAAAAAAAACTAAATTGCAGTTAGCGGCTTAACAATGCAACCCCATGTTTGTATGATTTTTTTGTTTGTAAACACTGCATTTTTTCAAATATATCTTAAAAAAATTCCATTAATGATGAGTATTGTGTAACAAACACAACATGGGTGTTCCAGCTTTCATAAAAAATAATGTAAGGCAGTTAAGTTATCTGTGGATAGAAAGTTTTATTGTAGAAAAAAGGTGTATGAAAGTTTTATATGGTAACATCGACTGCGATTAGCTACCGGAGCCATTAACACGGTTCCGATTAGCACGGTGTAATAATAATATGATACAAAATAAAATGGGCAAGGATCTGTCGCCTTTTTACCTCGATAAAAGTCCATTGATAAATGATAAATGTTAATGCCTAAATCATTTAACCATGTCAATAAGACTTTCTATATGAACTAGTGCCTTTGAGTAAGATTGGCCTATTAGGAGCCGAAACCCGGGTAATCCACAAGGTGGAACTATGATGGATCTTTGGTACCAATGTACCATTTCTATAGATATTGATTTATTTTTATGTAGTGTGAACGTGTGAAGGTAGGTCATCTTTGATAGCGATCTTTGATAGGTCATCTTATTGATGGCGATTTGACCAGTGATTATATTTACTAGCCATATGGGTTTAGTAAGCAAATATAAGTTAAACCCTACCAAGTCAACATGTTCTAGTATTTTTTCATTTTCCCATAAACTTCATAGGGTTGACATGGAGGTGTGTCGCGATATGGGTTTTTTGTAAGAAGGTATAAGTTGAAACTATAAAGACTGGGAGGGTGGCGTCGTCCTGCTACCTAGTTACTTGGAGGTCACGAATTGTGTATAGTTATAAGTAATGGTTTGTGGATGCGATATTCCCAGGTGGGGATTAACATCCGCACTAGTGAATACTAGTTCATACATAAAGGCCATCCTCATAATTAGACCAATTCGTATGTATGAGGTCGAAATTGTGGTTAGGATCTCACTTTAAACTGTAGGTCCCTAGATACCTTTAGCTGTTGGGCTGATAATTGACAGTCCTAAAAAGTCGGCCTTAGTCGGTTATCGCAATTCCTCAGCCAGAAGCATAATAGAAGTCTTTCTCAAACATTTTTAAAATTCCTTGTGGATGACCTTGAAACATATTTTCAAATTAATCAGATTATACGTTGGTTTACAAATCAAGGAATCGCTTGGGCTTTTTCTAAGTCCCCACGTTCATCGCAATTCCTCCACCAGAATCATAATAGTAGTCTTTCTAAAATATTTTTAAAATTCCATTTGGATGACCTTGAAACATATTTTCAAATTAATCTTCGTATCCTTTCTTTTACATATCAAAAATCGTTCGGGAAGTTTCTAAGTCCCCAAGGTCATCGCGATTCCTCCACCAGAAGCATAATAGTAGTCTTTCAAAAAATTTTAAAATTCGATGTGCCCTTGAACATATTTTCAAATTAATCAGCGTATCCGTTCGTTTACATATGAAAAATCGTTAGGGATGTTTCTAAGTCCCCAAGGTGAACGCAATTCCTCCACCAGAACATAATAGTGGTCTTTCTCAAACATTTTTAAAATTCCTTGTGGATGACCTTGAAACATATTTTCAAATTAATCAGGGTATCCGTTCGTTTTCATATAAAAAATCGTTAGGGATGTTTCTAAGTCAACAAGGACATCGCAATTCCTAAACCAGAAGCATAATAGTAGTCTTTCTAAAATACCGGACATCGAACCGGACATCGGGAACCGGACATCGAACCGGACATCGAACCGAACATCGAACCGGACATCGAACCGGACATCGAACCGGACATCGAACCGGACATCGAACCGGACATCGGACCGGACATCGGACCGGACATCGGACCCGACATCGGACCGGACATCGGACCGGACATCGGACCGGACATCGGACCGGACATCGGACCGGACATCGGACCGGACATCGGACCGGACATCGGACCGGACATCGAACCGGACATCGAACCGGACATCGAACCGGACATCGAACCGGACATCGGACCGGACATCGGACCGTACATCGGACCGGACTTCGGACCGGACATCGGACCGGACATCGGACCGGACATCGGACCGGACATCGGACCGGACATCGGACCGGACATCGGACCGGACATCGTCCCGGACATCGTCTTGGACATCGGACCGGACATGAGACCGGACATCGGACCGGACATCGGACCGGACATCGGACCGGACATGAGACCGGACATCGGACCGGTCATCGGACCGGTCATCGGACCGGACATCGAACCGGACATCGGATCGGACATCGAACCGGACATCGAACCGGACATCGGACCAGACATCGAACCGGACATCGGACCAGACATCGGACCGGACATCGAACCGGACTTCGGACCGGACATCGGACCGGACATCGGACCGGACATCGGACCGGTCATCGGACCGGACATCGAACCGGACATCGGACCGGACATCGAACCGGACTTCGGACCGGACAACGGACCGGACATCGGACCGGACATCGGACCGGACATGAGACCGGACATCGGACCGGTCATCGGACCGGACATCGAACCGGACATCGAACCGGACATCGGATCGGACATCGAACCGGACATCGAACCGGACATCGGACCGGACATCGAACCGGACATCAGACCGGACATCGAACCGGACTTCGGACCGAACATCGAGACGGACATCGAACCGGACATCGGACGGTACATCGAATCGTACATCGGACCGGACATCGGACCGGACATCGGACCGGACATCGGACCGGACATCGGACCGGACATCGGACCGGACATCGGTCCGGACATCGGACCGGACATTTGACCGGACATCGGACCGGACATCGGACCGGACATCTGACCGGACATCGAACCGTACATCGGACCGTACATCGGACCGGACATCGGACCGGACATCGGACCGGACATCGGACCGGACATCGGACCAGACATCGGACCAGACATCGGACCGGACATCGGACCGGACATCGGACCGGACATCGGACCGGACATCGGACAGGACATCGGACAGGACATCGGACCGGATATCGGACCGCACATCGGACCGGACATCGGACCGGACATCGGACCGGACATCGGACCGGACATAAAACCGGACATTGGACCGGACATCGGACCGAACATCGAGACGGACATCGAACCGGACATCGGACGGTACATCGAATCGTACATCGGACCGGACATCGGACCGGACATCGGACCGGACATCGGACCGGACATCGGACCGGACATCGGACCGGACATCGGACCGGACATCGGACCGGACATTTGACCGGACATCGGACCGGACATCGGACCGGACATCGGACCGGACATCGAACCGTACATCGAACCGTACATCGGACCGGACATCGGACCGGACATCGGACCGGACATCGAACCAGACATCGGACCGGACATCGAACCGGACTTCGGACCGGACATCGGATCGGACATCGAACCGGACATCGAACCGGACATCGGATCGGACATCGAACCGGACATTGGACCGGACATCGAACCGGACTTCGGACCGGACATCGGACTGGACATCGAACCGGACTTCGGACCGGACATCGGACCGGACATCGGACCGGTCATCGGACCGGACATCGGTCCGGACATAAAACCGGACATCGGACCGGACATCGAACCGGACTTCGGACCGGACGTCGGACCGGACATCGGACCGGACATCGGACCAGACATCGGACCGGACATCGGACCGGACATAAAACCGGACATAAAACCGGACATTGGACCAAACATCGGACCGAACATCGAGACGGACATCGAACCGGACATCGGACCGTACATCGAATCGTACATCGGACCGGACATCGGACCGGACATCGGACCGGACATCGGACCGGACATCGGACCGGACATCGGACCGGACATTTGACCGGACATCGGACCGGTCATCGGACCGGACATCGGACCGGACATCGAACCGTACATCGAACCGTACATCGGACCGGACATCGGACCGGACATCGGACCGGACATCGGACCGGACATCGGACCGGACATCGGACCGGACATCGGACCGGACATCGGACTAGACATCGGACCGGACATCGGACCGGACATCGGACCGGACATCGGACCGGACATCGGACCGGACATCGAACCGGACATCGAACCGGATATCGGACCGGACATCGGACAGGACATCGGACAGGACATCGGACCGGACATCGGACCGGACATCGAACCGGATATCGGACCGGACATCGCACCGGACATCGGACCGGACATCGAACCGGACATCGAACCGGACATCGAACCGGACATCGAACCGGACATCAAACCGGACATCGGACCGGACATCGAACCGTACATCGGACCGGACATCGAACCGGACTTCGGACCGGACATCGGACTGGACATCGGACCGGACATCGGACCGGACATCGGACCGGACATCGGACAGGACATCGGAAAGGACATCGGACCGGACATCGGACCGGACATCGAACCGGACATCGGACCGGACATCGGACCGGACATCGGACCGGACATCGAACCGGACATCGAACCGGACATCGAACCGGACATCGGACCGGACATCGGACCGGACATCGGACAAGACATCGGACCGGACATCGAACCGGACATCGAATCGAACATGAGGCCGGATATCGAACCGGACATCGGACTTGACATCGGACCGGACATCGGACCGGACATCGGACCGGACATCGGACCGGACATCGGACCGGACATCGGACCGGACATCGGACCGGACATCGGAACGGACATCGGACCAAACATCGGACCGGACATCGAAACGGACATCGGACCGGACATCGGACCGGACATCGGACCGGACATCGGACCAGACATCGGACCGGACATCGGACCAGACATCGGACCGGACATCGGACCGGACATCGGACCGGACATCGGACCGGACATCGGACCGGACATCGGACCGGACATCGGACCGGACATCGGACCGGACATCGGACCGGACATCGGACCGGACATCGGACCGGACATCGGACCGGACATCGGACAGGACATCAGACAGGACATCGGACCGGACATCGGACCGGACATCGGACCAGACATCGAACCGTACATCGAACCGTACATCGGACTGGACATCGGACCGGACATCGGACCGGACATCGGACCGGACATCGGACCGGACATCGGACCGGACATCGGACCGGACATCGAACCGGACATCGGACCGGACATCAGACCGGACATCGGACCGGACATCGGAACGGACATCGGACCGGACATCGGACCGGACATCGGACCGGACATCGGACCGGACATCGGACAAGACATCAGACCGGACATCGGACCGGACATTGGACCGGACATCGGACCGGACATCGGACCGGACATCGGACCGGACATCGGACCGGACATCGGACCGGACATCGGACCGGACATCGGACCGGACATCAGACCGGACATCGGACCGGACATCGGACCGGACATCGGACCGGACATCGGACCGGACATCGGACCGGACATCGGACCAGACATCGGACCGGACATCGGACCGGACATCGGACAGGACATCGGACAGGACATCGGACCAGACATCGGACCGGACATCGAACCGGATATCGGACCGGACATCGCACCGGACATCGGACCGGACATCGAACCGGACATCGAACCGGACATCGAACCGGACATCGAACCGGGCATCGGACCGGACATCGAACCGTACATCGGACCGGACATCGAACCGGACTTCGGACCGGACATCGGACCGGACATCGGACCGGACATCGGACCGGACATCGGACAGGACATCGGAAAGGACATCGGACCGGACATCGGACCGGACATCGAACCGGACATCGGACCGGACATCGGACCGGACATCGGACCGGACATCGAACCGGACATCGAACCGGACATCGAACCGGACATCGGACCGGACATCGGACCGGACATCGGACAAGACATCGGACCGGACATCGAAACGGACATCGTCCCTGACATCGGAGCGGACATGAGACCGGACATCGGACCGGACATCGGACCGGACATCGAACCGGACATCGGACCGGACATCGAACCGTACATCGGACCGGACATCGAACCGGACTTCGGACCGGACATCGGACCGGACATCGGACAAGACATCGGACCGGACATCGAACCGGACATCGAATCGAACATGAGACCGGATATCGAACCGGGCATCGGACCGGACATCGGACCGGACATCGGACCGGACATGGGACCGGACATCGAACCGGACTTCGGACCGGACATCGGACCGGACATCGGACCGGACATCGGACCGGACATCGGACCGGACATCGGAACGGACATCGGACCGAACATCGGACCGGACATCGAAACGGACATCGTCCCTGACATCGGAGCGGACATGAGACCGGACATCGGACCGGACATCGGACCGGACATCGGACCGGACATCGGACCGGACATCGGACCGGACATCGGACAGGACATCGGACATGACATTCGACAGGACAGTGGACCGAACATCGGACAGGACATCGGACAGGACATCGGACCAGACATCGGACCGGACATCGGACCGGACATTGGACCGGACATCGGACCCAACATCGAACCGGACATCGAACCGGACATCGAACCGTACATCGAACCGTACATCGGACCGGACATCGGACCGGACATGGGACCGGACATCGGACCGGACATCTTACCGGACATCGGACCGGACATCGGACCGGACATCGGACCGGACATCGGACCGGACATCGGACAGGACATCGGAAAGGACATCGGACCGGACATCGGACCGGACATCGAACCGGACATCGGACCGGACATCGGACCGGACATCGGACCGGACATCGAACCGGACATCGAACCGGACATCGAACCGGACATCGGACCGGACATCGGACCGGACATCGGACAAGACATCGGACCGGACATCGAACCGGACATCGAATCGAACATGAGGCCGGATATCGAACCGGACATCGGACTTGACATCGGACCGGACATCGGACCGGACATCGGACCGGACATCGGACCGGACATCGGACCGGACATCGGACCGGACATCGGACCGGACATCGGAATGGACATCGGACCAAACATCGGACCGGACATCGAAACGGACATCGTCCCTGACATCGGAGCGGACATGAGACCGGACATCGGACCGGACATCGGACCGGACATCGAACCGGACATCGGACCGGACATCGAACCGTACATCGGACCGGACATCGAACCGGACTTCGGACCGGACATCGGACCGGACATCGGACAAGACATCGGACCGGACATCGAACCGGACATCGAATCGAACATGAGACCGGATATCGAACCGGACATCGGACCGGACATCGGACCGGACATCGGACCGGACATCGGACCGGACATCGGACCGGACATCGAACCGGACTTCGGACCGGACATCGGACCGGACATCGGACCGGACATCGGACCGGACATCGGACCGGACATCGGAACGGACATCGGACCGAACATCGGACCGGACATCGAAACGGACATCGTCCCTGACATCGGAGCGGACATGAGACCGGACATCGGACCGGACATTGGACCGGACATCGGACCGGACATCGGACCGGACATCGGACCGGACATCGGACCGGACATCGGACAGGACATCGGACATGACATTCGACAGGACAGTGGACCGAACATCGGACAGGACATCGGACAGGACATCGGACCAGACATCGGACCGGACATCGGACCGGACATTGGACCGGACATCGGACCCAACATCGAACCGGACATCGAACCGGACATCGAACCGTACATCGAACCGTACATCGGACCGGACATCGGACCGGACATGGGACCGGACATCGGACCGGACATCTTACCGGACATCGGACCGGACATCGGACCGGACATCGGACCGGACATCGGACCGGACATCGGACCGGACATCGGACCGGACATCGTACCGGACATCGTACCGGACATCGGACAGGACATCGGACAGGACATCGGCCCGGACATCGGACCGGACATCGAACCGGACATCGGACCGGACATCGGACCGGACATCGGACCGGACATCGGATCGGACATCGGACCGGACATCGGACCGGACATCGGACCGGACATCGGACCGGACATCGGACAAGACATCAGACCGCACATCGGACCGGACATCGGGCCGGACATCGGACCGGACATAAGACCGGACATCGGACCGGACATCGGACCGGACATCGGACCGGACATCGGACCGAACATCGGACCAGACATCGGACAGGACATCGGACAGGACATCGGACCGGACATCGGACCGGACATCGAACCGGACATCGGACCGGACATCGGACCGGACATCGGACCAGACATCGAACCGGACATCGAACCGGACATCGAACCGGACATCGGACCGGACATCGAACCGTACATCGGACCGGACATCGAACCGGACTTCGGACCGGACATCGGACCGGACATCGGACCGGACATCGGACCGGACATCGAACCGGACATCGAATCGAACATGAGACCGGATATCGAACCGGACATCGGACCGGACATCGGACCGGACATCGGACCGGACATCGGACCGGACATCCGACCGGACATCGGACCGGACATCGGACCGGACATCGGACCGGACATCGGAACGGACATCGGACCGAACATCGGACCGGACATCGAAACGGACATCGTCCCTGACATCGGAGCTTACATGAGACCGGACATCGGACCGGACATCGGACCGGACATCGGACCGGACATCGGACCGGACATCGGACCGGACATCGGACCGGACATCGGACAGGACATCGGACATGACATCGGACAGGACATCGGACCGGACATCGGACAGGACATCGGTCAGGACATCGGACCGGACATCGGACAGGACATCGGACCGGACATCGGACCGGACATCGGACCGGACATTGGACCGGACATCGGACCCAACATCGAACCGGACATCGAACCGGACATCGAACCGTACATCGAACCGTACATCGGACCGGACATCGGACCGGACAGGGGACCGGACAGGGGACCGGACATCAGCCCGGACATCAGCCCGGACATCGGACCGGACATCGGGCCGGACATCGGACAATACATCGGTCCGGACATCAGAAAGGACATCGGACCGGACATCGGACCGGACATCGGACCGGACATCGGACCGGACATCGGACCGGACATCGGACCGGACATCGGACCGGACATCGGACCGGACATCGGACCGGACATCGGACCGGACATCGGACCGGACATCGGACCGGACATCGGACCGGACATCGGACCGGACATCGGACCGGACACCGGACCGGACATCGTACCGGACATCGTACCGGACATCGGACAAGACATCGGACAGGACATCGGACCGGACATCGGACCGGACATCGAACCGGACATCGGACCGGACATTGGACCGGACATCGGACCGGACATCGGACCGGACATCAGACCGGATATCGGACCGGACATCGGACAGAACATCGAACCGGACATCGGACCGGACATCGGACCAGACATCGGACCGGACATCGGACCGGACATCGAACCGGACATCGAATCGAACATGAGACCGGATATCAAACCGGACATCGGACCGGACATCGGACCGGACATGAGACCGGACATCGAACCGGACATCGGACCGGACATCGGACCGGACATCGGACCGGACATCGAACCGGACATCGGACCGGACATCGGACCGGACATCGGACCGGACATCGGACAGGACATCGGACCGGACATCGTACCGGACATCGGACCGGACATCGGACCGGACATCCGACCGGACATCGGACCGGACATCGGACCGGACATCGGACCGGACATCGGACCGGACATCGGACAGGACATCGGACCGGACATCGGACCGGACATCGGACCGGACATCGGACCGGACATCGGACCGGACATTGGACCGGACATCGGACATGACATCGGACCGGACATCGGACCGGACATCGAACCGTACATCGGACCGGACATCGGACCAGACATCGGACCGGACATCGGACCGGACATCGGACAGGACATCGGACCGGACATCGGACTGGACATCGAACCGGACATCGGACCGGACATCGGACCGGACATCAGACCGGACATCGGACCGGACATCGGACCGGACATCGGACCGGACATCGGACCGGACATCGGACCGGACATCGGACCGGACATCGGACCGGACATCGGACCGGACATCGGACAGGACATCGGACAGGACATCGGACCGGACATCGGACCGGACATCGAACCGGATATCGGACCGGACATCGCACCGGACATCGGACCGGACATCGAACCGGACATCGAACCGGACATCGAACCGGACATCGAACCGGACATCGAACTGGACATCGGACCGGACATCGAACCGTACATCGGACCGGACATCGAACCGGACTTCGGACCGGACATCGGACTGGACATCGGACCGGACATCGGACCGGACATCGGACCGGACATCGGACAGGACATCGGAAAGGACATCGGACCGGACATCGGACCGGACATTGAACCGGACATCGGACCGGACATCGGACCGGACATCGGACCGGACATCGAACCGGACATCGAACCGGACATCGAACCGGACATCGGACCGGACATCGGACCGGACATCGGACAAGACATCGGACCGGACATCGAACCGGACATCGAATCGAACATGAGGCCGGATATCGAACCGGACATCGGACTTGACATCGGACCGGACATCGGACCGGACATCGGACCGGACATCGGACCGGACATCGGACCGGACATCGGACCGGACATCGGACCGGACATCGGAACGGACATCGGACCAAACATCGGACCGGACATCGAAACGGACATCGGACCGGACATCGGACCGGACATCGGACTAGACATCGGACCGGACATCGGACCGGACATCGGACCGGACATCGGACCGGACATCGGACCGGACATCGGACCGGACATCGGACCGGAAATCGGACCGGACATCGGACCGGACATCGGACCGGACATCGGACCGGACATCGGACCGGACATCGGACCGGACATCGGACCGGACATCGGACCGGACATCGGACCGGACATCGGACCGGACATCGGACCGGACATCGGACCGGACATCGGACAGGACATCGGACAGGACATCGGACCGGACATCGGACCGGACATCGGACCAGACATCGAACCGTACATCGAACCGTACATCGGACTGGACATCGGACCGGACATCGGACCGGACATCGGACCGGACATCGGACTGGACATCGGACCGGACATCGGACCGGACATCGGACCGGACATCGAACCGGACATCGGACCGGACATCAGACCGGACATCGGACTGACATCGGACCGGACATCGGACCGGACATCGGACCGGACATCGGACCGGACATCGGACAAGACATCAGACCGGACATCGGACCGGACATTGGACCGGACATCGGACCGGACATCGGACCGGACATCGGACCGGACATCGGACCGGACATCGGACCGGACATCGGACCGGACATCGGACCGGACATCAGACCGGACATCGGACCGGACATCGGACCGGACATCGGACCGGACATCGGACCGGACATCGGACCGGACATCGGACCAGACATCGGACCGGACATCGGACCGGACATCGGACCGGACATCGGACAGGACATCGGACAGGACATCGGACCGGACATCGGACCGGACATCGAACCGGATATCGGACCGGACATCGCACCGGACATCGGACCGGACATCGAACCGGACATCGAACCGGACATCGAACCGGACATCGAACCGGACATCGAACCGGACATCGGACCGGACATCGGACCGGACATGGGACCGGACATCGGACCGGACATCTTACCGGACATCGGACCGGACATCGGACCGGACATCGGACCGGACATCGGACCGGACATCGGACAGGACATCGGAAAGGACATCGGACCGGACATCGGACCGGACATCGAACCGGACATCGGACCGGACATCGGACCGGACATCGGACCGGACATCGAACCGGACATCGAACCGGACATCGAACCGGACATCGGACCGGACATCGGACCGGACATCGGACAAGACATCGGACCGGACATCGAACCGGACATCGAATCGAACATGAGGCCGGATATCGAACCGGACATCGGACTTGACATCGGACCGGACATCGGACCGGACATCGGACCGGACATCGGACCGGACATCGGACCGGACATCGGAACGGACATCGGACCAAACATCGGACCGGACATCGAAACGGACATTTCCCTGACATCGGAGCGGACATGAGACCGGACATCGGACCGGACATCGGACCGGACATCGAACCGGACATCGGACCGGACATCGAACCGTACATCGGACCGGACATCGAACCGGACTTCGGACCGGACATCGGACCGGACATCGGACAAGACATCGGACCGGACATCGAACCGGACATCGAATCGAACATGAGACCGGATATCGAACCGGACATCGGACCGGACATCGGACCGGACATCGGACCGGACATGGGACCGGACATCGAACCGGACTTCGGACCGGACATCGGACCGGACATCGGACCGGACATCGGACCGGACATCGGACCGGACATCGGAACGGACATCGGACCGAACATCGGACCGGACATCGAAACGGACATCGTCCCTGACATCGGAGCGGACATGAGACCGGACATCGGACCGGACATCGGACCGGACATCGGACCGGACATCGGACCGGACATCGGACCGGACATCGGACAGGACATCGGACATGACATTCGACAGGACAGTGGACCGAACATCGGAGAGGACATCGGACAGGACATCGGACCAGACATCGGACCGGACATCGGACCGGACATTGGACCGGACATCGGACCCAACATCGAACCGGACATCGAACCGGACATCGAACCGTACATCGAACCGTACATCGGACCGGACATCGGACCGGACATGGGACCGGACATCGGACCGGACATCTTACCGGACATCGGACCGGACATCGGACCGGACATCGGACCGGACATCGGACCGGACATCGGACAGGACATCGGAAAGGACATCGGACCGGACATCGGACCGGACACCGAACCGGACATCGGACCGGACATCGGACCGGACATCGGACCGGACATCGAACCGGACATCGAACCGGACATCGAACCGGACATCGGACCGGACATCGGACCGGACATCGGACAAGACATCGGACCGGACATCGAACCGGACATCGAATCGAACATGAGGCCGGATATCGAACCGGACATCGGACTTGACATCGGACCGGACATCGGACCGGACATCGGACCGGACATCGGACCGGACATCGGACCGGACATCGGACCGGACATCGGACCGGACATCGGAACGGACATCGGACCAAACATCGACCGGACATCGAAACGGACATCGTCCCTGACATCGGGAGCGGACATGAGACCGGACATCGGACCGGACATCGGACCGGACATCGAACCGGACATCGGACCGGACATCGAACCGTACATCGGACCGGACATCGAACCGGACTTCGGACCGGACATCGGACCGGACATCGGACAAGACATCGGACCGGACATCGAACCGGACATCGAATCGAACATGAGACCGGATATCGAACCGGACATCGGACCGGACATCGGACCGGACATCGGACCGGACATCGGACCGGACATCGGACCGGACATCGAACCGGACTTCGGACCGGACATCGGACCGGACATCGGACCGGACATCGGACCGGACATCGGACCGGACATCGGAACGGACATCGGACCGAACATCGGACCGGACATCGAAACGGACATCGTCCCTGACATCGGAGCGGACATGAGACCGGACATCGGACCGGACATCGGACCGGACATCGGACCGGACATCGGACCGGACATCGGACTGGACATCGGACCGGACATCGGACAGGACATCGGACATGACATTCGACAGGACAGTGGACCGAACATCGGACAGGACATCGGACAGGACATCGGACCAGACATCGGACCGGACATCGGACCGGACATTGGACCGGACATCGGACCCAACATCGAACCGGACATCGAACCGGACATCGAACCGTACATCGAACCGTACATCGGACCGGACATCGGACCGGACATGGGACCGGACATCGGACCGGACATCTTACCGACATCGGACCGGACATCGGACGGACATCGGACCGGACATCGGACCGGACATCGGACCGGACATCGGACCGGACATCGTACCGGACATCGTACCGGACATCGGACAGGACATCGGACAGGACATCGGCCCGGACATCGGACCGGACATCGAACCGGACATCGGACCGGACATCGGACCGGACATCGGACCGGACATCGGATCGGACATCGGACCGGACATCGGACCGGACATCGGACCGGACATCGGACCGGACATCGGACAAGACATCAGACCGGACATCGGACCGGACATCGGGCCGGACATCGGACCGGACATCGGACCGGACATCGGACCGGACATCGGACCGGACATCGGACCGGACATCGGACCGAACATCGGACCAGACATCGGACAGGACATCGGACAGGACATCGGACCGGACATCGGACCGGACATCGAACCGGACATCGGACCGGACATCGGACCGGACATCGGACCGGACATCGAACCGGACATCGAACCGGACATCGAACCGGACATCGGACCGGACATCGAACCGTACATCGGACCGGACATCGAACCGGACTTCGGACCGGACATCGGACCGGACATCGGACCGGACATCGGACCGGACATCGAACCGGACATCGAATCGAACATGAGACCGGATATCGAACCGGACATCGGACCGGACATCGGACCGGACATCGGACCGGACATCCGACCGGACATCGGACCGGACATCGGACCCGACATCGGACCGGACATCGGAACGGACATCGGACCGAACATCGGACCGGACATCGAAACGGACATCGTCCCTGACATCGGAGCTTACATGAGACCGGACATCGGACCGGACATCGGACCGGACATCGGACCGGACATCGGACCGGACATCGGACCGGACATCGGACCGGACATCGGACAGGACATCGGACATGACATCGGACAGGACATCGGACCGGACATCGGACAGGACATCGGTCAGGACATCGGACCGGACATCGGACAGGACATCGGACCGGACATGGGACCGGACATCGGACCGGACATTGGACCGGACATCGGACCCAACATCGAACCGGACATCGAACCGGACATCGAACCGTACATCGAACCGTACATCGGACCGGATATCGGACCGGACAGGGGACCGGACAGGGGACCGGACATCAGCCCGGACATCAGCCCGGACATCGGACCGGACATCGGACCGGACATCGGACAATACATCGGTCCGGACATCAGAAAGGACATCGGACCGGACATCGGACCGGACATCGGACCGGACATCGGACCGGACATCGGACCGGACATCGGACCGGACATCGGACCGGACATCGGACCGGACATCGGACCGGACATCGGACCGGACATCGGACCGGACATCGGACCGGACATCGGACCGGACATCGGACCGGACATCGGACCGGACATCGGACCGGACATCGGACCGGACATCGGACCGGACATCGGACCGGACATCGGACCGGACATCGGACCGGACATCGGACCGGACATCGGACCGGACATCTTACCGGACATCGGACCGGACATCGGACCGGACATCGGACCGGACATCGGACCGGACACCGGACCGGACATCGTACCGGACATCGTACCGGACATCGTACCGGACATCGGACAGGACATCGGACAGGACATCGGACCGGACATCGGACCGGACATCGAACCGGACATCGGACCGGACATTGGACCGGACATCGGACCGGACATCGGACCGGACATCAGACCGGATATCGGACCGGACATCGGACAGAACATCGAACCGGACATCGGACCGGACATCGGACCAGACATCGGACCGGACATCGGACCGGACATCGAACCGGACATCGAATCGAACATGAGACCGGATATCAAACCGGACATCGGACCGGACATCGGACCGGACATGAGACCGGACATCGAACAAGACATCGGACCGGACATCGGACCGGACATCGGACCGGACATCGAACCGGACATCGGACCGGACATCGGACCGGACATCGGACCGGACATCGGACAGGACATCGGACCGGACATCGTACCGGACATCGGACCGGACATCGGACCGGACATCCGACCGGACATCGGACCGGACATCGGACCGGACATCGGACCGGACATCGGACCGGACATCGGACCGGACATCGGACCGGACATCGGACCGGACATCGGACCGGACATCGGACCGGACATCGGACCGGACATTGGACCGGACATCGGACATGACATCGGACCGGACATCGGACCGGACATCGAACCGTACATCGGACCGGACATCGGACCGGACATCGGACCGGACATCGGACCGGACATCGGATCGGACATCGGACCGGACATCGGACCGGACATCGGACCGGACATCGGACAGGACATCGGACCGGACATCGGACTGGACATCGAACCGGACATCGGACCGGACATCGGACCGGACATCGGTCCGGATATCGGACCGGACATCGGACCGGACATCGGACCGGACATCGGACCGGACATCGGACCGGACATCGAACCGGACTTCGGACCGGACATCGGACCGGACATCGGACCGGACATCGCACTGGACATCGAACCGGACATCGAACCGGACATAGAACCGGACATCGAACCGGACATCGAACCGGATATCGAACCGGACATCGGACCGGACATCGGACATTACATCGGACCGGACATCGGACCGGACATCGGACCGGACATCGGTCCGGACATCGGACCGGACATCGGACCGGACATCGGACCGGACATCGGACCGGACATCGGACCGGACATCGAACCGTACATCGGACCGGACATCGGACCGGACATGGGACCGGACATCGGACCGGACATCAGCCCGGACATCGGACCGGACATCGGACCGGACATCGGACCATACATCGGTCCGGACATCAGAAAGGACATCGGACCGGACATCGGACCGGACATCGGACCGGACATCGGACCGGACATCGGACCGGACATCGGACCGGACATCGGACCGGACATCGGACCGGACATCGGACCGGACATCGGACCGGACATCGGACCGGACATCGGACCGGACATCTTACCGGACATCGGACCGGACATCGGACCGGACATCGGACCGGACATCGGACCGGACATCGGACCGGACACCGGACCGGACATCGTACCGGACAACGTACCGGACATCGGACAGGACATCGGACAGGACATCGGACCGGACATCGGACCGGACATCGCACCGGACATCGGACCGGACATCGGACCGGACATCGGACCGGACATCAGACCGGATATCGGCCGGACATCGGACAGAACATCGGACCGGACATCGGACCGGACATCGGACCGGACATCGAACCGGACATCGGACCGGACATCGGACCGGACATCGGACCGGACATCGAAGCGGACATCGAACCGGACATCGAACCGGACATCGAACCGGACATCGGACCGGACATCGAACCGTACATCGGACCGGACATCGAACCGGACTTCGGACCGGACATCGGACCGGACATCGGACCGGACATCGGACCGGACATCGAACCGGACATCGAATCGAACATGAGACCGGATATCGAACCGGACATCGGACCGGACATCGGACCGGACATCGGACCGGACATCGGACCGGACATCGGACCGGACATCGGACCGGAAATCGGACCGGACATCGGACCGGACATCGGACCGGACATCGGACCGGACATCGGACCGGAGATCGGACCGCACATCGGACCGGACATCGGACCGGATATCGGACCGGACATCGGACCGGACATCGGACCGGACATCGGACCGAACATCGGACCGAACATCGGACCGGACATCGGACCGGACAAGGTCCCGGACATCGGACAGGACATCGGACCGGACATGAGACCGGACATCGAACCGGACATCGGACCGGACATCGGACCGGACATCGGACCGGACATCGGACCGGACATCGCATAGGACATCGGACCGGACATCGGACCGGACATCGGACCGGACATCGGACCGGACATCGGACCGGACATCGGACCGGACATCGGACAGGACATCGGACCGGACATGAGACCGGACATCGAACCGGACATCGGACCGGACATCGGACCGGACATCGGACCGGACATTGGACCGGACATCGGACCGGACATCGGACCGGACATCGGACCGGACATCAGACCGGACATCGGACCGGACATCGGACCGGACATCGGACAGGACATCGGACCGGACATCGGACCGGACATCGAACCGTACATCGGACCGGACATCGGACCGGACATCGGACCGGACATCGGACCGGACATCGTACCGTACATCGGACTGGACATCGGACCGGACATCGGACCGGACATCCGACCGGACATCGGACCGGACATCGGACCGGACATCGGACCGGACATCGGACCGGACATCGGACAGGACATCGGACCGGACATCGTACCGGACATCGGACCGGACATCGGACCGGACATCCGACCGGACATCGGACCGGACATCGGACCGGACATCGGACCGGACATCGGACCGGACATCGGACCGGACATCGGACCGGACATCGGACCGGACATCGGACCGGACATCGGACCGGACATCGGACCGGACATTGGACCGGACATCGGACATGACATCGGACCGGACATCGGACCGGACATCGAACCGTACATCGGACCGGACATCGGACCGGACATCGGACCGGACATCGGACCGGACATCGGACCGGACATCAGACCGGATATCGGACCGGACATCGGACAGAACATCGAACCGGACATCGGACCGGACATCGGACCGGACATCGGACCGGACATCGGACCGGACATCGAACCGGACATCGAATCGAACATGAGACCGGATATCAAACCGGACATCGGACCGGACATCGGACCGGACATGAGACCGGACATCGAACCGGACATCGGACCGGACATCGGACCGGACATCGGACCGGACATCGAACCGGACATCGGACCGGACATCGGACCGGACATCGGACCGGACATCGGACAGGACATCGGACCGGACATCGTACCGGACATCGGACCGGACATCGGACCGGACATCCGACCGGACATCGGACCGGACATCGGACCGGACATCGGACCGGACATTGGACCGGACATCGGACAGGACATCGGACCGGACATCGGACCGGACATCGGACCGGACATCGGACCGGACATCGGACCGGACATTGGACCGGACATCGGACATGACATCGGACCGGACATCGGACCGGACATCGAACCGTACATCGGACCGGACATCGGACCGGATATCGGACCGGACATCGGACCGGACATCGGACCGGACATCGGATCGGACATCGGACCGGACATCGGACCGGACATCGGACCGGACATCGGACCGGACATCGGACAGGACATCGGACCGGACATCGGACCGGACATCGGACCGGACATCGGTCTGGATATCGGACCGGACATCGGACCAGACATCGGACCGGACATCGGACCGGACATCGGACCGGACATCGAACCGGACTTCGGACCGGACATCGGACCGGATATCGGACCGGACATCGAACCGGACATCGAATCGAACATGAGACCGGATATCGAACCGGACATCGGACCGGACATCGGACCGGACATCGGACCGGACATCGGACCGGACATCGGACCGGACATCGGACCGGACATCGGACCGGACATCGGACCGGACATCGGACCGGACATCGGACCGGACATCGGACCGGACATCGGACAGGACATCGGACCGGACATCGGACCGGACATCGGACCGGACATCGAAGCGGACATCGAACCGGACATCGAACCGGACATCGAACCGGACATCGGACCGGACATCGAACCGTACATCGGACCGGACATCGAACCGGACTTCGGACCGGACATCGGACCGGACATCGGACCGGACATCGGACCGGACATCGAACCGGACATCGAATCGAACATGAGACTGGATATCGAACCGGACATCGGACCGGACATCGGACCGGACATCGGACCGGACATCGGACCGGACATCGGACCGGACATCGGACCGGAAATCGGACCGGACATCGGACCGGACATCGGACCGGACATCGGACCGGACATCGGACCGGAGATCGGACCGCACATCGGACCGGACATCGGACCGGATATCGGACCGGACATCGGACCGGACATCGGACCGGACATCGGACCGAACATCGGACCGAACATCGGACCGGACATCGGACCGGACATGGTCCCGGACATCGGACAGGACATCGGACCGGACATGAGACCGGACATCGAACCGGACATCGGACCGGACATCGGACCGGACATCGGACCGGACATCGGACCGGACATCGCATAGGACATCGGACCGGACATCGGACCGGACATCGGACCGGACATCGGACCGGACATCGGACCGGACATCGGACAGGACATCGGACCGGACATGAGACCGGACATCGAACCGGACATCGGACCGGACATCGGACCGGACATCGGACCGGACATTGGACCGGACATCGGACCGGACATCGGACCGGACATCGGACCGGACATCAGACCGGACATCGGACCGGACATCGGACCGGACATCGGACAGGACATCGGACCGGACATCGGACCGGACATCGAACCGTACATCGGACCGGACATCGGACCGGACATCGGACCGGACATCGGACCGGACATCGTACCGTACATCGGACTGGACATCGGACCGGACATCGGACCGGACATCCGACCGGACATCGGACCGGACATCGGACCGGACATCGGACCGGACATCGGACCGGACATCGGACAGGACATCGGACCGGACATCGGACCGGACATGGGACCGGACATCGGACCGGACATCAGCCCGGACATCGGACCGGACATCGGACCGGACATCGGACCATACATCGGTCCGGACATCAGAAAGGACATCGGACCGGACATCGGACCGGACATCGGACCGGACATCGGACCGGACATCGGACCGGACATCGGACCGGACATCGGACCGGACATCGGACCGGACATCGGACCGGACATCGGACCGGACATCGGACCGGACATCGGACCGGACATCTTACCGGACATCGGACCGGACATCGGACCGGACATCGGACCGGACATCGGACCGGACATCGGACCGGACACCGGACCGGACATCGTACCGGACAACGTACCGGACATCGGACAGGACATCGGACAGGACATCGGACCGGACATCGGACCGGACATCGCACCGGACATCGGACCGGACATCGGACCGGACATCGGACCGGACATCAGACCGGATATCGGCCGGACATCGGACAGAACATCGGACCGGACATCGGACCGGACATCGGACCGGACATCGAACCGGACATCGGACCGGACATCGGACCGGACATCGGACCGGACATCGAAGCGGACATCGAACCGGACATCGAACCGGACATCGAACCGGACATCGGACCGGACATCGAACCGTACATCGGACCGGACATCGAACCGGACTTCGGACCGGACATCGGACCGGACATCGGACCGGACATCGGACCGGACATCGAACCGGACATCGAATCGAACATGAGACCGGATATCGAACCGGACATCGGACCGGACATCGGACCGGACATCGGACCGGACATCGGACCGGACATCGGACCGGACATCGGACCGGAAATCGGACCGGACATCGGACCGGACATCGGACCGGACATCGGACCGGACATCGGACCGGAGATCGGACCGCACATCGGACCGGACATCGGACCGGATATCGGACCGGACATCGGACCGGACATCGGACCGGACATCGGACCGAACATCGGACCGAACATCGGACCGGACATCGGACCGGACAAGGTCCCGGACATCGGACAGGACATCGGACCGGACATGAGACCGGACATCGAACCGGACATCGGACCGGACATCGGACCGGACATCGGACCGGACATCGGACCGGACATCGCATAGGACATCGGACCGGACATCGGACCGGACATCGGACCGGACATCGGACCGGACATCGGACCGGACATCGGACCGGACATCGGACAGGACATCGGACCGGACATGAGACCGGACATCGAACCGGACATCGGACCGGACATCGGACCGGACATCGGACCGGACATTGGACCGGACATCGGACCGGACATCGGACCGGACATCGGACCGGACATCAGACCGGACATCGGACCGGACATCGGACCGGACATCGGACAGGACATCGGACCGGACATCGGACCGGACATCGAACCGTACATCGGACCGGACATCGGACCGGACATCGGACCGGACATCGGACCGGACATCGTACCGTACATCGGACTGGACATCGGACCGGACATCGGACCGGACATCCGACCGGACATCGGACCGGACATCGGACCGGACATCGGACCGGACATCGGACCGGACATCGGACAGGACATCGGACCGGACATCGTACCGGACATCGGACCGGACATCGGACCGGACATCCGACCGGACATCGGACCGGACATCGGACCGGACATCGGACCGGACATCGGACCGGACATCGGACCGGACATCGGACCGGACATCGGACCGGACATCGGACCGGACATCGGACCGGACATCGGACCGGACATCGGACCGGACATTGGACCGGACATCGGACATGACATCGGACCGGACATCGGACCGGACATCGAACCGTACATCGGACCGGACATCGGACCGGACATCGGACCGGACATCGGACCGGACATCGGACCGGACATCAGACCGGATATCGGACCGGACATCGGACAGAACATCGAACCGGACATCGGACCGGACATCGGACCGGACATCGGACCGGACATCGGACCGGACATCGAACCGGACATCGAATCGAACATGAGACCGGATATCAAACCGGACATCGGACCGGACATCGGACCGGACATGAGACCGGACATCGAACCGGACATCGGACCGGACATCGGACCGGACATCGGACCGGACATCGAACCGGACATCGGACCGGACATCGGACCGGACATCGGACCGGACATCGGACAGGACATCGGACCGGACATCGTACCGGACATCGGACCGGACATCGGACCGGACATCCGACCGGACATCGGACCGGACATCGGACCGGACATCGGACCGGACATTGGACCGGACATCGGACAGGACATCGGACCGGACATCGGACCGGACATCGGACCGGACATCGGACCGGACATCGGACCGGACATTGGACCGGACATCGGACATGACATCGGACCGGACATCGGACCGGACATCGAACCGTACATCGGACCGGACATCGGACCGGATATCGGACCGGACATCGGACCGGACATCGGACCGGACATCGGATCGGACATCGGACCGGACATCGGACCGGACATCGGACCGGACATCGGACCGGACATCGGACAGGACATCGGACCGGACATCGGACCGGACATCGGACCGGACATCGGTCTGGATATCGGACCGGACATCGGACCAGACATCGGACCGGACATCGGACCGGACATCGGACCGGACATCGAACCGGACTTCGGACCGGACATCGGACCGGATATCGGACCGGACATCGAACCGGACATCGAATCGAACATGAGACCGGATATCGAACCGGACATCGGACCGGACATCGGACCGGACATCGGACCGGACATCGGACCGGACATCGGACCGGACATCGGACCGGACATCGGACCGGACATCGGACCGGACATCGGACCGGACATCGGACCGGACATCGGACCGGACATCGGACAGGACATCGGACCGGACATCGGACCGGACATCGGACCGGACATCGAAGCGGACATCGAACCGGACATCGAACCGGACATCGAACCGGACATCGGACCGGACATCGAACCGTACATCGGACCGGACATCGAACCGGACTTCGGACCGGACATCGGACCGGACATCGGACCGGACATCGGACCGGACATCGAACCGGACATCGAATCGAACATGAGACTGGATATCGAACCGGACATCGGACCGGACATCGGACCGGACATCGGACCGGACATCGGACCGGACATCGGACCGGACATCGGACCGGAAATCGGACCGGACATCGGACCGGACATCGGACCGGACATCGGACCGGACATCGGACCGGAGATCGGACCGCACATCGGACCGGACATCGGACCGGATATCGGACCGGACATCGGACCGGACATCGGACCGGACATCGGACCGAACATCGGACCGAACATCGGACCGGACATCGGACCGGACATGGTCCCGGACATCGGACAGGACATCGGACCGGACATGAGACCGGACATCGAACCGGACATCGGACCGGACATCGGACCGGACATCGGACCGGACATCGGACCGGACATCGCATAGGACATCGGACCGGACATCGGACCGGACATCGGACCGGACATCGGACCGGACATCGGACCGGACATCGGACAGGACATCGGACCGGACATGAGACCGGACATCGAACCGGACATCGGACCGGACATCGGACCGGACATCGGACCGGACATTGGACCGGACATCGGACCGGACATCGGACCGGACATCGGACCGGACATCAGACCGGACATCGGACCGGACATCGGACCGGACATCGGACAGGACATCGGACCGGACATCGGACCGGACATCGAACCGTACATCGGACCGGACATCGGACCGGACATCGGACCGGACATCGGACCGGACATCGTACCGTACATCGGACTGGACATCGGACCGGACATCGGACCGGACATCCGACCGGACATCGGACCGGACATCGGACCGGACATCGGACCGGACATCGGACCGGACATCGGACAGGACATCGGACCGGACATCGGACCGGACATCGGACCGGACATCGGACCGGACATCGGACCGGACATCGGACCGGACATCGGACCGGACATCGGACAGGACATCGGATCGGACATCGGACCGGACATCGAACCGTACATCGGACCGGACATCGGACCGGACATCGGACCGGACATCGGACCGGACATCGGACCGGACATCGGACCGGACATCGGACCGGACATCGGATCGGACATCGGACCGGACATCGGACCGGACATCGGACCAGACATCGGACCGGACATCGGACAGGACATCGGACCGGACATCGGACCGGACATCGGACCGGACATCGGACCGGACATCGAACCGTACATCGGACCGGACATCGGACCGGACATCGGACGGGACATCGGACCGGACATCTTACCGGACATCGGACCGGACATCGGACCGGACATCGGACCGGACATCGGACCGGACACCGGACCGGACATCGTACCGGACATCGTACCGGACATCGGACAGGACATCGGACAGGACATCGGACCGGACATCGGACCGGACATCGAACCGGACATCGGACCGGACATTGGACCGGACATCGGACCGGACATCAGACCGGATATCGGACCGGACATCGGACAGAACATCGAACCGGACATCGGACCGGACATCGGACCGGACATCGGACCGGACATCGGACCGGACATCGAACCGGACATCGAATCGAACATGAGACCGGATATCAAACCGGACATCGGACCGGACATCGGACCGGACATGAGACCGGACATCGAACCGGACATCGGACCGGACATCGGACCGGACATCGGACCGGACATCGAACCGGACATCGGACCGGACATCGGACCGGACATCGGACCGGACATCGGACAGGACATCGGACCGGACATCGTACCGGACATCGGACCGGACATCGGACCGGACATCCGACCGGACATCGGACCGGACATCGGACCGGACATCGGACCGGACATTGGACCGGACATCGGACAGGACATCGGACCGGACATCGGACCGGACATCGGACCGGACATCGGACCGGACATCGGACCGGACATTGGACCGGACATCGGACATGACATCGGACCGGACATCGGACCGGACATCGAACCGTACATCGGACCGGACATCGGACCGGATATCGGACCGGACATCGGACCGGACATCGGACCGGACATCGGATCGGACATCGGACCGGACATCGGACCGGACATCGGACCGGACATCGGACCGGACATCGGACAGGACATCGGACCGGACATCGGACCGGACATCGGACCGGACATCGGTCTGGATATCGGACCGGACATCGGACCAGACATCGGACCGGACATCGGACCGGACATCGGACCGGACATCGAACCGGACTTCGGACCGGACATCGGACCGGATATCGGACCGGACATCGAACCGGACATCGAATCGAACATGAGACCGGATATCGAACCGGACATCGGACCGGACATCGGACCGGACATCGGACCGGACATCGGACCGGACATCGGACCGGACATCGGACCGGACATCGGACCGGACATCGGACCGGACATCGGACCGGACATCGGACCGGACATCGGACCGGACATCGGACAGGACATCGGACCGGACATCGGACCGGACATCGAACCGTACATCGGACCGGACATCGGACCGGACATCGGACCGGACATCGGACCGGACTTCGGACCGGACATCGGACCGGATATCGGACCGGACATCGAACCGGACATCGAATCGAACATGAGACCGGATATCGAACCGGACATCGGATCGGACATCGGACCGGACATCGGACCGGACATCGGACCGGACATCGGACCGGACATCGGACCGGACATCGAACCGGACTTCGGACCGGACATCGGACCGGATATCGGACCGGACATCGAACCGGACATCGAATCGAACATGAGACCGGATATCGGACCGGACATCGGACCGGACATCGGACCGGACATCGGACCGGACATCGGACCGGACATAGAACCGGACATCGAACCGGACATCGAACCGGATATCGAACCGGACATCGGACCGGACATCGGACAATACATCGGACCGGACATCGGACCGGACATCGGACCGGACATCGGTCCGGACATCGGACCGGACATCGGACCGGACATCGGACCGGACATCGGACCGGACATCGGACCGGACATCGGACCGGACATCGAACCGTACATCGGACCGGACATCGGACCGGACATGGGACCGGACATCGGACCGGACATCAGCCCGGACATCGGACCGGACATCGGACCGGACATCGGACCATACATCGGTCCGGACATCAGAAAGGACATCGGACCGGACATCGGACCGGACATCGGACCGGACATCGGACCGGACATCGGACCGGACATCGGACCGGACATCGGACCGGACATCGGACCGGACATCGGACCGGACATCGGACCGGACATCTTACCGGACATCGGACCGGACATCGGACCGGACATCGGACCGGACATCGGACCGGACATCGGACCGGACACCGGACCGGACATCGTACCGGACATCGTACCGGACATCGGACAGGACATCGGACAGGACATCGGACCGGACATCGGACCGGACATCGAACCGGACATCGGACAGAACATCGGACCGGACATCGGACCGGACATCGGACCGGACATCGGACCGGACATCGGACCGGACATTGGACCGGACATCGGACATGACATCGGACCGGACATCGGACCGGACATCGAACCGTACATCGGACCGGACATCGGACCGGATATCGGACCGGACATCGGACCGGACATCGGACCGGACATCGGATCGGACATCGGACCGGACATCGGACCGGACATCGGACCGGACATCGGACCGGACATCGGACCGGACATCGAACCGGACATCGGACAGAACATCGAACCGGACATCGGACCGGACATCGGACCGGACATCGGACCGGACATCGGACCGGACATCGAACCGGACATCGAATCGAACATGAGACCGGATATCAAACCGGACATCGGACCGGACATCGGACCGGACATGAGACCGGACATCGAACCGGACATCGGACCGGACATCGGACCGGACATCGGACCGGACATCGAACCGGACATCGGACCGGACATCGGACCGGACATCGGACCGGACATCGGACAGGACATCGGACCGGACATCGTACCGGACATCGGACCGGACATCGGACCGGACATCCGACCGGACATCGGACCGGACATCGGACCGGACATCGGACCGGACATTGGACCGGACATCGGACAGGACATCGGACCGGACATCGGACCGGACATCGGACCGGACATCGGACCGGACATCGGACCGGACATTGGACCGGACATCGGACATGACATCGGACCGGACATCGGACCGGACATCGAACCGTACATCGGACCGGACATCGGACCGGATATCGGACCGGACATCGGACCGGACATCGGACCGGACATCGGATCGGACATCGGACCGGACATCGGACCGGACATCGGACCGGACATCGGACCGGACATCGGACAGGACATCGGACCGGACATCGGACCGGACATCGGACCGGACATCGGTCTGGATATCGGACCGGACATCGGACCAGACATCGGACCGGACATCGGACCGGACATCGGACCGGACATCGAACCGGACTTCGGACCGGACATCGGACCGGATATCGGACCGGACATCGAACCGGACATCGAATCGAACATGAGACCGGATATCGAACCGGACATCGGACCGGACATCGGACCGGACATCGGACCGGACATCGGACCGGACATCGGACCGGACATCGGACCGGACATCGGACCGGACATCGGACCGGACATCGGACCGGACATCGGACCGGACATCGGACCGGACATCGGACAGGACATCGGACCGGACATCGGACCGGACATCGGACCGGACATCGAAGCGGACATCGAACCGGACATCGAACCGGACATCGAACCGGACATCGGACCGGACATCGAACCGTACATCGGACCGGACATCGAACCGGACTTCGGACCGGACATCGGACCGGACATCGGACCGGACATCGGACCGGACATCGAACCGGACATCGAATCGAACATGAGACTGGATATCGAACCGGACATCGGACCGGACATCGGACCGGACATCGGACCGGACATCGGACCGGACATCGGACCGGACATCGGACCGGAAATCGGACCGGACATCGGACCGGACATCGGACCGGACATCGGACCGGACATCGGACCGGAGATCGGACCGCACATCGGACCGGACATCGGACCGGATATCGGACCGGACATCGGACCGGACATCGGACCGGACATCGGACCGAACATCGGACCGAACATCGGACCGGACATCGGACCGGACATGGTCCCGGACATCGGACAGGACATCGGACCGGACATGAGACCGGACATCGAACCGGACATCGGACCGGACATCGGACCGGACATCGGACCGGACATCGGACCGGACATCGCATAGGACATCGGACCGGACATCGGACCGGACATCGGACCGGACATCGGACCGGACATCGGACCGGACATCGGACAGGACATCGGACCGGACATGAGACCGGACATCGAACCGGACATCGGACCGGACATCGGACCGGACATCGGACCGGACATTGGACCGGACATCGGACCGGACATCGGACCGGACATCGGACCGGACATCAGACCGGACATCGGACCGGACATCGGACCGGACATCGGACAGGACATCGGACCGGACATCGGACCGGACATCGAACCGTACATCGGACCGGACATCGGACCGGACATCGGACCGGACATCGGACCGGACATCGTACCGTACATCGGACTGGACATCGGACCGGACATCGGACCGGACATCCGACCGGACATCGGACCGGACATCGGACCGGACATCGGACCGGACATCGGACCGGACATCGGACAGGACATCGGACCGGACATCGGACCGGACATCGGACCGGACATCGGACCGGACATCGGACCGGACATCGGACCGGACATCGGACCGGACATCGGACAGGACATCGGATCGGACATCGGACCGGACATCGAACCGTACATCGGACCGGACATCGGACCGGACATCGGACCGGACATCGGACCGGACATCGGACCGGACATCGGACCGGACATCGGACCGGACATCGGATCGGACATCGGACCGGACATCGGACCGGACATCGGACCAGACATCGGACCGGACATCGGACAGGACATCGGACCGGACATCGGACCGGACATCGGACCGGACATCGGACCGGACATCGAACCGTACATCGGACCGGACATCGGACCGGACATCGGACGGGACATCGGACCGGACATCTTACCGGACATCGGACCGGACATCGGACCGGACATCGGACCGGACATCGGACCGGACACCGGACCGGACATCGTACCGGACATCGTACCGGACATCGGACAGGACATCGGACAGGACATCGGACCGGACATCGGACCGGACATCGAACCGGACATCGGACCGGACATTGGACCGGACATCGGACCGGACATCAGACCGGATATCGGACCGGACATCGGACAGAACATCGAACCGGACATCGGACCGGACATCGGACCGGACATCGGACCGGACATCGGACCGGACATCGAACCGGACATCGAATCGAACATGAGACCGGATATCAAACCGGACATCGGACCGGACATCGGACCGGACATGAGACCGGACATCGAACCGGACATCGGACCGGACATCGGACCGGACATCGGACCGGACATCGAACCGGACATCGGACCGGACATCGGACCGGACATCGGACCGGACATCGGACAGGACATCGGACCGGACATCGTACCGGACATCGGACCGGACATCGGACCGGACATCCGACCGGACATCGGACCGGACATCGGACCGGACATCGGACCGGACATTGGACCGGACATCGGACAGGACATCGGACCGGACATCGGACCGGACATCGGACCGGACATCGGACCGGACATCGGACCGGACATTGGACCGGACATCGGACATGACATCGGACCGGACATCGGACCGGACATCGAACCGTACATCGGACCGGACATCGGACCGGATATCGGACCGGACATCGGACCGGACATCGGACCGGACATCGGATCGGACATCGGACCGGACATCGGACCGGACATCGGACCGGACATCGGACCGGACATCGGACAGGACATCGGACCGGACATCGGACCGGACATCGGACCGGACATCGGTCTGGATATCGGACCGGACATCGGACCAGACATCGGACCGGACATCGGACCGGACATCGGACCGGACATCGAACCGGACTTCGGACCGGACATCGGACCGGATATCGGACCGGACATCGAACCGGACATCGAATCGAACATGAGACCGGATATCGAACCGGACATCGGACCGGACATCGGACCGGACATCGGACCGGACATCGGACCGGACATCGGACCGGACATCGGACCGGACATCGGACCGGACATCGGACCGGACATCGGACCGGACATCGGACCGGACATCGGACCGGACATCGGACAGGACATCGGACCGGACATCGGACCGGACATCGAACCGTACATCGGACCGGACATCGGACCGGACATCGGACCGGACATCGGACCGGACTTCGGACCGGACATCGGACCGGATATCGGACCGGACATCGAACCGGACATCGAATCGAACATGAGACCGGATATCGAACCGGACATCGGATCGGACATCGGACCGGACATCGGACCGGACATCGGACCGGACATCGGACCGGACATCGGACCGGACATCGAACCGGACTTCGGACCGGACATCGGACCGGATATCGGACCGGACATCGAACCGGACATCGAATCGAACATGAGACCGGATATCGGACCGGACATCGGACCGGACATCGGACCGGACATCGGACCGGACATCGGACCGGACATAGAACCGGACATCGAACCGGACATCGAACCGGATATCGAACCGGACATCGGACCGGACATCGGACAATACATCGGACCGGACATCGGACCGGACATCGGACCGGACATCGGTCCGGACATCGGACCGGACATCGGACCGGACATCGGACCGGACATCGGACCGGACATCGGACCGGACATCGGACCGGACATCGAACCGTACATCGGACCGGACATCGGACCGGACATGGGACCGGACATCGGACCGGACATCAGCCCGGACATCGGACCGGACATCGGACCGGACATCGGACCATACATCGGTCCGGACATCAGAAAGGACATCGGACCGGACATCGGACCGGACATCGGACCGGACATCGGACCGGACATCGGACCGGACATCGGACCGGACATCGGACCGGACATCGGACCGGACATCGGACCGGACATCGGACCGGACATCTTACCGGACATCGGACCGGACATCGGACCGGACATCGGACCGGACATCGGACCGGACATCGGACCGGACACCGGACCGGACATCGTACCGGACATCGTACCGGACATCGGACAGGACATCGGACAGGACATCGGACCGGACATCGGACCGGACATCGAACCGGACATCGGACCGGACATCGGACCGGACATCGGACCGGACATCGGACCGAACATCAGACCGGATATCGGCCGGACATCGGACGAAACATCGAACCGGACATCGGACCGGACATCGGACCGGACATCGGACCGGACATCGGACCGGACATCGAACCGGACATCGGACCGGACATCGGACCGGACATCGGACCGGACATCGAAGCGGACATCGAACCGGACATCGAACCGGACATCGAACCGGACATCGGACCGGACATCGAACCGTACATCGGACCGGACATCGAACCGGACTTCGGACCGGACATCGGACCGGATATCGGACCGGACATCGGACCGGACATCGAACCGGACATCGAATCGAACATGAGACCGGATATCGAACCGGACATCGGACCGGACATCGGACCGGACATCGGACCGGACATCGGACCGGACATCGGACCGGACATCGGACCGGACATCGGACCGGACATCGGACAGGACATCGGACATGACATTCGACAGGACAGTGGACCGAACATCGGACAGGACATCGGACAGGACATCGGACCAGACATCGGACCGGACATCGGACCGGACATTGGACCGGACATAGGACCCAACATCGAACCGGACATCGAACCGGACATCGAACCGTACATCGAACCGTACATCGGACCGGACATCGGACCGGACATGGGACCGGACATCGGACCGGACATCTTACCGGACATCGGACCGGACATCGGACCGGACATCGGACCGGACATCGGACCGGACATCGGACCGGACATCGGACCGGACATCGTACCGGACATCGTACCGGACATCGGACAGGACATCGGACAGGACATCGGCCCGGACATCGGACCGGACATCGAACCAGACATCGGACCGGACATCGGACCGGACATCGGACCGGACATCGGACCGGACATCGGACCGGACATCGGACCGGACATCGGACCGGACATCGGACCGGACATCGGACAAGACATCAGACCGGACATCGGACCGGACATCGGGCCGGACATCGGACCGGACATCGGACCGGACATCGGACCGGACATCGGACCGGACATCAGACCGGACATCGGACCGAACATCGGACCAGACATCGGACAGGACATCGGACAGGACATCGGACCGGACATCGGACCGGACATCGAACCGGACATCGGACCGGACATCGGACCGGACATCGGACCGGACATCGAACCGGACATCGAACCGGACATCGAACCGGACATTGGACCGGACATCGAACCGTACATCGGACCGGACATCGAACCGGACTTGGGACCGGACATCGGACCGGACATCGGACCGGACATCGGACCGGACATCGAACCGGACATCGAATCGAACATGAGATCGGATATCGAACCGGACATCGGACCGGATATCGAACCGGACATCGGACCGGACATCGGACCGGACATCGGACCGGACATCGGACTGGACATCCGACCGGACATCGGACCGGACATCGGACCGGACATCGGACCGGACATCGGAACGGACATCGGACCGAACATCGGACCGGACATCGAAACGGACATCGTCCCTGACATCGGAGCTTACATGAGACCGGACATCGGACCGGACATCGGACCGGACATCGGACCGGACATAAGACCGGACATCGGACATGACATCGGACAGGACATCGGACCGGTCATCGGACAGGACATCGGTCAGGACATCTTACCGGACATCGGACAGGACATCGGACCGGACATCGGACCGGACATCGGACCGGACATTGGACCGGACATCGGACCCAACATCGAACCGGACATCGAACCGGACATCGAACCGGACATCGAACCGTACATCGAACCGTACATCGGACCGGACATCGGACCGGACAGGGGACCGGACAGGGGACCGGACATCAGCCCGGACATCAGCCCGGACATCGGACCGGACATCGGACCGGACATTGGACAATACATCGGTCCGGACATCAGAAAGGACATCGGACCGGACATCGGACCGGACATCGGACCGGACATCGGACCGGACATCGGACCGGACATCGGACCGGACATCGGACCGGACATCGGACCGGACATCGGACCGGACATCGGACCGGACATCGGACCGGACATCTTACCGGACATCGGACCGGACATCGGACCGGACATCGGACCGGACATCGGACCGGACACCGGACCGGACATCGTACCGGACATCGTACCGGACATCGGACAGGACATCGGACAGGACATCGGACCGGACATCGGACCGGACATCGAACCGGACATCGGACCGGACATTGGACCGGACATCGGACCGGACATCGGACCGGACATCAGACCGGATATCGGACCGGACATCGGACAGAACATCGAACCGGACATCGGACCGGACATCGGACCAGACATCGGACCGGACATCGGACCGGACATCGAACCGGACATCGAATCGAACATGAGACCGGATATCAAACCGGACATCGGACCGGACATCGGACCGGACATGAGACCGGACATCGGACCGGACATCCGACCGGACATCGGACCGGACATCGGACCGGACATCGGACCGGACATCGGACCGGACATCGGACCGGACATCGGACAGGACATCGGACCGGACATCGGACCGAACATCGGACCGGACATCGGACCGGACATCGGACCGGACATCGGACCGGACATCGGACATGACATCGGACCGGACATCGGATCGGACATCGAACCGTACATCGGACCGGACATCGGACCGGACATCGGACCGGACATCGGACCGGACATCGGACGAGACATCGGATCGGACATCGGACCGGACATCGGACCGGACATCGGACCGGACATCGGACAGGACATCGGACCGGACATCGGACCGGACATCGAACCGGACATCGGACCGGACATCGGACCGGACATCGGTCCGGATATCGGACCGGACATCGGACCGGACATCGGACCGGACATCGGACCGGACATCGGACCGGACTTCGGACCGGACATCGGACCGGACATCGGACCGGACATCGCACTGGACATCGAACCGGACATCGAACCGGACATAGAACCGGACATCGAACCGGACATCGAACCGGATATCGAACCGGACATCGGACCGGACATCGGACATTACATCGGACCGGACATCGGACCGGACATCGGACCGGACATCGGTCCGGACATCGGACCGGACATCGGACCGGACATCGGACCGGACATCGGACCGGACATCGGACCGGACATCGAACCGTACATCGGACCGGACATCGGACCGGACATCGAACCGGACATCGAATCGAACATGAGACCGGATATCGGACCGGACATCGGACCGGACATCGGACCGGACATCGGACCGGACATCGGACCGGACATAGAACCGGACATCGAACCGGACATCGAACCGGATATCGAACCGGACATCGGACCGGACATCGGACAATACATCGGACCGGACATCGGACCGGACATCGGACCGGACATCGGTCCGGACATCGGACCGGACATCGGACCGGACATCGGACCGGACATCGGACCGGACATCGGACCGGACATCGGACCGGACATCGAACCGTACATCGGACCGGACATCGGACCGGACATGGGACCGGACATCGGACCGGACATCAGCCCGGACATCGGACCGGACATCGGACCGGACATCGGACCATACATCGGTCCGGACATCAGAAAGGACATCGGACCGGACATCGGACCGGACATCGGACCGGACATCGGACCGGACATCGGACCGGACATCGGACCGGACATCGGACCGGACATCGGACCGGACATCGGACCGGACATCTTACCGGACATCGGACCGGACATCGGACCGGACATCGGACCGGACATCGGACCGGACATCGGACCGGACACCGGACCGGACATCGTACCGGACATCGTACCGGACATCGGACAGGACATCGGACAGGACATCGGACCGGACATCGGACCGGACATCGAACCGGACATCGGACCGGACATCGGACCGGACATCGGACCGGACATCGGACCGAACATCAGACCGGATATCGGCCGGACATCGGACGAAACATCGAACCGGACATCGGACCGGACATCGGACCGGACATCGGACCGGACATCGGACCGGACATCGAACCGGACATCGGACCGGACATCGGACCGGACATCGGACCGGACATCGAAGCGGACATCGAACCGGACATCGAACCGGACATCGAACCGGACATCGGACCGGACATCGAACCGTACATCGGACCGGACATCGAACCGGACTTCGGACCGGACATCGGACCGGATATCGGACCGGACATCGGACCGGACATCGAACCGGACATCGAATCGAACATGAGACCGGATATCGAACCGGACATCGGACCGGACATCGGACCGGACATCGGACCGGACATCGGACCGGACATCGGACCGGACATCGGACCGGACATCGGACCGGACATCGGACAGGACATCGGACATGACATTCGACAGGACAGTGGACCGAACATCGGACAGGACATCGGACAGGACATCGGACCAGACATCGGACCGGACATCGGACCGGACATTGGACCGGACATAGGACCCAACATCGAACCGGACATCGAACCGGACATCGAACCGTACATCGAACCGTACATCGGACCGGACATCGGACCGGACATGGGACCGGACATCGGACCGGACATCTTACCGGACATCGGACCGGACATCGGACCGGACATCGGACCGGACATCGGACCGGACATCGGACCGGACATCGGACCGGACATCGTACCGGACATCGTACCGGACATCGGACAGGACATCGGACAGGACATCGGCCCGGACATCGGACCGGACATCGAACCAGACATCGGACCGGACATCGGACCGGACATCGGACCGGACATCGGACCGGACATCGGACCGGACATCGGACCGGACATCGGACCGGACATCGGACCGGACATCGGACAAGACATCAGACCGGACATCGGACCGGACATCGGGCCGGACATCGGACCGGACATCGGACCGGACATCGGACCGGACATCGGACCGGACATCGGACCGGACATCGGACCGAACATCGGACCAGACATCGGACAGGACATCGGACAGGACATCGGACCGGACATCGGACCGGACATCGAACCGGACATCGGACCGGACATCGGACCGGACATCGGACCGGACATCGAACCGGACATCGAACCGGACATCGAACCGGACATTGGACCGGACATCGAACCGTACATCGGACCGGACATCGAACCGGACTTGGGACCGGACATCGGACCGGACATCGGACCGGACATCGGACCGGACATCGAACCGGACATCGAATCGAACATGAGATCGGATATCGAACCGGACATCGGACCGGATATCGAACCGGACATCGGACCGGACATCGGACCGGACATCGGACCGGACATCGGACTGGACATCCGACAGGACATCGGACCGGACATCGGACCGGACATCGGAACGGACATCGGAACGGACATCGGACCGAACATCGGACCGGACATCGAAACGGACATCGTCCCTGACATCGGAGCTTACATGA